>JAHNZQ020003146.1:267977-322528 GCA_019155205.2 Gracilaria vermiculophylla | reverse complement strand
GGTCCAACGATGCATCTTGTAATTCAGAGGAAGTGCACTTTGCTTTCTTTAGGGGCTACAGAAACCCAAAATCTATCGATGCCATGCATGCAGCCGTTCGTGGCCATTGCCATGCATACGACTTGCACTCCCAACTGCAATATTCTTGACGGCGTTGTGCTGCAAGCGTCGACACAAATATGGGCACGAGTCAGTTGGATCGCGTACGTTTGGCGGAACTGTTGACATATCATTTGCACATTTCCCGGCTGTTTGTATGGAAAGAAATTTCACCGCCGTCGTTAATCAAGAACATCTACTTTATTTATCGACCAAGAATCAAACTCAATTGAGAAGCCTCTTATCACCTGTGAGAGTTTTCCTAACACGCTACGGTCTTTAACAGTTGTAGAACAATATAAGCGACTCCATCAGTTGCAGGTAGTGTATAGTACTTATCCGAGCAGAATGTTTGTCATCATAAAACTAATGAAAGGGTTGAACAATTCCGGATCTCTCTTGCGCTCGAAACGGTAGACGGCAAACATATCTCGCTATTGTGCTTGATGTTATGAGAGATGAGACACATATTTGTCGTGTTGCTATGAAAATGAAATGAGTTCATGCTGTTTCTGGAGTCGATTTCTACCATGTATGGTATATTGCACTTTCTAAAACATTCATACAAAAACATAACTCCATCCCACACTAGACCAAATACTTGTGAACTTCTTCACAGCGCTTGCAAAAAGCTGCAATAATGTTGTTTCCTCTTTTTTTTTAGAATGTATGGGATGTCGTGTCCTCAACAGTGAGACCAATCTTCGTTCAAAAGCAACGAACAACGTAAAAAGGTATAATTTCTGCCATCATGACATTAAGGGCGACTGACCATTATAAAGCAGACGAATAGACCAATCTGAAAGGTGTGACATATCAATCCCAAACCTCCACTTGTAGAGATTTTTAACTGTTGCGACACTGCATGGTCAAATTGCAATTAACGTTATCGACTCCAAAACACTCAAAAACGTTGCAAATGCTCGAGTAGCACCCACCATAGCGAAACGTTCAAGGGAAATTATTAGCGACTACCAGCCCATTGAATCTTCTAATTGAGATGCGACATGAAATACATGTACGGTTCCTCTCCTCTCTTTCAGCATATGATAGGGTTTTGCACAACACGGTTCTTTCACGGGGGGTTGTTCAAATATCAACCGTCGTTGCAGCACAGACAAGCAGTTGTTTCGTTGTGGTAGTCCATCGGTAAGACCGAAGCGGCAGTTGGCAGTCGTATCTTCGACGCCACTCCAGGTCGCGGGTTCGATTCCAAGAAGAGGCTCGTGGGTTGAGAAGTACGATAGCTACACGGAGCAACACTTCTTTTTTGTACTTCATTTACTTGGCAGAACACACTGACAATTTCATGTATGACTGTGCTTTGTAGTTTTATTGACGCAGAAACTTTTATGTGAAAAGTAGGATGACTAGGAACTATTTGCATGTTTATTGCGTACTTCTCGATTCGAGCAAGATTCGGTTTTGCTTCAAATAGTGGACAAACAAACTAGGGGGTCCGCTCTGCGTAATCTTCATCATGAGATGTCCAACTTACCAAGGTATCATTTTTCATTGGTTTCCTCCCCAGACGACAGCACTCACATGCTAAATTCTGTGTTAACTGACTGGTTTGCTCACGCCGAGAGGCGTGAACACGTCAGCAAAATGGGAGCACGCGTTGGTGGGCGCCACTTTCAATTGCGCAACGGTTTGCCCTTCGTAGTTTTCTCCCCGTCACGCTGTGCTTGCGCCTTCCCCGCTGCCTCATTCCTAGGGAGCGCCCTGGTAAACACAGCAGCGGGTGGAATACAAACCATGCTGCAGGCGTCAAAGCCACAAAGGTGGTCGACCCGCTGCCAAAGCGATGCAATCGATGAAAGTGACGTCGTCGGCCACAATCTGCCGTATTTTATGCACAGCATGTATAACGGTAACCTTAAAACAGGCAGCGTTGGATTGGTTTGTGTGCGGTTTGTTTCCGCAGTGGGCCTGTGAGACGTTTCCGCAGAGAGATGCGCAACGTGCATTAATGTGCGACAACGCGCAGCAATGCGCAACAACGTGCGACAATGCGCTACAGCGCCCCTTCAGTGAGGAGTGCATACGTTGAAGCTCATTCAGGGAATGCTCCGCACTCCATGAGTGTCGATTATTTTATTGGCAAAGACTCAGGCCAAGGTAAACCAATGTCCAATGAAGTCAGGGGAGATTGTCAGGATGAGAAAGAGAGAATTAGAACAGTTCTGTAAACCAAAAACCACAAAAGTCACTGAGGCCGAAGGGCACTGAACTTTACCAAGTGTATCCGTTCCCTATCAACAGTAACTAGGATCACAGAACGGGCTCGGGAGGGATTTTAGCGAACGAAACATGAAGCTGTAAAGCAGACAAGCACCTGTTTTCTTCGTCTTAAAGTAGGTTCTCAAAAACTCCGCGATGATTTAGCAGCAATACCCGTTTTCGAGGACAGATGCAACATGGGAAGAACGGGAAGGATTCCCCCACAGGCTTAGTTTTTGCTTGGATACATGCTCATTTCCTTGTCTGGATAGGCTTCCGCTCCATTTCGTCGCGACGTTTTTGCACAAAGAAAGAACGCAGGTCCTTCCTCCATTGCGAGCAGTGGGAAGGTGAAAGTTAGGAGCCTTACTTTTGATGCGCGTCGTATATTTTTGAAAAGGAGAGCTTCAAAAAACCGGCCTCGAAATGCGTCTTTCGCTACAGCGAAGCAGTGCGCATCATATGCGAGCATCTGTCTAAACTGCAGATCTCTACTACTCTGAGACAGCTCTGTGGCACCCATGCAAGCGCCGCCGCCGCCGCCGTCGCCGTCTTAGTCCCCGTCGGCGTGCATCTTGCCAGATTATTTTACAACAGCTCACAGAAAGACTCGAGTGATCCCTGAAAAGACTGATTCAAACGGAACCATCCTCATCAAACACGGGCCGCATGATCCCTTTCAGAGAGCGCTGGTTCCCCAACTTTTCTGAAGTTAGGTAGTGAAAGCTTCAGCTCAAATCCGTGCACCCATTCACTAATCACAACGTCGCTAGCTCTCAACACGTGCGAACGGCGTGCATTCGAAGCACCATGTGCAAAGAAACACCAGTTCAAACGGAGGAAACTGACGCCAGCGCCGCAAAACCAGACACTTCTTTCGTCATTCGGCCCCCGCGCGTCACGAAGAAGAAGGAGACTGTGGAGCAGTCGGCGGCCCCTAATCGAATCAAGGCTATCAAGTTCGGCGTCGCCTCCGCCGAGGAGATTGCGTCGAATGCTCACATCGTCGTCAACAATCGCGAGATTTATGACCTGCGCGACCGCTCGCAAATTCGCGGCGGCGCGCTTGACCCGCGCCTCGGGGCCATTGACAAGAATGCAATGTGCGAAACCTGCAACCAAAAGCAAGAACTATGCATTGGTCATTTTGGGTACATAAGGCTTGTGTTGCCGGTCTTTCACGCCGGTTACTTCAAGGCCACCCTGAAGATCTTGCAAACGATATGCAAATTTTGTTCCCGCGTCATGCTGGATGAAGATGTCCGACAACGGTATTTACGACGGCTCGCAAAGAGCAAAGTAAAAACGTCCATACTTCATGAGATCTGGGAAAAGGGGAAAAGAGTGAAGGACTGCATGTACTGCGGGAGAAGAAATGGCGTTGTGAAGAAGACCGCCGTTCTGAGGGTTATGCACTATCCGCTTGACAACAAGCCCCCAACCAAGAAAAAAGAAGATGACGACGAAGATGAGAGTGAGGAAAACGATGAGAATGCTCCGTACCTAGACCCGGTGTTTGAAATGGCTGCTGCCAATAACCCGGATCTCAAGAAGCATATGCCCAAAAGTGCAGACAGTCTCAATCCTATGCGCGTTTTGAACCTGTTTAAGAATATTACTGCGGAGGACGTGAAGCTTCTTGACATGAATCCTGAGTTTGGAAGACCGGAGCGCCTTTTGGTGCAATACCTTCCGGTTCCACCGTTGTGCATTCGACCTTCGGTTTGCTCTGATCCGGCCGCCGGATCAAACGAGGATGACTTGACGATGAAGGCAGCAGAAATAGTGCACATGAATACAGTAATAACTCAACTATTAGAGAAAGGAGGGACACCTTCTAATATCTATGAAAGTTGGGATCACTTGCAGTATGAAGTCGCGCGCTACATCAATTCCGACCAACCAGGCTTACCAGTGCAACAGGGGGTTGGCAAATCTCTGCGAGGGGTGAGTCAACGCTTGAAGGGCAAAACAGGACGCTTTCGGGGAAATTTGTCTGGTAAGCGTGTTGATTTCTCAGGCAGAACCGTCATTTCCCCGGACCCCAACCTACGCATTGATCAGGTCGGAGTTCCCATTCATGTGGCAAAGATTTTGACATTCCCCGAACGAGCAACAAAGTTCAACATGGAAATGCTCAGAAATCTAATACGAAACGGGCTGCAAAACTATCCGGGGGCGAATCATGTGGAGTTTCCAGATGGCACGAGGAAGTTTCTAAAATATGGCAATCGCGAGAAGCTCGCAAACGAATTGGTGCCGGGGACCATTGTCGAACGTCATTTGCTAGATGGTGACATAGTGTTATTCAACCGGCAACCCAGTCTTCATCGTATATCTATCATGGCGCATCAAGTGAAGATATCACCCCATCGAACTTTTCGTTTTAACGAATGCGTATGCGCACCTTATAATGCTGATTTTGACGGAGACGAAATGAATCTTCATGTTCCTCAAACTCAGGAAGCGCGGACGGAGGCCTTAGAGCTCATGGGAGTAATACGAAATATATGTACACCGAAAAGCGGAGAGCCACTTGTAGCGGCCACACAGGATTTCATTACTGCTTCGTATTTGCTCACAAGTAAGAACACTTTTATGGATGTTGCCGAGTTTTCCAGGGTGGCTGCGATGGTTTCCAATGCAGAGTTTACAATCCCACTTCCGCCTCCAGCCATTCTAAAACCAGTGCAGCTGTGGACAGGGAAGCAGTTGTATTCTGCTTTGATTCAGAGCGCTGCACGATCTGCTGGTGCCCATTCACATGCTGTTTACAATCCAAACGACCGATTCCGCGATACGGGTGTTCTGCAACCCAGTATGGCCTATGTTACCACCGAAGTTGCTGAGAAAGGCTATAAGAAGGATCTCATTCCTCCTGGGGAATTTCCTGGTATGTGCCCACGCGACACATACGTTTATTTCAGGGGAGGAGAACTTATGTGTGGGCAGTTGGGAAAGAAGTCCCTCGGCGATGGCTCAAAGAAATCTGTGCTTTACGTTCTCGCAAGGGAATGTGGCAATGAAGCGGCAGCTTTTGCAATGAATCGCATTGCGCGTTTTGGGGCGAGATGGCTAGCTGATGGAGCATTTTCAATTGGAGTAGACGATGTCATGCCGTCCACTTCTTTAAAGGAAGCTAAGGCAAACTATATCGAAGAGAGCAATAGAAGGTGTGAGGAGATAATGTGTGCCTACGATCGTGGAGAACTTGAATTGCAGCCGGGTTGCACAGCACGTGAAACTCTGGAAGCAATGCTCATGAAGGAGTTGCATGGTTTGCGGCGTAAGACAGCTGACGCATGTAAATCCGGTTTAGATGTGCATACGAACGCGGGGCTCACTATGGCTTTGGCTGGTTCGAAAGGATCTGATCTGAACATTGCGCAGATGATCGCTTGTGTAGGACAGCAAGTCATCGGGGGAAAACGCGCTCCAGACGGATTCTTCGGGAGATGTCTCCCTCATTTCGAACTTGGCCTTGGTGCGCTTGCTCCTCTGGCGAAAGGATTCGTGGCGAACAGTTTCTTCAGCGGATTGACAGGAACAGAGTTTTTTATGCACGCACAGAGCGGTCGAGAGGGATTGACAGATACAGCTGTCAAGACAGCAGAAACAGGATACATGCAGCGACGTTTGGTAAAAGCGTTGGAAGATCTGAGCGTTCAATATGATTCAACAGTTCGTTCCAGTGACGGATCGGTTGTCCAAATGTGCTATGGTGATGATGGGTTGGATCCGTTGCAGATGGAAACCGATGTCGGAAAGCCGGTAAACTTTGAAAGAACTCTGGATGCAGTGACCTGCGCGCTTAAAGACGAAGACGATCCCGTTCTCAGTCCTTTTGAACTCGAGTTTCAGAGTGAAGAACTTGTAAACGATCTCAAAGATGACTTGTTAGACGCTAAGCTGTTACCAAGTGGAGAAAAGGAAGAGAACAAGGGGGGTCTAGACCATTGCATCACCGAAGTGGCAGAGTTTTTGAAGAAAAAGAGCAAGCAGGGAAACTTCATTTTGAGAAGATCCCATGTTAAGGAGTTTCTGCGCCAAGTCCAAGCCAAGACTCGTCGAGCCGCCATTGAGCCAGGGACAGCTGTAGGCGCCATAAGTGCTCAAAGTATTGGAGAACCGGGAACACAAATGACTCTGAAGACATTTCATTTTGCAGGCACAACGACCATGAGTATCACCCAGGGTGTTCCCAGGCTTAAAGAAATCATCAACGCAAGCAAAACCATCTCAACACCTGTAACAGTTGCGCCCCTCGTCTGGAATAGGGATGTCAAGTCCGCGCGTATTGTGAAAGGGCGAGTGGAGAGCACAACACTTGGCGGGGTGGTAAAACATATTAAGGAAGTTTATCGTGGTCCATACGCCTACATATCTGTGCAGCTGGATATGAGAACAATACACACTTTGCAGTTAGATATTACGATTGAGTCTGTGGCTGAAAAGATTGTCCGTCATTCTTACTCGAAGCTTCGGGTGACAAGAGACGACGTAATCATATTGCGACCTGACAAGTTGAGGATTAATCCCTTCGTCAAGGAGACTAAGTTTGGGGAAATGAACATGCTGAACAGGACAAAAGAGGGAAGAAGAAAAGCTATGGAGAACCACCCATACCATCTTTTGCAATCATTGAAGCTGCAACTACCGCATGTGTCCGTGTGCGGTATCAGTTCCGTCTCCAGGGCTGTGATCAGCGATTGCAGCACTGGTGGGGCACCGGAGTACCAACTAGAGATCCCATCGGAGAACATTGCCGAAATTATGGTAACACCGGGTGTGGATGGGACAAAAGTATCATGCAATCACATCATGGCAATGGAGAGCACGCTAGGAATTGAGGGCGCACGGTAAGTATTGCACAATGAACCTGTAGCGAAAAGTGTGAAGGTGACAACACAAGCATTCTAACATCTGATTTACGACTTGCGCACGTTGGCAAACAGCCATTCTATTCTTCATGAGATGCAAACCACTCTGGGAGCGCATGGTCTCACTGTGGACAGTCATCACCTCAAGCTTCTTGCAGATTGTATGACCTCAAGTGGAACCGTTTTGGGTATCACTCGATTCGGTATTCAGAAGATGAGAACATCAACGCTGATGCTGGCAAGTTTTGAGATGACTGTGGAACACCTGTTTCATGCGGCCATACATTCTAAGGAAGATCAGATCTCTGGGGTGTCAGAGAGAATTATCATGGGGCTTCCAATACCTTTAGGTACTGGGCTCTTCCAGTTATTGAGACAGGCAACGGAAACGAACACGAACGCGGCGTTTCAGCGACGAGAAATCTTACTTGATTCGTACTGTTCTTTCGCGACGCAGTGACTTTCGGGCCTGAGCGCAGATGCTTTTGGAACGGAAACCCAAAGCCATGTCTGGATTTCCTCTCTGACGTGCGCTCTACAAACGTTTGCATTGGAGGGTTTGCATCGGAAGGTGGTGGGAGGCTATTGGTGTTTACTAGACCACAGGCGCCCAGTACCGACTGTATTTTGTTATCGTTGTGACTTGACCCGACCCGGTCAAGGCAAGTGCGCTGTGAAAACCTTCGAACGGCAGGTTGATGCATGCCTGTATGATGGTGCGGATCATTCAAAGACCACCACTAATGTAAACTGTACATACACAACACTCCGGATGTAAGAGAATACATTCCGTTTACCCGGCAGCGACACTGGGGATTAAAGAAAGATGTGTGGGGAAACACAAACCCAAGATAGAAGTAACGGGCAGTGCGTCCCGCTCACATTTGAGTTAGCTACAGCATGCACGACTAGCTGTTTGCACCGTATCGCCTTTTGTCCTTGCGTGGATGGTACCTAGTTGGATAGGCACTAGAATCCCAACGCAAGGAAAGAGGCGTACGTGGATGAGCATGTCGCAGGGGGGGAAGGGGGGGGGCAGGGGCGGGGGTCAATGACACGGCCCATGTCTTCATGCCACGGGCGGGAAAGTAAGTCAGGGATCGGGCACATGCCGAACGAGTCATTGGCGCGCAATGAATGCATCAGTGCGACTTGCCATTTAGACCAATGCCATTCGCATGGGGGTCTTCAGGCTGCAGCGCAAGGCTGTTGTGGCTATCAGGGGTGGCCAAAACTAGAGTGATGGTGACGTTGTGGTCCTCTGTAATGGACATGTCGAGGACCCTTGTGCCGTACTCGTCGGTGGCAACACCGCCGCATTGCTCGACAAGGAATGCAAACGGGGCGGCCTCGCACATGAGGTGAACGTTGGCGGCCACGAGCAAGCCGCCCGTCTGCAGAAACTGGTGAACGTCGCCTACAAGGCAACCAGACGTGAACATGGAGCAACAGAACTTATCGACAAGCTTTGCCAGCGAGGCGGCAATGGGCTCCGGGGAACGCAGCATGGCGCGGTCACTGTACACGATGGTGGGGTTGTCCGGAAGCGCCAGGCGCATGGCTGGTTGCAGGAAGTATTGCAGCGCCACCGGGTGCAACACGAAGGAGTACACGCCGTGCCCCATGGTGTAGTACAGCGTGGTGGCGGAGCTGAAGGCGGCGTAGCCGGCGGCGACCTGATCTGTGAGCGTCTGTTGCAGGTCTATTCCACGGCCTGGCAGGGAGGCGGACGAGCGGCGCTTGTACACGGAGAAGACCATGCCGGCGATGCCGCGCTCGTCGGCACCGCTGGGGTCCATGTCGAGCGGGGACACGCACACGACGTAGTTGCCGTGCAGCACGGAGTCGTCAAAGGTGAGGGGCTGGTCCATGCCCTTTGCCAGCACGATACAGCAGTAGCCATCGGCGGCCAGCATGCGGTACAGCTGCTTGATGGTGGCGGGGGTGTCCTGCTGCGCTTGCGGGTCGTACGAGACGGAGGCGGAGCAGGTGAAGGTGGCGATGTCGTCCAGCAGGCGCACGAGCTCGCCGGTGTAGTCGACGGGGAAGCGCGCAAACGTGCGGCGCACGTGGGAGAGGAAGACGGTGGCGGCCTTGCTGACGTCGGAGGAGAGGCGCAGCCCCATGGGGCTGGCGGGGGAGATGATGTCCATGGAGGGCGGCGCAGCGGCGGCCATGCGGGGGTGTGCGGCGACGGAGGAACGCTTTGGGCGCTTGGGGGGTGGGGGGGGGGAGTGGGCGGTGGGCGGCAGACGCGGAAAAGGCGGGACGCGGGCCGCCATCGAGCGCTTTGTACAACGCGCAGCGGAGTGTCAGGCGGAGCAAGACGCCGGGGGGGGGGGCGGTTTGTGGACGACGCGCGCTGGCGGCTGGCGCCGTGTCCACGCGCGCCGCGGCTTGAAGCGCAGGTGCCGCGCTGGCTTACAGAGGCTGCGGACCGCGCGCGGCCCGAACGGGGGCGCTCGCCGTCGCCGTTTGCGCCCGACGCCGCCCGCTCAAATGCGCCCGTCGTCGCCATGGCGCTTCCGCCCGCCGTCCGCGCCCCCGGAAAGGAGCTTCTCTCCTCCTTCACCGCACTCCGCTTCTCCGGCCCACGCCTCCGTGCCACCACCCCCTTCGCCTCCCCCCTCCTCCACCCCCCCTCCCTCTCCCTCCCTCCCCCTCCCTCCCCCCCCCCGCCCTCTCCACATTCCACTCTTCCCACCCACCCTCCTTGCTTCGTCCCCGCCTTCTCCCCGCTTCAAAATGGCCACAGAAACCGCCACCCCGCAGCAAACCACGCCTGCCAGCGATGTCCCGAGCGCCGACCATTCTGTGAACAGCGCCGCCACGCCCGTGCCATCCGTGTCCGCCGCGCCCGCCGCCGACACCACCAGTGCCCCCCCCGTCGACAAGAAGGTCGCGGATCCTGCCCCCCCAGTCGCCACCCCCGTCGCCGCCGCGCCCTCCGCCGCGCCCTCCGCCGTGCCCGCCGCCTCGCCCGCCGCCGCAGAGGGTGCAACCACCGCCGATCAGAACAACGCCGTCGCCGTGCCGGCCGCGGCCTCCTCGGCCGCGCACAGTGTGTCTCTGTACGTGGGCGACCTGCACCCGGACCTCACCGAGGCCAACCTGTTCGAGATCTTCCAGGCGCTTGGCCCCGTGCAGTCCATACGCGTGTGCCGCGATGTGGTCACCAGGCGCAGTCTGGGCTACGCGTACATCAACTTTCACAACACCACCGACGCCGAGCACGCGCTGGAGACCATGAACTACTACTCGAGCCCGATCACCAAGAACAAGCCGCTGAGGATGATGTGGATGGTCCGCGATCCGTCCTCGCGCAGATCCGGCGCCGGAAACATCTTTGTCAAGAGCCTGGACAAGTCCATCGACAACAAGACGTTGTACGACACTTTCTCACAGTTTGGAAAGATCCTCAGCTGCAAGGTGGCCACCGACGACAATGGGCAGAGCCTCGGCCACGGCTTTGTGCACTTTGAGACGCCAGAGTCGGCGCAGGCCGCCATTGACAAGGTGAACGGCAAGTTGCTCGCCGGTCGCAAGGTGTACGTGGGCAAGTTCCTCAACAAGCGTGAGCGTGAGGCGGCCGGGCAGGTGAACAAGATCTTCACCAACGTGTACGTGAAGAATGTGGAGGACGAAAAGTGCAATGAGGAGGCGCTGCGTGATATTTTCTCGCAGTTTGGCGAGATCACGTCGATCCACATTGCCAAGAATGACGATGACAGTCCGCGCGGATTTGCGTTTATCAACTTTTCGTCACCGGAAATGGCCAAGCGCGCCGTGGATGAGATGCATGACGCCGAAGTGGGGTCGAAACGGCTGACTGTGTGCCCGGCGCAGAAGAAGTCTGTGCGCGAGGCTGAGCTGCGCAACAAGTACGAGATGCTCCGTGCGGAACGGTCTCAAAAATATCAAGGCATCAACCTGTACGTGAAGAACCTTTCGGACGATATTGACGACGAGCGGCTACGTACGGAGTTTTCGGCGTATGGGACGATCACTTCGGCCAAGGTGATGCGTGACGACAAGGGCTTTTCGAAAGGGTTTGGGTTTGTGTGTTTCACGCAGCCCGAAGAAGCGACCAAGGCTGTGACGGAGCTTAACGGGCGCATGATTGGACTCAAGCCCATCTATGTTGCGCTGGCGCAGCGCAAGGAGGTGCGCCGTGCGCAGTTGGAGGCGCAGCGGGCGATGAACAGAATGAGCCCGAATGGGATGCCGCCGGGGGCGATGTATGCTCAGCCATCTCCGTACATTTACCAACAGGCGATGCCCAACATGGCTCAAGTGGCCGGTGGCATGGCTCCGGCGCGAAGCGGGGCGCCGATGGCGCCGCAGTACATGGCGCCCGTGGGCAGGGGGTCAGCGCCGTTTGGCAGGGGAAACGCGGCCATGCAGCAGTACATGGCGATGGGTAGAGGGCAACCGGGGGTGGCGCCGGTGATGAGCATGCATCCGTTCCAGATGGGCGCGCCGCGCCAGCCGCGCCAGAACCGGCAGCGCGGAGCGGCTATGGGTGGGGGTGCGGGGGCGAATGCGGCGGCGGCGGCGGCGGCGGCAGCGGCGGCGGCGGCGGCGATGGTGCCGCCGCGAGGGGCGGCGGTTGGGGCGCGCGCGGTGGGCGGAGCCAACAGCGTGGGGGCGGTTGGGCAGCAGTACAAGTACGCGGCTGGAGCGCGGAACGGCAACGTGGTGGGGGCTGCCAACGGGCAGGGGCCGGTGGGGCAGGCCGGTGTGAACGGTCAGGTGATGGGGGCGGCGCAGGGCGCCGACGCGGCGGCGGCGGCGGCGGCGGCAGCGGCGGCGGCGGCGGCGGCGCAGCAGCCGCTGACGATCGAGATGCTGGCCAACGCGACGCCTCAACAGCAGAAGCAAATGCTGGGGGAGCGGCTGTACCCGCTGATCACGGAGATGCAGCCGCGGCTGGGCGGCAAGATCACGGGCATGCTGCTGGACATGGAGAACTCGGACATTCTGCACCTGCTGGACTCGCCCGAGATCCTGGCCGAGCGGGTAGAGGAAGCGGTGACGGTGCTGCGCGAACACGCGGCTGCGCCCGGCGACCAGGCGCCGGGCGCGGCGCAGGCGTGAGCGGCGCCGTGGTGCGCTGAATGTTTCCACTAACCGACTAAAACCGCGCGTGTTTCGGACCAGTGAGAAGAGGGGAGGGAGAGGGGAGAGAGGAGCAGAGCAAAATGGGGCGCGCTTGTGGCGGCGGGGAGATGGGCGGTGGGGTTTTGGGGGGGGGGGGGGGGGGGGGGCCGCCCCCCCCCCCCCGCGGGGGGCCCATCCCCTGCCTTTCCGCGTGGGGGNNNNGGTTGGGGGGGGGGGGGGGGGGGGGGGGGGGGGGGGGGGGGGGGGGGGGGGGGGGGGGGGGGGGGGGGGGGGGGGGGGGGGGGGGGGGGGGGGGAGGGATCGCCTCTCTCTCACGTGTGGGGATCAATCGCCTGTCGTTCACGTGTGGGGATCAATCGCCTCTCTCTCGCATGTTGACGTGTTTTGGGATTGTTTGCCATGCGAGAGAGACAGAAAGAGAGAGAGATGTGGGTGGGTGTCTGCGCAGCGCCGGGTTTTGCAAGGAACGTTGGGCTCGGCATGTTGTCGTTGTTGTTGTTGTTGTTGTTGTGCTTGATGGGTCGGTTAATGTTCGTAGTCGTCTTGTCTGTGATGCAATACATGATTGAGAGTGATGATGATGTTGGGATCGTACGGCGTTTTTTACTTTTGGTGGAACGTTGCCTTGGATGCAGAAGCAGAAGAAGAAGAAGCAAAAGACCAAAAAAATATACATTGTTGTTGTTGTTGATGTTGTTGTTGTTGTCGTCGTCGTTGTGTTGTTGTGGTGGCCAAGGAAGGCTACGCGGGCTGCGCGCTGGGCGGCGGCGCGGGGCCGTCGGCCGTGAGCAGCGACTGCAGGCGCGCGACGCGCGCCGCGAGCTCGGCGCTGGCGTCGGCGCCGGCGCCGGCGCCGGGCGACGCCGCCGCGCCGAGCGCGGCGGCCACGTCCGCCGCGTCGCCGCGCGCGCGCGCGCCATGGCGCGCGTCGCAGCCGAACACGGCGACGGCGCGCGCGCCGCGCGCCGCGTCGCCGCCGGCGGCCGCCGCGTCGGCGGCCGCCGCCCACAGCTCGCCGCGCCGCGCCGGCAGCGCGCGCAGCGCGGCGCGCAGCGCGGCCGCCGCGTCGCGCGCGGCGCGCGCGCCCTGCGCGCCGCGCGGCGCGGCCGCCGCCACGCGCGCGTGGCGCACCAGCGCCAGCGCGCGCCGCGCGCCGCGCAGCCGCGCGCGCCGCGCCGCGCCGCGCCGCAGCGCGCGCTGCGCGCCGCGCGCCTCGCCGCGCAGCGCGCGCGCGCGCGCGTGCAGCGCCGCCGCGCGCGCGCGCGCCGCGCGCAGCGCCGCCGCGTCGCGCGCGGCGGCGGCGGCGGCGGCGGCGGCGGCGGCGCGCGGGGGGGCCAGGACGGTGGTGCGCAGGTACAGGTGCAGCAGGCGCAGGTTGGGCGGCAGCGCGCGGCGCAGCGCGGGCAGCGCGGCGCGCAGCGGCGGCGGCGCGGCGGCGGCGGCGTCGTCGACGGCGGCCGCCACGAGGCGGCACACGTCGGTGGCGCGCGCGGCGCTGGCGGGCGGATGCATGCGGGACGCGCGGCGACGGACGGCGGCGGCGGGGGCTGCGGCGGTGGCGGTGGTGGGTGCGGCGGGGGGCTGCGGCGGGCGCGGAGGTGGCGGCGGGGCGCTGCTCATGACAGCGCTTGGATGCGCGCGTTTGAAAATTCAAAAGCGGCTCTCGCAACGCGGCGGCACGCGCGCGCGCGCGCTTTACGGCGGCGGCGTCTACAAAGATGGCGGCTACGAGATCGGGGCGGGGGGGGTGTAGAAGATGGCGTCTAGAGGACGGCGGCCACAAGATGGCGGCTACAAGACGGCGGCTACAAGATGGGGGCTAAAAGATGGCGGCGTCGCCCAGGTCCTGGCCGTCCATGCCGCCGTCGCGCACGGCGCGGGCGAAAAAGCTCTCCAGCGTGTCGGAGCCGAACGGCGGGGCGACCATGTCCTCGACGGCGTAGTAGCGGCCGATGCGCGCAAACTCGGCGGCGTCGGCGAGGAACGGGGCGACGCGCTCCAGCGCGGAGAGCGCGGCGACGGCGGCGTCCATGAGCGCGAGCGGGAGGGCCTGGAAGCGCGGGGGGCGCCCCGCGGCGCGGAAGAGCAGCTCGGCCTGCTGGCGCGGGGTGAGCGGGGCGCCGGGGCCGCCCACGCGCAGCACGCGGTTGCGCTTGTCGGCGTCGCGCGCGCACAGGGCGATGAAGCGCGCCAGGTCGCGCTCCGAGATGGCGTTGCAGCGCGACAGGCGGCCGTCGCCGAAGACGAGGTACGGGGCGCCGCGCGCCACGCGCGGCACCTGCGCGGCCAGCGACTTGAAGAAGGCGGTGGGGCGCACGATGGAGAAGCTGAAGGCGGCGTCGCGCGCGGCGGCGCGCTGCAGCTCGGCCTCCAGCAGCAGCTTGGCGCGCTGGAACTCGAGCTGCGGCTTTTGCACGCACACGGCGGACAGCAGCACAAAGTGCGCGGCGCCGGCGCGGCGCGCGGCGCGCAGCGCGGTGAGCGACGCGCCCAGGTCGATGCGGCGCGAGTCGGCCACGCCGCCCGTGCGCGACGCCAGGCACGACACCACGACGGTGCTGCGCGGCGGCGGCGGCGGCGGCTGCTGCGGCGGCGGCGGCGGCGGCGGGGCGAAGGCGCGCGCGGCCTGGCGCGCGTCGGTGACGTCGCCAAAGACGACGCGCGCGCCGCGCAGGTCGCGGCGCGTGGCGGCGGCGTCGTTGCGCGCGCGCACGCCGGAGCGCTCGCGCGCAAACGCCACCACGTCGTAGCCCTGGCGCACGAGCTCCGCCACGACGAAGCGGCCGATGTAGCCGGTGGCGCCGAACACGACGACGCGCACGTGGCGCGGCTGTGTGTCCGGCGCGTAGATGCCGCGCCCCGCGGCGTCCATGGTGGCGGCGCGGCGGCGCGGGGCGACGGCGGCGGCGGCGGCGGCGGCGGCGGCGGGCGGGGCGCGCGCGCGCGCGCGCGCGGCCAGCGGCAGGAAGGACGCGAACGCCATGCGCGGGTGGGAGCAGGGGGGAGGCGGAGGCGGAGGCGGAGGCGGAGGCGGAGGCGGAGGGGCGGGCGGCGCGCGCGCGATGGCGGTGGGCGAGGCAGGCGAGGTGCAACTGTGGGTGTGTGGCGGCAGATTGTGGAGGGCGCGCGCACACACGCGCACTTTTTACGGCAGCGGCGCGGCTGTCGCGCGGCCAGTGGTGCAGTAGCAGCGAGCTGAGGCGGCGCGTTCAGTCGTCGCGCACGTACCAGTACGTCTGCAGCAGCGGCGCCACAAAGCTGATGACGAGCACGACGGCGACGACGGCGACGTACTTGCGGCGCGAGCCGGACGTCTCGGCCTTGGTCTTGTACGTCTGCACGCTCTCGTTGATGGCGACGGCGGGCGGGCCGGGGTCGGGCTCGCCGCCCAGCACGGCCACCAGCCGGTTGCTCACGTCCAGCACGGCGGCGGCGTAGCGCTCGTCGCCGGCCGGCACGCCGAACGTCTGCTCGGCCACGCTGCGCGCCACGTCGGGCGGCAGCACGCGCGCGGCGGCGGCGCCCACGAACACGCCGGCGCGCGCCAGCCGCGGCGACGCCACGAACAGCACGTCGCCGTCGCCCAGCGCCCACTGGCGCGCCAGCTCGGCCGCGCACTCGTCGGGCGTCTGCCCGAACGGCAGCGCGCGCAGCAGCGCGAAGCGCACCGCCACGCCGCTGCGCTCGCGCGTGCGCGCCATGGCGCGCTCGAACAGCTGCGCGCTGCCGCGCTGCACCAGCGCCGCCTCGTCGAACAGCGCCGCGTCGGGCCGCGCCGCCGGCGCGTCGCCCGCCGCCCCGCCGGCCGCCGCCACCGCCACCGCCGCCGCCGCCGCCGCCCCCAGCGCCGCCGCGCGCGCGCGCGCCCCCAGCGCCCTCGCGCCCCCGCCGCCGCCGCCGCCGCCGCCTGCGCCCTCGCCGCGCGCGCGCCGCGTCGCCGCCGCGCGCGCCGCGCCGCCACGCGCGCGCGCCGCCGCCGCCGCGCGCCGCGGCGCCACGCGCAGCAGCCGCGCCGGCGCGCACACGAACGCCGCCTCCGTCGCCTGCGCCTGCGCCATGGCTCGCCGCTGCCGCCGCCACCCCGCGCAGCACCGCGAGCGCGCCGCGCCGCCGCGCCTTTGGAGCGCCGCGCCGCGCCGCGCCGCGCGCCATTCGCGCACGTGGCGCCGCGCGCGCCGCACAGCGCCGCGCCGCGCGCCCCCTTTTGACGCGCCGCGCGCCTCGCGCCTGCCGCCGCCCGCGCGCGCCCTCGCCGCGCGCACCTCGCTCGCCGCGCCCCCGACATGCGCACGCCCACCGCCACCGCGCCCTCCGCCGCCGCCGCCACGGCGTTCGTGGCGCGCGCCGCGCCGCTGCCGCCGCGTCGCGCCGCCGCCGCCGCCGCCGCCGCCGCCGCGCCCGCCGTGTGCGCCGTGCGCATGAGCGGCGGCGGCGCGCCCGACCAGCCGCCGCAGCCGCCGCAGCCGCCGCCGCGACCGGCGGCCAGGAAGCAGCCCGTGACCAACAGCACGCCGTCGCGCCGCAGGCTGGTGCGCACCACGCGCGACGCGGCGCGCGGCCGCGACGGCGACGGCGACGGCGACGGCGACGACGCGCAGTACGCGGCCGCGCGCGCCGGCGACATGGCGGGCGCGCCCGAGGTGGGCGCCGGGCTGGGCCCGCGGCGCGGCGCGGCGGCCAAGAAGGTGACGCGCGCCGCGGCGCTGCAAAAGTCGCAGACGTTTGCCGACGCGTGGGCCGAGCAGAACGGCGGGCGCGTGGACGTGTGGCTGCTGATCGGCGCGGCGGCGCTGCTGACGCCGCTGGCCATCCTGGCGTGGGCGGTGGCCACGGGCGTGGTGCCCACGGGCGGGCTGCTGGACGGCTAGCGCGGCGGCGCGCGCCAAGGGGCGCCGGCGGCCGTGGCGGCGCGCGCGGGCGCGCTGCTGCGCGGCTAGCGCGGCGGGGGGGGCGGCGGCGGCGGCGGCGGCGGCGGCGGCAGCACGTCGGCGCGGCGCGCGCGCTGCAGGCGGTACGGGCCAAAGGCGCGCGCAAAGGAGCGCAGCAGCTGCGCGCGCGCGCGCGCCATGGTGACGCGGCGCGCGGCGGCGGGCGCGCCGTCGCGCTCGGCCACCAGCTGCAGCAGCGACGACACGCCGCGGTGCGGCACGCCGCACGGCACGATGCGCTCGAACGGCGCCAGGTCGGGGCGCACGTTGAGCGCCAGCCCGTGCATGGTGACCCACTTGGACACCTTGAGCCCGACGGCGCACAGCTTGCGCTCGCCCACCCACACGCCGCTCAGCCCCGCCTTGCGCCGCGCGTCCAGCGCGTAGTGGCGCCGCACCATGTCGATCACCACGCCCTCCAGCGCGCGCACGTACCAGTGCAGGTCCATGCGGTGGCGCCGCAGGTTGAGGATCGGGTACGCCACCAGCTGCCCCGGCCCGTGGTACGTCACCTCGCCGCCGCGCTCCGTGCGCACCAGCGCCGGCGTCGCCCCCCCGCCGCCGCCGCCGCCGCCGCCGGCGCGCGGCGCGTGCGCGCGGCGCACCTCGCGCGCGTCGAACAGCACGTGCGCGCGCGAGCTGGCCGTGCCCAGCGTGTACACCGGCTCGTGCTCCAGCAGCAGCAGCGCGTCGGGCGCGGCCGCGTCCGCCTTGAGCGCGTCGGCCAGCGCGTGCTGCAGCTCCCACGCGTCGCCGTACGGCACGGGCGCGCCGCGCAGGTCGAACACGCGGCACGTGCGCGCGGCGGCGGCGTCGGTGGCGGCGGCGGCGGCGGGTGCGGCGGCGGCGGAGGCGGCGATGGGGCGGCGCGCGCGCAGCGAGGCGGCGCGCAGCGCGGCGGCGGCGGCGGCGGCGGCGGGGCGCGCGCGCAGCATGGCGGGCGGCGCGCGCGCAAAGGCGACGGCGGCTGCGGCGGCGCGCGGCATGCGCGAGAGGCGCCGCGTTGGGGGAGATGTGACCGACAAAGAGCGAGATGAGAGCGCGAGAGCGAGAGCGAGAGAGCGAGAGAGCGAGAGAGCGAGAGAGCGAGAGCGAGAGAGCGAGAGCGAGAGAGGCGAGAGCGCAGATAAAGTGATTTTTGCACCGCGTGCTGTGCGCTTGCCCATCAGCGCGGTGTCTAGCTAGCTAGCTACCGGCACTTGCTGCCGCCGCGCGCGGCGCTCGTGCCCAGAGAGCGAGAGAGAGAGAGAGAGAGAAGGAGAGCGAGAGCGAGAGCGAGAGAGAGAGAGAGAGAGAGAAGGAGAGCGAGAGAGAGAGAGACAGAGAGAGAGAGAGGGAGAAAACGAGTGTGTGTGTGCGTGTGTGGGTGGGTGGGTTTTTTACAGCGCGGGCAGCCAGCGGCGTCTAGCAAACTAACAGCACTTGCTGCTGCTGCTGCCGCCGCCGCGCGCGGCGCTCTTCCTCGACGGCAGCGCCTCCAGCTTGATGGGCTCGCCGTGCGGGTCGGGCGCGTGCTCGCCAATGGCGCCCGACACCACGTTGGACGTGGTCACGTTGTGGATCTGCTGCAGCACCTGCTTGAAGCTCTCGTCCACGTTGGTGGCGTCCAGCGCCGACGTCTCCAGGAAGCTGAGGCCGAACTTGGCCGCGGCCGCCGTGCCGTCCTCCACCGACACCTGCCGCTCGGCGCGCAGGTCGCACTTGTTGCCCACCAGCATCACCACGATCTTGGCGTCGGCGTGGTCCTTGAGCTCCTTGAGCCAGCGCCCCACGCTCTCAAACGTGTTGCGCTTGGTGATGTCGTACACCAGCAGCGCGCCCACGGCGCCGCGGTAGTACGCCGACGTGATGGCGCGGTAGCGCTCCTGCCCGGCCGTGTCCCAGATCTGCGCCTTGATGGTCTTGCCCTGGATGGGGACGGAGCGCGTGGCAAACTCCACCCCGATGGTCGTCTTGGAGTTGAGGTCCACCTCGTTGCGCGTGAAGCGCAGCAGCAGGTTGCTCTTGCCCACCCCGCTGTCCCCTATCAGCACGACTGCGCGCGGCGCACGCACGCAACGACGGCGCGGGTCAGCGGCGGCGGCGGCGGCGCTGGCGCCGGCGGCTGCGCAAACTGGCGCGGCAAAGCTTACTCTTGAACAGGTAGTCGTACTCGTCCTCGTTGCGCGCCATTCCGGCGGCGGCGGCGGCGGCGGCGGCGGCGGCGGCGGTGCACGGAGAGGGCGGCGGGCGGCGCGGTCGCGGGCGGCTGCGGGGCGCGGGGGGGGGGGGGAAGCGGGAGGAAGCCGCAGTCAACAGCGCTGAATTCAGCAGCGGCGCGCCGTCAACAGCGGCGCGACAAATTTTAAAAAGTGGCGCGCGCCCCGCGCCGCAACGTCGCCCGCAGCCAGCGCCGCACGCCGTCACGCCGCGCGCCGCCGCCGCCGCCGCCGCGCCGCGCGCCGCGCCCCCCCCCCCTCCTCCTTCCCTTCCGCCCGCCGCCGCCGCCGTGCCGCTGCGTCCGCGCCACGCGCCCACGTCGCCGCGCTGTCCCCGCGCCCACGCCGTCCAGCTGTCCCGCCCCGCCACGCCGCCACGCCGCCACGCCGCCACGCCGCGCACGCCGTGCGCACGAGCGCGCGCGCGCGCGCGCGCGCGTGGAACGCGAACGCTGACATTTTGCATTGTGCGATTTCGGAGAGCGGGCGCGGGGAGCGCGCCTTGGGGGGGCGCCGCCGCGCCGCGCGCGCTGCGTGCAGAAGGCGCCGCGCGTGAGACCGCCGCCCTGCCCGCCCGCGCGCGCCGCCATCCCCCGCAGCGCCGCCTCCCCTCCCCGCCCGCCGCCCGCCGCCCTGCCCCCGACGGCGCCGCCTCCGCCATGGCGCGCTCCGAAGACGAGTACGGTACGTGCCGCGCGCGCTCTGCCCTTTCCCCCCGCGCCGCCGCCGCCGCCGCCGCCCGCCTGCTCACCGCCGCGAGAGCGCCTTTCTCGCGCGCCGCCCCGCAGACTACCTGTTCAAGGTCGTGCTCATCGGCGATGCGGGTGTCGGGTAAGTTCCAGTCCTTGTCGCCGCCGCCGCCGCCGCCGCCGCCTGCTAACCGCCCGCGTCCCGCCGCGTCGCGCCGCGTGCCGCGCCGCCGCGCAGCAAGTCCAACCTGCTGAGCCGCTTCACGCGCAACGAGTTCAGCCTCGAGTCCAAGTCCACCATCGGCGTCGAGTTCGCCACGCGCTCCATCCAGTGCGAGGGCAAGATCATCAAGGCGCAGATCTGGGACACGGCCGGCCAGGAGCGCTACCGCGCCATCACCTCCGCCTACTACCGCGGCGCCGTCGGCGCGCTGCTCGTGTACGACATCACCAAGAAGGACTCGTTCGAAAACGTCCAGCGCTGGCTCAAGGAGCTCAAGGACCACGCCGACGCCAACATTGTCATCATGCTCGTCGGCAACAAGAGCGACCTGCAGCACCTCAAGGCCGTCACCACCGACGACGCCTCCGCCTTCTCGCAGGACAACGCCCTCAGCTTCATCGAGACCTCCGCCCTGGACAACAACAACGTCGAGGAGGCCTTCCGCTCCATCCTGTCCGAGATCTACCGACTGGGCTCCAAGAAGGTGCTTGAGAAGGGCGCCGGCGGCGACTTTGCGCCCAACGCCACCCAGACCATTGTCATCAACCCCCCGACCGACGAAGCCAAGACCGAAAAGGCCAAGTGCTGCTAGCCTCTCCGCCCGCCCTCTTGTGTAACAAACCGCTCGCCGCACGCGCGCGCCACACCTCGCTTGGTAAACAAACAAAGACAAACCTTCACTTTGGGCGCCGACAAACCCATCTCTTTTACTCGCCGCCGCCGCCGCCACCGCACACGCCAACTGCTGCTACCCTCTCCCTCTGCGCCACCCGTTTTCACTCGCGCGCGCCGCCGCACCACGCCTGCGAAACAGTTGCCTTTTACTCGCTGCCGCTGTCTGCGTCGTGCGACCAGATGCGCACTTGGTTGCCGTGCGCGCTCACCACCTCCTCCTCCAGCGGGTGCAGCGCCATGGCGCCCAGCCGCCCGCCGTCGCCGTCGCCGTCGCCGTCGCCGTCGCCGTCGCCGTCGCAGCTGTGCACCATCAGCCCGTCCTGCACGTCCACCACGTGCAGCGCCCCGCGCACGCCCCACACCATGTGCACCCCGTCGCGCGCCATCTCCAGCTGCTGCCCCTTGCCCGCGTCGTGCAGCGCCGCGTCGTGGAACTCGTCCACCAGCCGCCCCGTCACCACGTCCCACACGCGGAACGACGTGCCGCGCCCCGCGCTGATCACCTGCGAGCCGTCCGTCGAGAAGCGCACCAAGGCGGCCGCGCCGAAGCTGTCGCGCCCCGCCGCCGCCGCCGCAACCGCCGCCGCCGCCTCGCGCTGCGGCGGCGCGCGCGCGCGCCGCCGCCGCGCCGCGCCCGCGCCCGCGCCCCACGCGCAGCCGAGCCCGAGCGCGGCGCTGGCGCCGCCGAGCGCGCCGCGCGCCGCCGAGCGCCGCCGCTTGGCGGCGCGCGCCGCCGCGCCGGCCAGCCGGCGCGAGCGGTCGAACTCCAGCACGCACGCGGCGCGCCCGGAGCGCCGCACGTCGAACAGGCGCACGCGGCCCGCGTCGTCGCCGGCCGCCAGCAGGAACGGGTGCGCGGGCGCCCAGCGCACGTCGGCGGCGGCGGCGGCGGCGGCGGCGGCGCGCGGCGGCGGCGGCGGCAGGCGGTGCGTGGCGGCGCCGCTGCCCAGGTCCAGCAGGCGCACGTCGGGCGCGCCCGCCAGCGCCGCCGCCGCCAGCGCGGCGCTGGCGCCCGCCGCGCGCGGCAGCGCCAGCGCGCGCACGGCGGGCGCGTCCAGCCGCACGCGCGCGGCGGCGCGGAAGGCGTGCGCGTCCCACACGCGCACCTCGGCGGCGGCGGCGGCGGCGGCGGCGGGGTGGGGCGGCGCGCGCGCGCGCAGCGCGCCGGCGCTGACGAAGAGCGCCGCGTCGTGCGGCAGCCACTGCGCGCAGCGCACGCCGGCGCTGGCGGGCGACGCGGCGGCCGCCAGCGGCGCGGCGGCGCGGCGGCGCGCGGCGGCGCGCGGCGGGTAGCGGTGCACGGCGACGGCGCCGCCGCCGTCGGGCGTGGTGCCGGCGCACAGCAGCAGGCGGCCGGCGGGCGTGTCCAGGTCGAGCGCGTGCAGCGCGCCGACGGCGGCGCAGCGGAAGGCGCGCGCGCGCGCGGGCTGCAGCGCGGCCCAGCGCGCGCTGGCCGCGTCGTCCAGCCCGTCCACCTCCTCGCCGCGCTCGCGCGCCGCCAGCAGGCGCAGCATGCGCGGCGGCGAGGGGGCCGAGCCGAGCTTGGCGGCGAGGGGGCGGAGCGTGGCGGCGGGGCGCTGCCGCGCCGCTGGCGCACATGGGCGCCTGCGCACGGATGTTCGGTGGCGACGCTTTTTTTGAGCGCTTGTGCTTTACGCACCGGCTGCCGCCGTTTTGGGCACCAAGCCTCGCAGCGCCGCCACTTGCGCTCGCAAATGCTCTCTGCGCTCTCCGTGGCGGCCGCAGCACCCGAGCTGTGGCTGCACCGCGCTTGGCCGCCGCGAGGCGCCGCGTGCGGCTGCGCAACGCACGCTGAGAGAAACGTTCGGTGCGCCAGCGGCGACGGCGACGGCGACGACGGCGGCTCGGCGGCGGTCGCGGCTGCCCCGCTGCCATTGCTTTTCTCGCCACCGCAATGAGCGCAACCGCGTCGCGACGCCGCCAAGCCGTGAGCATGCGCCCTTCAGCGCGCCACCTGATGTTGCGTTCAGCGCCCACGGCCGAGCGGCGCAGGTAACAAGCAGCACTCGAGTGCGCATGTCGTGCTCGCGCCCGCCGCCCCGTCGCGTCGCGCCGCCGCCGCCACATTTGCAATCACGAGAGCGCCTTCGACAGCGCGTGTAGCCATTCGTCACCGCGCGGCAGCGACTCGTTCCACTTGTCCAGCACCACCTGAGCGCAACACTTGCGACGGCGCGTGTGCACATCGTGCTAAACGTACTGTTTGTTGTTGTTTTTACAATAAACGCACGCCGTGTCCAAACTACAACCAAAGTGTTAAACGCAGTCACCATCCAACACTGGCTGATCGCACTGCTATGCTTTCAGCCACAGTACTTCAGCTACCTCACGAATCACATCACCCCGTGCGAGCAATTTGTCCCCCCCCCCCCCCTGTGCTGTTTCATGCTCTTCGACAAACACGTCCAGTTCGAACAATATGTACGTGTGCTTGGGCAGTCCGCATACAATATTTATGACAATGCAATACTTTCAGCTGCCTAGGCTAGCTCAGGGATCACATCGCCCCTCGGCGTCACTCGTCCCCCTCTCCCCACGTCCTTGCCCTCACTTTCCGCTCCCTCCACCGGAATGGGAGCAGTTGGCGCACCATCCCGCGCAACACCATCATCATCCCCCCCGCCGTGCCCGGTCCGCTCTTTACGGTCCTTCTCGAAGCGCCCGACAATCTCGTCGTACGTCGCTGGCTTCGCGTACGGGCGATCCCCAAGAACGTCGATCAAGTCGTCCTCTCCAATCACTTCCTTCTCCAACAGACGGCCCGCCAGCGCCTTCACCATATCAAGTCTCTCACTCAGCACTTTCTCGCACTCCACGTACGCCTCGTCCACGATTCGAACAGCTTCGTCATCAATCAACTGCGCCGTTTGCTCGCTGTAAGGCTTGTAAAACTGGTTCCCCGACTCCCCAGCCCTGGGAAAGTACACCTTGCCCACCTTTTCACTCATCCCAAAATTTGTAATCTGAGCGTACACAGCTCTTGTTATCCTCTTCAGGTCGTCTTGCGCACCAGTCGTTATGCTGCCAAAACAGAGCTGTTCTGCCACCCGACCGCCCAGCGCCACGATCATAAAGTCCTTCAGCTGCTCTGCAGATTGCAGAAACTTGTCTGTTGGCAAATACTGCGCAAACCCAAGCGCAGCAGACCCTCTTGGGATAATCGAAACCTTGATGAGCGGATCTGCATGTTTCAAAAACCACCCTGCCACCGCGTGGCCCGCCTCATGATGCGCCACAATCTCTCTCTCCTTCCTAGATATCACCTTGTTCTTCTTTTCCAGCCCACCGATAACTCGATCCGTCGCGGCTTCAAAGTCAACCATTTCCACGCAGTTCTTATCAGAACGTGCAGCAATCAGCGCAGCCTCATTGCAGATGTTGGCAATGTCAGCGCCCGCAAACCCAGGAGTCAGTGCCGCAAGACGTTTTGCAATACTTGTGGCTTCGTCCTTGAGCTTGAGCGGCTGCAAATGAACCATGAAAATCTGATATCTTCCTCTCATGTCTGGCTTGTCAATGCTGATCTGGCGATCAAAGCGTCCCGGT
Organism: Gracilaria vermiculophylla; assembly: GCA_019155205.2. Taxonomy (NCBI): domain Eukaryota; phylum Rhodophyta; class Florideophyceae; order Gracilariales; family Gracilariaceae; genus Gracilaria; species Gracilaria vermiculophylla. Next base: position 297,925 of record JAHNZQ020003146.1, on the reverse strand, counting down.
CGCAACAGCGCTTTGTCCAGCACGTCCGCCCTGTTGGTACCGGCAAGAACCACGACACCAGAGCTGGACGTGAAGCCATCCATTTCGACCAGCAACGCGTTCAACGTGTTCTCTCGCTCATCATTCCCCCCAGCAAGACCGCCGCGTCCCCTGGACTTGCCGATAGCATCAATTTCATCAATGAAAATGATGCACGGAGCGCTTGATCGAGCCTGACTGAAAAGGTCGCGCACCCTACTCGGGCCCACACCCACAAACATTTCAATGAAATCAGAACCGCTCATTGAGAAGAATGGCACATTAGCCTCCCCTGCGGTCGCCTTGGCCAGCAGCGTTTTGCCCGTTCCCGGAGGACCAACGAGCAGCGCCCCCTTCGGAATCTTGGCTCCAAGTCGCTCATACGTTGAGGGATTTTTCAGAAAGTCCACAAACTCCATAACTTCGAGCTTGGCCTCATCCAGGCCTGCAACATGCGCAAAGGTGACGGCGCTTGACCCACTTTCGCTGCCTTTGACAACGGTTGGGTTTGCCTTGCCCACCTGGAAAATGCCGCTCCTGCTGCCGCCCATGCCTCCAAACTGCCCCAGCGCATTTCGCAGCACCATGATTCCGACAGCGAGCAACAGAATGGACGGCGCCTGTCGCAAAAGCTCCGTGGCTAGACTGGATTCCTTGGTGTACACCACCGGTACAAACTGATCCGGTTCCAGACCAAGGTCCTCCTGCACCGCCTCCAACTTGTTCTCAAACGTGTCAATGGAGCCAATGGTGAAGTAAAACGGCGACTCGGAGGGGTTGGCAGAGGTGCCCCGAGCGGAAATGGCGGCCGAGTTTGAGTTGGAGCGGTGCGAGGGGTGCGCGGCGTCGGGCGCCCACGGGTCGGGAGTGTTGGCAAAGTCGTCCGCGGAGCGGTCGCTGTTCGCCGTGCGCCTGGCCTCGACGCCAACGTCGTGCGCGCGGACGGAGGCGGATGTCTTCAGATACACGCGGGCGACGCTGCGGTTGACCACCTCGATGCGGTCGACCAGCGCCGGCTCGAGCAGATCCCAGACAAACGCCTGGAAGGAAATCTCGCGGCCGGGGTCGCGCGATCCGAGCAGCGACAGCCCGAGCATGACGAACACAGCCAGCGCGGCCTGCCCCATCCACGAGTTGTTGTTGTTGTTGTTGTTGTTGTTGTTGCTGCTGCTATTGTTGTTGTTGTTGTTGTTGTTCTTGGTATTGTCGTCGTGAGGCGGGGGCGGTTTGGGGTCTCTGGCGTCGTGCTTTGCGCCGTCGGCGCGCGCGCCGTCGCACTGCTTGTCGGGCTCAGAGGCGGAGGCGTCGGGGGCGGCGCCCTGGGCGGGGGGGGGCTGGCGGTCGGCGGCGGCGCGGGCGGGCGTGGGCTGCGGCGCGGGCGGGGCGCAGCGCAGCAGCAAGTTGGCGGGCGCGGCGTGCGCGGCGCGCAGCCAGAGGCGCACGGGCGGCGGCGCCGGCCACGGCGGCGGCGGCTGCACGGCGGGCACCCGGCGCGCGGCGGCGGCGGCGGCGGCGACCGCGCGCGGGCGCGCGTCGGCGCGCAGCGCGAGCGCGCGCAGGCGCGCGGCGGCGGAGCAGCGCAGCATCGTGGCGCGCGCGCGGTACGGCGCGCCGCTGCCGCCGCCGCAGCCGCCGCGCCGCGCGCGCGCCCATCAGCCGCGGCCGCGGCGCGCGCCGCCGTAACGGACGCCCACGTGTGGCGCGCCGCTGCGCGCCGCGTTGCGCGCCGCCAGCCGTCAGCAATTCAGCGCGCGCGCGCGCGCGCTGCTGGCGCGCGCGCCGCGCCCTTAAGACGCGCGCGCGCGCGCGGCCGCCTCTCTCCCGCGCGCGCGCGGGCGCGCCTCATCCATCTTCGCCGCCGCCATGCAGTCGCCTACGCCGTCCGCGCCGCCCGCGCCGCCCGCGCCGCCCGCGCCGCCCGCGCCGCCCGCGCCGCCCGCGCCGCCCGCGCCACCCGCGCCGCCCGCGCCGTCCATGTCGCCCGCGCCGCCCGCGCCGCCCGCGCCGCCCCCGCAGCCAGCGGCGGCGGCGGTGGCGCCGCCGCCGCCGCCGCCGCCGGGCGAGCCGCGGCTGCCGCGTGCCACCACGTTCCGCCACTCGCGCCCGGCCTCCACCGGACCGGGCGGCCTCCGGCGCGGCGCCACGTTTGTCAATCGCCCGCTGCGGCACAGCACGGCGTCGGCGCAGGCGCCGGCGCCGGCGCCGGCGCCGGCCGGCGCCGCGCGCGTGCGCAAGGGCGCCACCTTCCGCCAGCTGCCCGCGCAGCCGCCGCAGCAGCCGCCGCAGCAGCCGCCGCCGCCGCCTCCGCGCGAGGACGGCAGGCCGCAGCTGCGGCGCGCCTCGCACCGCGTGTCGGCCGCGGCCGGCGGCGGCAGCGGCGGCGGCGGCGGCGGCAGCGGCGGCGGCGGCGCGCAGGGCTCGTTCCGCGCGCGCTCGGCGGCGGCGCCGCGCGCGCTGCCGCGCGCCGGCACGTTCGCGTACGGCGCGCAGCCGCGCGCGAGGCGCTCGCAGCGCGGCGCGGACGACGGCTCGCCGCGGCGCGGCGGCGGCGCGGCCGAGAAGGGCGTGCTGCGCAAGCGGTGCTGCGGCATGTGCAGCGGCTGCGAGACGGGGCTCAACGCCATGCCGCCGTGGGCGCCGGAGCGACTCAAGCTGATGTCGGAAGAGGAGCGCGAAGGCGTGATGCTGCAAATGCACCACAAGGAGCAGGTGGGGCGGCTGGAGGCTGAGCTGCGGAGAAAGCGCGTGGGCGACCGCGACGCCGTGCGCGAGCACGCGCTGCACAGCTCGGCGGCGGCGCGCGTGCGTGCGAGTGGCGCCAGCTCGTGTGACGAGCGCTCGAGCGAGGACGGCGGGCGCGTGGCAGTGCCGCAGGCGGAGCTGCAAAGCGTGGAGCTCGGGACGGAGGAGTCGGACGGCAAGTGGTCGTCGACGAGTGCAGTGGAGTCGGTGGCGGTGTCGGACGGCAGTGGGTCGAGCGGCACGTTGAGCATGCGCAGCTCGCTGAAGAGGGAGAGGAGCGGTGTGGAGGACGAGTGCCAGGGCTGTGACGACATGGAGGGCAAGGTGAAGGACCTGGAGGAGCAGCTGGACGTGTTGAGGGAGGTTGTGAACATGTGCTCGCACAACGAGCAGGCAGGCAAGCGCGACAGCGGCGCCGAGAAGAAGGGCAAGAGCTGGATGGGCAAGATTGCCAGCGCGTACTACGGCAGCTCGGCGGCGGCGTCGGAGCGCACGCGGCTGCGCGGCGAGGTGGACGCGCTGCGCAAGGCCACCGACCTGTTGTTCCACAAGTTGCAGAAGACGGGCACGTAGCGCGCGCGCGGGCGCATCGCGCCGCGTGCGCTCCCCCTCCTCCCCCCCACCCGCGACTCGTCTCTGCCGCTGGCCGGCGCCGGCGACGTGAGCTCTTGTCGCGCTGTCAAGCGCCGTCGAGCGCGCCGTCGAGCATCGCGCTCTCTCGCGCTCGCTTGTGCCGCGCGCTGTACACGTCCCGCGCGCGTACACGTGCCATGCGCTGTACACGTGCCGTGTGTTGTACACGTGACTTAGGCTGTACACGTGCCGTGCGTTGGACACGATCGGTGTGCTGTACACGCCGCGCGCCGGCTCTTTCGCTTCGTGCCGCTGCGCTCGCCACGCGCTTTCGCTTTGGCGCGCGCTTTCGCTTCGCCGCGCGCGCCAAACGAAAGCGAGCTGAAGCGAAACGGCTGCTGCCGCCACCGCCTCCGCCACCGTTTCCCGCCAAATGCTCGCGCGCGCGACCTGCGCCCCGCGCCTCCGCGTCGCCGCGCCCGACGCGCTCGACGCGCCCGCCGCGCCCTGACGCGTCCGCCGCGCCGCCGCTGCGCTCCCGCTCGTCACGTGAAGCCCCCGCCCGTGGCCTCAAACCCCCGCTCGCATGCGCGCCCCCGCATGTGTTCGCCACCCCGCGCCTTGCACTGCTCCCCGCCGCCGCGCCTCCGCCCCGTCGCGGTGAACTCTCGCTTGCTGCTCGTGCACGCATGCGTTCGCCGCCCCGCGTCGTCCTGCACTGCTGCTCCCCGCCGCAACGCCACCGCCGCGCACCATGCACATCAAGCAAATCACCATCTCGGGCTTTAAGAGCTACCGCTCGCCCACCGTCGCCGGCCCGTTTTCCGCCGCGCACAACGTCGTCGTCGGCCGCAACGGCTCCGGCAAGTCCAACTTCTTCGACGCCGTGCGCTTCGTGCTCTCCGACACCTTTTCCAACCTGCGCGCCGAGGAGCGCGTCGCGCTGCTGCACGAGGGCGCCGGCGCCTCCGTGCTGTCCGCCTACGTCGAGATGACCTTCGACAACTCGGACGGCCGCCTGCCCATCGACAAGCACCACGTGCTGCTGCGCCGCATGATCGGCCTCAAGAAGGACGAGTACACGCTGGACTGGAAGAACGTCACGCGCACCGAGGTGTTCAACCTGCTCGAGTCGGCCGGCTTCTCGCGCTCCAACCCGTACTACATCGTGCAGCAGGGCAAGGTGGCCGCCCTGTGCGCCATGACCGACCCGCAGCGCCTGCACCTGCTGCAGGAGGTCGCCGGCACGCGCGTGTACGACCAGCGCAGAGCCGAGTCGCTCAAGCTCATGGACGACGCCGACGCCAAGCGCGCCAAAATCGTCCACGTCATCGCCTCCATCGAGGCGCGCCTGTCCGAGCTGCAGGCCGAGAAGGACGAGCTCAAGGCGTTCCTGCGCCTCGACAAGCTGCGCAAGGCGCTGCAGTACACCATCCACGTGCGCGAGCTGGAGGAGGCCAAGGCCGCGCTCGACGCCTTGGACGCGCATCGCGGCCAGCAGCGCTCGCGAGCTGACAACCTCAACGCCCGACTTGCCGAGGTGTGCGCCGACATTGCCGCCGCCGAGCGCCAACTCACGTCGCTGCGGCCAGAGCTCAAGAGGGCTGAACACCACCGACAAGCCCTGGACAAACGACGCAAGCTTGCAGTCGAGAACGTCGCCAAACTTCAAGTCAACGTGTCCGAGGCGCAGCAGGCCGCCTCCACAACCGCAGAGACCGTCGCCAACACAAAGTCCGAAATGGAACAGCTCCAAAGTCTCATGTCTCAGAAGAAGGCGCAACTGCAGCCCTTGGAGTCGGAGCTTTCCAGTTTACAAGCAGAGCAAAAGTCCATTCAAAAGCGCATGGATGAGCTACACAGCACTTTGCTCTCGCTGAGAGTCAAGGCCAATCGGAGTAATCAATTCTCGACGGTTGACGAGCGGAATGCTCACCTCAGGCAGAGCATTCGAGAAGCAAAAGGTCGGAACAAGTCCAGCGAAGCCAGAATTAAGACCAGAATGGCTGATATTGACCGCCTGCAGCAAGGTATCACTAACAATGAACAAAAGTGTGAGGAGAAGCGCAAGCAACGAGAAGAGCTTCAATCCGATTCGAATGCCGCCAACTCTGAGCTCCAAGTATTAAATGCTGACAGGGACCGCATTTTCAGGAGCAGGCAGGACTTGTGGCGTCAAGAATCGGAAATTTCCTCCAAGATAAAAGAACTGCAAGATGGCATGAGCAAGCTGGAGGCCAATAAACGCTCCGTGATCGGCTCCTCCATTTATCATTCTCTGAAGTTCATTGCCCGCTTGTCACGGGAGGATCCAGCCAACTTTGGTCCAAACAAAGTGTATGGACCGCTCCTTGACTTGATCGATGTCGATTCGAGGTATTCGACCGCCGCAGACGTCACCGCTGGGGGCGCTCTGACCCACGTCGTGGTGGACAATGATGAGACAGCTGCGAGGCTTGTGAGAGTGCTTCGGGATAAGCGCGCTGGACGAGTGACCTTCATCCCTTTGAATCGCATGAGACCAGATTCACGGCCCCCTCCTCCGCCCTCTGCCGATTCTGTCCCTCTTCTGAGTAAGATTCGGTGCGACTCCATTTTCTTCCCTGTTTCCAAGCATGTGTTTGGCAGAGTTCTCGTGGCGAAAACAATTCAGATCGCCAGTGAGCTGGCGCGAGATCTCAACGTGGACTGCATCACGCTTGACGGAGATCAAGTTAATCGTCGAGGGGGCATTCGCGGTGGTTACGTGGATACGAGCCGCAACAGGATCGATGCCGCGCGATTCCTCCGGGAGGCTGACTCGGACTTGAGAGCGATGCAGCCGAAGAAAGACGAAATCAACACTGCGCTTGAAGAAGTTAACCGCAAATTGAATCAAGTCATGGGCGAAATCCAGCGCCGGAGCGTTGTCAAGCGCAGTGCCGGCGTCACAATCGCGCGTCTTGACAAGGATATCCATGACATGGAGCGATTCATGGAAGTGGACAGACATAGTATTTCCATCGCTCGGAATCAGATTACTGACGCTGAAGACATGATTCGAAACACAGACAAGTCTATTGAGGACCTTGAAAGAGAATTGCAATCTCCCATGATTTCAGGCCTCTCTCCTGCTGAAGAAACCCAAATGTCCGAGTTGAAGAATGAAATGAATGCGCTCAGAAGTTCTAGGAATGAGAAGGTCACTGAAAAAGCGGCGGTCGAGCGACGGGTGCTTGAACTGCGTGCTGAAGTCGAAGGAAGTTTGGAGAAGCGTGAAGCAGAATTGAAGAAATCCATCGCGGCTGTCGCAGGATATGAGCTGGATTTGGGTGAGGCAGATGACCTACAGCAGAAAATGGAAGACAGGTTGAAGAAGCAGCGAGACGATTTGCAAAATGCAGAAGAAGAATTGAGTAGTATTAAAGCTGAGTTGAAAGATGCAGATGCTTCGCTGGCTAGCAAAAGACGAGCGCACGATCAGAAAAGTGCCCAGATAGATCAAAATCGTGATGAAGAGGCAAAAATTAACAAGGCCATAGAGGAAGATCGACAGCAAATCGAAAGGCGGTACAGTCAAAGGGCCGTAGAAACCCAAAAGAAGACGGAAGCTGAAAAGAGTATCAGAGAGCTTGGGTCTTTGCCCGCCGATTTCGACAAGTACCGAGATCTTTCTATCGGGAATTTGATGAGGAAACTGAAAAATGCCAACGAAGGCTTGCAGAAGTATTCTCATGTCAACAAAAAAGCATTGGACCAATACGTTAGTTTTTCTGAGAAACGTGAAGCGTTATCGCAACAACGTGAGGAACTGGATTCTGGTGCTACTGCAATCAGGCAACTGATTGAATCTCTGGATCAGCGAAAAGACGAAGATATTCTCAGAACGTTCAAAGGAGTCAGTAAATACTTCAGCGAAGTTTTTAAAGAGCTCGTTCCGGGTGGCCGTGCCTCTCTGGTAATGTTAAAATCAAGTGAACAAACAAGAAATGAAAGAGAAGCTCAGGACGATGGAACTGCCCGCATTCAGTACACCGGTGTGGCAATGAAAGTCGCTTTCAGTAGCACAGGTCAAGCATACTTGCTACAGCAGCTGAGCGGGGGTCAGAAGTCCATTGTGGCGTTGGCCTTGATCTTTGCTATTCAACGTTTAGATCCAGCGCCATTTTACCTTTTCGACGAAATTGACGCAAACTTGGACGCGACACATAGGCAGGCAGTGGCGAACCTCATTCGGAAACAGGCGAACAGCGGAACCCAGTTCATCACGACCACTTTCAGACCGGAATTTGTCAATGCCGGTGACATGTGGTACGGAGTCACGCACAAGAAGAAAGTCAGCGGCATTCAAGAAGTTGGGCGTGATGTTGCGCTAACTTTTATAACCGACGAGCCCTCCAGAGGATAATGTTGCCTAACCATCACGATACGCTCTTCACGTATAGACTGAATTGAGCTCACGTTGTCGCACTGTCTAGATCTGTAGCCTAATGTTCTTTGCGCAAACTCAAGTCTGCCTCATTGTGAACGCGAAATGCTTTCCGATGCAATGCAGACAGGCTTCTTGTATCCCTGTACCCCTTGAACCATGTGTTGTCGATACTCTTACCTTACATTACGGGAACGGGACTCGAAAATTTTTCACTGCAATCCATTTATATTACCAAATGAACTCCTACAACTCTCTGTTGCCCTCCGGATACAAATTACCTGCAACAAACGATGTAAAAGCTTCGGGTGTTGGTTTAGCAATTAATTTCATTCTTGGCCCTCGCAGGCACGATGAAGGAATGGCAAGCGCAGAGTTATCTGACCACTGCTCCCTTTATTATCCGCAGTCCGTAGTGTTCACCTTTTCACCATCTCTGTCTTGAAGAGACTACATGGGCAGAGGAGAAATCAGCGCTTCTCTTCTTCTCGAAGCTCCTTCACGCTGACGACATTTGTCTTGGGTCAGTAGAACGTATTTGGCAATTTGGTGCCCATTTCCCCGATTCTCGTTTTTTTTGTCCTACAGGGTTACCGTATGACCGGAGGGCACTGCTGGGTTCATGTGCTTCCAAAAAGATGTGACTATACAGTGCCAAGTCGGGGATTCTCACGGAACAATTCCGGCACGGCAATCAAGCGTTTGGAAAGGTGTCGCATGCTGTCGGAGATATATGTAGAACAGCTCCAAGAAGACGAATTATCCTTCACATCTGCAAGATTGGTCAACCCAATCCTTCAACATGACGCTTTCCCCTGACAGGCACGCCGTCCTAAATCGGGAGTCGCTTCGGAAAGTCTTTCACATTCTCAAGGTTGCCTCCATTCCGGTACGTAATATGCTTTCTACTTTGCTCAACCTGGCATCTACAGCACATACTAACCAGTAATTCTGTGCTGCTCGTCATTCGGATGCAGATCTTTCCGGATATTGTTGTCATGCTCTGCCTCCCTTTGGCGATACTGGCATACATGATAGGGGGCTACTTTGTCATCCTGGCTCCGGGAAAGCTTTACAACACGCTAGTCAGCGAAGACTGGCCCCTTTTTCGCAGCGAAATGACCAAGTACGCACTGATTGCAACAGCCGTTTTGTTTGTTAAAGTTCTCCGGGGCGCACTGCGGGAATCGTCCGCAAACTACCTGCGCCTCAGAATCACGAATGCTATCCACTCCCTGTACTTTGCTTCTCAACCCCACCTGAACGCGTACAGCCCCCCCGCTTACTACAAACTCATCGCAGACAATGAGGTAGACAACCCGGACCAGCGAATAGTTGCAGATGCCCGCGACTTTTCAGCCTCGCTGCTGGACATCTTGGCGGGGGGGCGGTCGCAGGGCCAGGACACCGGCGGTTGCATTGAAGCCGTGGCCTCTCTACTCTTGTACTCCAACAAAACGCTGGGGCGCACCGGCTGGTTCGGGATTGTTGTGGCCTACTTGTGGTCGTCGCTCGTGTCGCTTGGGACCATCTTCGCCGTAAACCGCACGTCGCCTGTAGTGTTTCGCCAGGAGATGCTCGAGGCTGACTTCCGATACCGACATGCAGAATTTCGTCGTCAGTACGAAGAGATCGCGATGTTGAGGGGCGCTCCGTTCGAAAAGGACAGGCTCTCAAGCAACTTGAACATGGCCGTGTCCAATACTTGGACTGTGATTTCGCGGCATGTTTTCTTGAACTTTGTTCAGTACGGCTTTGGGTACTACGTATCGCTGATCATGTACTTGGCCTTGGCCTTGGCCATTTACACCAATGTGTTCGAGTCCTCTGGTGCGAGCTTCTCGTCGGATATGACGCCGGGCGAAAAGGCACAATGGATTTCTCAAACTGGAGGTATCTTCATGCAACTCCTGTTTTCATTCACCATGTTGGTTCAACTAGGAACGGTTGCCAGTGAATTCGTTTCACATGTAAATAGATTGGCAGCTCTGGTAACTGTGCTTGAGGAGAAGCCCGCATCGCAACTCGACAGGATTGATGACTGTGATGCTGAACCTCTGATGTCAAGAGCATCACAGGATTATGAGCACTCGTCGTTGATTTCTTCAACAGATTTCATCCAAGTTGAGGAGCTCGTCGTACAACCCGGAGGTTCCGTATGCATCGGGCCGATTTCGTTCACTCTCGAAAAGGGTCGTTGGATTTTGCTTGATGGGAGAACTGGAACTGGAAAGACAAGCATTGTGAGAGTTCTTCGCGGCATACGGCCTCCTTCGTCTGGCACGATTCAGATGCCGCAGAACCAAGAAACAGTTATGTTTGTGCCGCAAACTCCATACGTTACCTCGGGTACATGTTCTTTACGCGAACTGGTCACTTATCCAAAACGGAGTTGTGGGACAATAGAAGAAACTAATAGAGTATCCAGGGCTCTGGAGGATGTTGGTTGGCACAGAGGTTTACATGGACAATGTTTAGATCTCAAGACGGACTGGTCATGCCAGATTAGTCCGGGTGAGGCGCAACTGATTGCAGCCTCTCGGGTTTTGTTCCACAGACCCAGTTTTGTTATTCTGGACGAACCTACAGCCTCGCTTGACGTTGAGAGCGAAGCAAGAGTAATGACGGCGTTGAAAAGAGCCGGAATATCGTCTCTAACAGTTGCGCACTCCCCCTCACTAAGACAGCTTCACGATCAAATCGTAACCTTGGGGCGCCATTGACTTGTGGTAGAAGTTATATGATTAAAGCCAAATCTCGACGCATGAAGTGAATGGTGGAAAACACGAGAAACGATGCGACTCATGAGACAAAAACTGTAAACGGTATCTATTAACAACACAAGTCTGTCTCAAAAAGGGGTGTGGCCATATACCTCACAACAGTAGTACATTAGCCAAAATGAGCATTCTGCCACTCTTCAACATTACGCAGATGGTGACTCCGACTTGACTTGGGGTGCGTCAGGTTCGTGCTTTTCCTTTGAGATTGAAAACGGGTCCTCAGCGTCATCGTCGTCCAAGTTATATTCGTCCGGATGTTCTGCAAGGCAAGATTGCATGGTCTTGAAGTTTTCCATACAGTCCATACCCTTGGGCTCCGTCTCGCTTTGCAAAAAGCATTTGTACGCCTCGATAAACGAATCTCCACAGGATCCTTCTTTCATGGACGCAATGCAAGGGCAGTTGAGTGCCTCTTCGATGAGCTCCTCTTTGGTCAAAGCGCGTTCGCTGCTCGGATGTGAGTCATGCGGTGCGGCGGGGGCGATTTCGCGTTCGCCCTTGGAAGCATCTGGATCTGCTACAGCTGATGATTGCGGGGCTTCCTCATGGTCGTTCCTTTCGACGCGTTGCTGATGCTGCTCCGGCTCCTTGTGCGTCGCGTTGAGCGGTTCTTCGGACAGATCTGCCAGATGTGGCACATCTGAATCGCTTCTGCCCGCCATTATGGCCTTTTCTGACGCAGACGCCGCAAACACTTCTGGCTCGGGCTCAGTTTCCGGAGGCGACGCGGCTTTGGGTTCCATGCTGGCTCGGATGCTGCGTGACGGCGCAGAAAGGGGCAAGAGCGAGGGGTGTGCGGGCGATGACGCGCTGTTGCCGGGGGAGTAACTGCTCTTGTTCACAGTTGAGATGAGCGGCGCGGCTCCCTCGTTCGAGTCCGCGGACGGCCGCGCAACCGAGCGCTCACCGCGGCTGGCACAGCGGTGTCGGATCGACGTACGTCGGGGGGCGTGCGCCGCGCGCGCGCAAAAGCAGCGCGCGGCGGCGGCGTGCGCGCGCGCGCGCGCGCCATTCGTCCGCGATGCAGTGCTGCGCGGCGCACTGCCCTTCTTACGCGTACGCTGTGCACACTTTGGAACAACCAAACACACAAACACCGGCGAATGTGCGAAGGTGCCGAGGCGGACCCTCCCGCGAGGCACCCTTGTGCGGCTCCTTTCTGCACGCAGAGCGCGTCGATGCCGGTGTTTCTTTCCTGGCCCCGAGAGGTTTTCCTGTCATTGCTCGCCTGTGTCGACAGACACAGAGCTTTTTGGCGCGAGGTGACAGGGTTGACGATCGTTTTTTACAGCTTCAATGCTAAGGGTTTCAGTGTGAAGGACTTGCAAAACATAGAGCGGTGCGGGGGGGGGTCAACTGCGCATTTTCTGTCTCCCCCCACGACCACATCATCGCCCTCGAACGTGACAGCTCGCTCAGCAACCACTTCCGTAAGAAACCGGAATATCAGCTCTCACGACGCAGCATGGAGGCGCCGTGCTCAGCACAACTGCCGCGCATTGCTTGCGCCCCAGGGTAAGCGCAACTGAGGTGATATTCGTTTGCGCCTTGAAGGCGATTTTGAAATAACCATTCGCAGACAACAGGCTATCGCTTTCGATTTCTCGCACCAAGCCCCGGGGCAGAGGGCGGAAAGGACTGTCTTCGTCGAACGTGCACGCCAGATTCTCGAACTTTCCAACTCGCACGAGCTTGGACCTCAGAGGAATTCGCGCCCGTGACGGCGACGAAATAAGCGCTTGCTCAATCGAGAATTTCAATGGTCCGTTCGTTGTCGAGCCAGCGCGCGTCGGTTGGAGGATCTGCATCGCAGGAACAAAGAGCGCTCACACGTTAGTCATTACAAACTTGGTCGGTCAAACCGAATTTCTCGTACAAGGTGAAGGGCCGTACCGCAAATACCGTCGTAGGCATCCCCTTTGGAGACCCGACAAAAACGGTGTACCCTGCAGGCCCGCCTTCGTCTTCCATTGAGAAATACCTGTCTCGCAATCCAGTAATGCCGGATGAGACACTCGCAAACAAATAACCGCCACCTTTGATGCTCAGGAGTGGGACGAATGCAATCCTGGAATACGTGCCTGCGGTAGAGCAGTTCAACTTTTCCTTGAGCAGCGCACAGTCAGCCTTCTTACAAGTGTCCTCCGACGGTGTTTCATCTGCAGCCTCGTTCTTAGAATCCTCATCCTTGTCCGCTGACTTGCGAGAGACAGACGGATGTACGTTTTCTTTGGGCGCGCTAAGCGGTAAAACCATTCTCAGATTGTCATAGAACGAGTTGGCATCTGAGCCGAATGGGGCCGCGAGATGAACAGATGATGATTGCGCCTTGTGACACTGACCCTGGCAGACAAGCGAATGGCCAGCAAAGTCATCAGAAATCAAGTACTCTACCCCCTTTATGGCAAGCGACAAGCAAGCCACGTTGATTAGCATGAAGAGAGTTAAGTGACACCTCATCTCGAATATTTGGCAAAACACGAATAGATACCCAGCCGAAATGAGGGCAAACACGCGAGAAGTAAATCGTTACTTCCAAAAGCTGCTTGTTGTCACTCCAAGCATGAACAGTGCGGACTGCAGAGCACGGGCGTCTTTTAAAGGGGAAAAGAGGGCGAGAAGAATCGGTGAGGACCAAGATAAAATGCAACCACAATCCATACTACCGAGTTTTAATACGACGTGCAATAACCGTGCCTCGTAATAATCATTATCTGATGATTTCCCCGCAGAGCCATGTAACGCACATATAAATCCGTTTTAAACAAAGTTGCACAAACCTCACCAAAGCGCCGCTGGTTCCTATCCCCGACACGTAAAAAACCGCGTGAAAGGCAAATTCTATCATTTCAATCATGCGAAGAGTCGATCCGGCAATAAATTAAGAGAAAGCTGAGGGCTACACCTAACTATAGCGGATGGTTCTGGTGTTTTGCTAAAATCTTTAAAGAAGGTAAGAGTGAGACATTGCTGTGGTTGTGCTTTGCTGCGGAGCATGGTCCTCTCTCCACGAGCGGCCCAGCGTACGAACCTTGCAAGATCCCAGGAATAGTAATTTGATCTGCAAACCAGTGCCCTTCAACACTGAGAGGACGGTGACGATACTGCTAGCGCCATGCCCAAAGTTCGCCCGGCATGATAAAAGGACAACGATGGCTTTACATTTTCCGCAACTATCGACAAGTTAATTTTCTTGGTCGAAAACAGTCCTGTTCTCATTGGCAATAAAGGATGATAGACCATATTGTTGAAGAAAACTCCACGAGTTTTCGAACTCAGTGAAGCTTATGCGCTTGTCGTTGTCCGAATCAATGTAATTGAACACAAACACAACTTCCTCCGGTCCGAAAGAGCCTTGCGTGTACTTCTCCATGAATTGCGCAAACTCCCCAAATTGAAGGTAGCCGGACTGGTCTGTATCGCAGGCCTGGAACAGCTGCTTGGGGTCGTTACCGAGCAATATGTCTCTTACGCGCATCATCGTTGGCCGATTGCGTGGGTTTGCACGCCAACACATCTTAATCGTGTCTTGAAGGTACGGCGCAATGTGGCTTACGCGTGACATTGAGGGCCGCACCCCATTAACAATAGCTTGCAGCACTGCCAACTCCAGTTCTTGTCCATGCATTTCACCAGCGTTTGCAATGTCCGAAAGAAAGGGCGTTTTGCCTGAAAACACTTCCCACATGATAATCCCGAACGCATACACATCACTACGTTCACTCCATTCATTGTTCAAGATCATCTCGGGTGTAATCCATAAAAGCGACCCCTTTCCGTTGATTGTTTCATTTCGTTCGTAGGCGGTTGATGCAAGAGCGGCCAAACGTCCTACCCTTGAGACATCGTCCTCTGCAAGCTGGGACGTCCGCACAGGGATACTGCTGGCTCTCTTCAACACCGCACTTAATCCCAAATCAATTATAACTGGCACACCGTCTGTTCGCCTCATAATGTTTGGAGTTTTTAGATCGCGATGAATCACTTTGTTTTTATGTAGATGATAAAGACCGTCGGCGATCCCCAACACAATCTTCTTACCTTCCTCTTCAGACACTCTTGGGTTCGTCGTCAAAAACTCCATCAAGTTTTCGCCTTCAACATATTCCATAACGATCGCCGGTTTCGGAAATGCGAAAAAGTCGTAAACTTGCACAACATTTGGATGGTCGGTCATTTTGAGTAGTAGCTTCAGTTCGTTTTTGAAAAAGTCATCCTGTTTTTCACCATCTAGAAAAACCTTGACTGCAACTTGCTCGCCGTCCTTCACGCCGATGTACACCTGTGCCTGTCCGCTTTGTTTCAGGCATTTGGTAAATGTGATTCCATGATATGGGGAGTGTAATGATGTAGAGGTTGGTTCTTCAGTGCTCGACGCGGCTTGTTCCCCGCTTTTTAAGTCCGGTTCCACGCCGCAGCCGTATGATATGGCCGCGCGAATGAAAACGCCTTGAATTGTAGCTGGGTTGGGTGCTGACGTCGGAGTTATGCAAATCATGTACTCATTCGATGCAGTTTCCTCTACGGCGTTAACGAAATTGAAGTACTGGCGCAGCTTGAGACCATGAGCGAAAAAGCGGGTGCGATAAAGAACGTCGCCGATTTCAAGCATACGCAATGCATGAACTATCGCCTGGCAATCAAGTTTGGTAAGTTGATGATCTGGCAGTTGAAGATTGAGAGAAATGAAATAAGTGTTTCCGAAGTTTGTGTCTGATTTGAATATGAGAGTTTTCTGCTCGTCGTCAAACGAGACAGATGTGGAAATGATGGTGTTCGGATCTCGAACGGCAATCCGTGATGGACCTGGGAAGCAAGCAGCGCAATTGACGCCCGCGATTTGTTTCGGGCCTTCAACTCTTCCGCAGGTTTGACGGAGATCGCCCACAAGCTGTTCAAAGGATTGCTTAGTTATGGAAGCCCCTCTTTGAGCCGCCTGGATGACTCGCGCGAGGGCGCGACTCTCCTTCCAACTGAGACGCGCCGGTTCGTCCAACACGACGCACAGTGCATACTGACTGTCATCGGCTGTGGTGCATTGACAGAGCAGGTTTGAGCTAGAATCAAACTCCAAGGAGGTGGCGATGATGCAGTCTGAGGGCGAGTTTTGCTCTTTGATTCGCGCGAAATGACGCTGCTCTTGTTCCAAGGCTCTTCGGATTTGGCTGTTCATGGCGGAGCCTTTACTGCCGCAACACAGAGCACCACGACGCCGCGTGAGGTTGACAAGACACTTGGCTTCGGCCACGTCTTGTCGTTCAAGCGTTGGAGACTAGCAAGCTCATTTTGGACGCCGTGCGAGCACAGCGGAAAAGGTGGGCGCGTAACATGATGGGTTGTGCAGGCTTCGGCAGTCGGCGAGAGCGGACGAAAGAAGGGGCCATGGGGACGCGAGAAAGGGACTTGACACAAGCAGTGAATTGTGGGATACGAGGTCTCTCCGACTGGGCCTACGAAACAACGCGCCAAGTTTGGTCGATGATACGAGGTCGCGTTAGCCGGTGAAAGAAGCAGGCGTGTGCAAACCGTGTCCCTCCGCGCCGCTGCTCATACGGTGACATTCGTGGCGATAGGGGCAGTTGGGTACCCCACAAGCGATGAACGCTACCGACCAGCTTCCGCCACCCGAGCTGCTCGGTGGCCGCCCTCGTGTGCCCGCAGTGGCCGACGGTGTGGCGTGCGTGCTTTTCTTACCCACAGCTCGACGCGAGGCGATGGAGCATTCGTCAACGTCCATGCGCCACGCCTATCAGCACCATGCAGCGCACAAGCCCATCACCGAGACGCTCATATTTCGGACAGCTTACACACGTGTATATTCACTCGGTATGTGCGCATCGAATCATGAGCGGCGCCAGTTGCAGACCGCGGCCGCCGTCGTCCGTCACGCACTTTGCCGACACGCGCTGCGCCGCCCCCGCCAACACCCCTGTCGTCCCGAGGCCTCCCAAAGCTCCCTCCCAGCAAAAGTAACAATGGTAAGTTCAGTCCAAACTTGAGGCCCGCAAGTCCCATATCTATGCAGGACTTCTAGCCCGTGCACCGCAGTCGCTAACCAAATCGCTCCTCAAACCACCACAGGATCAGCCCGTGAAGATTGCGAAGGTTTCCAAGATCATCGGCCGCACTGGGTCTCGCGGCGGCATCACCCAGGTCCGCGTCGAGTTCCTCGACGACCAAAATCGCTCCATCATCCGCAACGTCAAGGGCCCGGTTCGCGAGGGAGACCTCCTGGCGCTGCTAGAGTCCGAGCGAGAGGCGCGCCGCTTCAGGTAATGCCGTGCCTGCCTGCACATGGCAGCTGCGCTTTCGCCGGTTGGTTATGCCTTCGTGGAGGTCCTGGGCGCCCCGTTTCCTTGCCGTGCACGCCGCTATCCGATGACGGCCGCTGACGCCGTTCTTGTCTTGTCACCCTTCACAACTCGTTGCGATTGCCGAACCTCGCGGCCGCTCGGGATGCGTCGGTATGTCGAGCAGCTTCAGTATATGCCGTAAATATGTGCCTGTGAAATGCGTCACCAGTCTTTTGGGTGCCAGAAGCATACGTCTGTATTTAGAGGAGCGTTTCTTACTTAGGATACCATGCAATCCCCTCCAGCTCCCCGCTCTCTGAACGCTTTCGCTCCATACTTGATTTGATCCTTTACGCAGCAAAAGTATGGGCGATCCGAGGTCTGCAAAGTCCCGATGCGTTCCCACGTTGCGTCTCATATCTCCCTGATACTCTTCAATACATTGTATCGCACGCGTCGCGGGTGCGATTTCCGCCCTGCCCCAGCTCAGACCACTATGCAGCCCAAAGTGATTTTCCACGAGTACCTCGCACACAGTGAAAGTATTGCACCGCAAATACTGTCGTTAGCGCTCTATTCGATGACCCAACAAAACTGTATATTCTGTCCCGCCGCCTTTACCTTTTGTTGACAAGTACCTGTCGCGCAAGCCAGCAATGCCTGACCGGACGCTTGCAAATATGTTGCTGCTCGACACTGAGAGGACGGTGACGATAATGGAGAGCTGATTTTGATGTTTGCCCGGCATGAAACAAGGACAAGTGAGTTCTCTTTACATAAGTAGAGCTTGTGTGCGTGCCGCGATCCGTTACTGAAAAAAGCCATCCTGGTGTTCACCATCTAGGAAACCATGCTTGCAACCTCCTCCCCGTCCTTCACGCTCATGTACACTTGTGCTTGTCAGTTTTGTTTGTAGGTGAACGTGATGCCCTGTTATAGACAGCGTAAGATGAAAGGGCGGGCCGTTGCTGTAGATGAGTCTTTGTCTCCGCTTATTCAGTCCAGTGCGTTGTCCTCAACACGTAAGTTATGAAGAAGCGGATATTTTGAACGATTTGCCGACGTCCAGCTCCAATATCTTGCCGAAACGTCCCGGTCGAGGGGCTCAGAAGCATTCCACCATCTCGGGGCCGTCCTTAGCTATTGTTGTCCCGAGATGGTGGAGTCAACAACACTTTGACTTCGGGTCATTGTATCCAATAAGAATACGATGGTCAAGAATAGTCTCATGTGCTCGCCCTGTCCACAATCCTCAGCAGCTCAGCCAAAACTGGCGTTCCCAAACAAGCGCGTCAGACCCCTCAGCACAGATCGCCAGAGCGAAGCCGCAAGCAATGGAAAATACCCTGAAAGGAAGATCCGCAGGTGTCCTCATGTGTGCAGAGCACTCGCACATCATCCACAACGCCGTCATCGCGACTAGCATGCACTACGAGCTCTCTCTCAAAACCCAACCGCTTCCTCACGCTGACATGACGCCCATCCCATAAGCCCCAGCCCCATCCACGGCTGGCAGGGCTGGCATGAAAAAGCCGAACCGCACCCGCCCGGGCACGGTGGCCCTTCGTGAAATCCAAAAGTATCAAAACAACACGGCTCTGCTCGTTCCAAAGCTTCTGTTGCAGCGCTTGACTCGAGAAATCGCGCAAGACTTTCGGGAGGAGTTGGGGTTTCGTGAAGCTGCCGTGAGGGCTTTGCAGGAATCCTCCGAGGCATACCTGACCGGGCTGTTTGAAGATGCGAATTTGTGCGCGATTCATGGCCTACGCGAAGAATACCCGTAATCATTGTTATAAAGCATAAAGTATTCTTGTGTCCCTGCTTCATATTCACAGTAAAATAGTCACATCAAGGAGGTCGGGTTGTGCGTCAAATAGAGTGAAGTAGCAAGTCAGACCGTGAAAAAGTGAAAGGCAGTGAAGTATCTTGAAAGTTCGTAATTCCAGTGTTGCCATGCAGATGTAAGACAGCTTGCAACCCGCAATGAAACACCTTGACGTTTGCCTCCGCAGCATGTAAGGCGCCATGTCTAATGAATGCCCCGAATTTGGTTTACGTCACCAATGTGCCAAAGTCATGCGTAAATACGAGCACATTGTGGTACTCCTCTTCACGAGAGGCAGCCTTTTGCCTTGCTGTTCACGAAGCAACGTTGATGAATTTGCAAATCATAAACAACGCATTACCTTCCTCGACTTGTCAAAATTTTTGATTGACTGGAGCAACTCGCGCTCCTCATGTCATCTCCACTTCTTGCCATCTGCAGTCAGTACTGCAGCGGTTTTTGCTTTCCGTTGCCTTTATTTTTGGATACTACTATACTATGCGAAAGGGTAGAACAGAAGGAGGCGTTTGAAGTAAAACAACACTTATCTACAAGGTGAGCTTCATAATAGTGCGAAGAGACGCACTAGTCCAGACTTCGTTCGTAGCTAAAAACTGTCTTGATTGTGTAGGACACATCCGCGAGGAACG
Source organism: Gracilaria vermiculophylla (assembly GCA_019155205.2). Taxonomy (NCBI): domain Eukaryota; phylum Rhodophyta; class Florideophyceae; order Gracilariales; family Gracilariaceae; genus Gracilaria; species Gracilaria vermiculophylla. Next base: position 278,633 of record JAHNZQ020003146.1, on the reverse strand, counting down.
CATCGCGTTGTACGACAGACTTGACGACATATACAACAAAACCAAAAAGCGCCCAAACTGCGACGTATTTCTGACGCAACATGCGGGATGGTCACCAAGAAGCCGAAAATACCCGGATCAATAGCCAATCGTCCTCTGCCCCCTTATGGCACACAGAAAATGTACCTGTATCCATCCCTCGACATCTTTCATAATCGACTGCGATACAGTCTCTGTTCCGTTCTTGAAACTGCTGAACACATCGTGCAAATCCCCGATGAGAGGTATGATGAAAACTTCTCCTCAAAAATCTCCAAACTCAGAACATAGATTGTTCAAATTCTTCACCAAATTCGAAGGCATCCAAAGCACTCACCGTTTACGTTTAGTGTGTTCCTTTGATGCTAGAAGTAGAAGTTTTGAATGCCCCAAATCCATCGAATAACAACGTTGAGTACATTTTGGCTGTGGACATAAATGACGATCGCATATGGAAACCGTTGTCTATATCTCGTCGCCTACATTACTCCTTCTCATGCCACTTGTCAAAACTCGCTCATTCGACGTCCCTGCAACGATTATCCGGCGATTTCATCCGAGGAAAACACAAGTGTTGACCATGGGCTTACTTTTATAGGCAAGCAATGCAATACATCGCAATCGCTCTTCGTCCGATGGACATTGTAAAGCTTTAATTTTTGTATGCTTTTCACGCGGGTGGGCTTCACGGTGAGGAAGGTTTGCAAATAAATGCACAGAAGCGATCGGCACGGACGAAGAAATGATACACAACCCGCTATGCGAGAGCATATTCACGCTGAAGCGTGTATATGTCAACCTCGCACTTTTGAGTTTGGGAAGCAGCCTTCGGCTGAGTCATACACGTGAACCTCGTATGGGCGACGGACGATATATTTCTTAACCTTGACCTACACATTGTTTTTTTCGGTATGGTGTACACAACGCATCAATCTTGAGAAATGCGCGATGCTTCACTTGTTTGAAACTCTCCACATGGAGCAACCGCAAATTGTCTCTAGTTGTGATTACGTTTCTTTCACTATTAGTCATTGGATTAGTACGAAGCACTTAGAATGCTTACCTACAGAACTGGTGAGTTTGACCTTGATCGACGCGACAGCAGGCGATGCATTGGGGACTCCGCAAGACGATCATGAGGCATCAAGTCGTTCATCTCTCGCCACGACATTTCAGGACTGACCAAGTCAATGTTAGTGACCCGACTCGTGTACAGACAAGCATAATCCTCAACTTGTTCGGCAAAACGAGAGTTTTGCATACCCGTTTTGAACAGTTGTCCCCAGATAGGATGAAAGGTGCCATGGTACTCATCGACGAGCCTCGCAATTTCGTCGTGAGAGCTCTCGAGTTCTTTACGCGCCACCGTCAACTCCTGTTGAATATCTGCTGTTTTAGCGGGTGACAGGCTGCGGCCGCTCACAAGCTCACCTTCCAACCGATCCACCCACTCATCCAAATCATTTCTTTTATCTCTCATATCTTCAAGCTCTGCCCGGAGCGCGCTGGTTTTTCGGTCGTAAATGGTGTTAATTTCATGCTCCAATTCCGGCACAATGAGCATGGTCCTCCAGCCAAGCGTGCGCTTCGTCCGCAGTACATCCGAGTAGATATGATCCCCCACGTAGAGGAGGTGAGTGCCGTTGCGAATTCTGAGCATATCGTGGAGATGCGTGTAGTTGCCGCCTTGGAAACATTTGCCGCGGGCAAGGTATTCTTCCGGGGTTTCCCCGTAAACGCCCTCGGTGTTTGACAATGTGCCGTCGACGGGATTGCAACGGAACAAGGGTAACCTCGGATTGAGCAGAAAGGCCGGCTTGGCAGAGCCTGTGATGATGACATCGAATAAATCAATCCACTGTCCAGTGGGTTCTACTTCGTACAGGTATGACATAACGACATCAGTGTAGTTCCACAGGGAGTTGGTGAGAAGGAAAACTTTTCTTCCAGACCGCCTCAGTTTCCTAAGCATTGGAATAAGAGTGGGATCTCTCAATATGAATCGCTTTGGATCTTTGGCAACCTTATCTTTGATGGAACCATCGCGATGACACATGTCGACACTGGTTCTGACGTCCTTGTAGATCTGCATGTAATTCTGAGTGATTTGGTGCGGGTGATCGTCCTTATACTGCACAACGGCGCTGAACAAGAAGGCGTCCGGCAAGGCAAACATGGCGTCAAGCACCGCAAATCGCGGTTCGGAGAAACCGCCGCCGGACTTTGTTATCTTGTCGTACATTTCAGTTCGCTCCTTCTTGGACAGTTGTCGAAACCCGTGCAGGGCGCGCTTGACGTACTTGTGGCGGTCAAGTTTGAGAATGTTTCCATGCTCCTTGTCGACGACAAGACCGCGAATGAAGTACGAATGGTCATACTTGGTGGCAAGCAACGGCTGCGGATAGCCTAGGTTGTGGACGAGTTTTTCCAGGGCATGGGTGGCGGAGAGGGTTTCAAACTGCTCGCTGTTGTACATGGCGAGCGTGTAGTCCATGTCGAAGCCGATTGCCTTCAACTTGGACATGTTGAGAGCCCTGTTGCACAGAATCTCGCCGCGGTACTCGTTGGTGCCGTCGGCGACGCTGAGCAACGGCGACGCGGTGTTGTAACTCATGGCGGCACGAGGGGCGCGGAACAAAGAGGGGCCAAAACAGGAAGGTAGAGAAGCGCGAAGGGGGAAGAAACGGGAAGAGGAAACAAACGCAGAGCGGGCGGAGGCCAACGACGTGGGGCGACGGCGGGGGACGACGCGCTTATGAAGAGGCGGCGCGGAGACGAAGGCGCCGAGCGGGCGCAGTTGACGCGTAGTGAAAGCGCGCACCATCGTTGACGACGGCCAACACGGCGGCAAGTAGGATTTCGTGAGAGGGCGGAGGAGGGCCAGCGGGGGCGACGCGGCCGTGGCAAACGGCAGCGCTGCGCGCGACAGCGCGCGCGGCGCGCGAAAGAGGCGAGTGCGGCATGCGGGGCATTTTGGTGCGCGCCGAGCCGTGGCGCAACGCGGCGCGGCGCGCTCGGCGTGCGTGCCACACACGCGGCGCGCGCAGTCTCGAAGCAACACTGCCGCTCCGTTTGAATTCAAACTTGCAGAGCACGCGACGCCGCGCGCGCGCTTTGCGCCATGGCGCAGCCGCCGCGCGCGCCGGCGCCGCGCCGCTCCGTCGCCCGCCATGGAGTCCTCCGCGCCCACGCCCGTGTCCAAGGGCCTCGTCTCGCCGTCGCCGCGCTCGCCGCTGCTCGCCTGCGCCAACGGCAACGTGCTGGACATCCACCACACGCACACTTCGGCGCTGCACCACAGCATCACCACCGCCGCCCCAATCACCCACCTTTGCTGGGGCCTGTCGCGCCGCCACGGCGAGCTTGTTGCCGCCTCCTCGGCCCCCGCCAACTGCGTCGTCGTCGTCGCCGCCCACAGCGGATCCGTCCTCTCCGACGTGCTTGACACCCCGCTTCACATTTCCGCCGTCCACTTCTCGCCGGGCCCCGCCCCCGTCCTGCTCCTTTTGTACGAGCGCGCCGTTGCGCTCGCCTTTTTCTGCCCTTTCCGCGCCGTTCACCTGGCCACTTTGCACTTTCCCAAGGTGCACCGCTCGTCGTGGGTGCACCACTTCTCGGAGTGCGGCAACCTGCTCGTCACCGTCACGCGCAAAAATGCGTCGGACACACTGTGTATCATAGCCTGTAAGACCGCGCAGGTGCTGCGCTCCATACAACTGCACCACAGCGTTGGCATCACGGACATCGTTGGCGTCAAATGCCTCAGAAACAATGCGGGAATCGTGGTGTGGGGCTCGCCCATCGATCACGTTCATTCGCTTGCGCTTCTTTCTTGGTCGGGGCGAGTTTTGTTTCACCATTCCCCGATTCAGCACGTCCCGAGCCGCATCACATCCCTGCGCAATGTCACCTTCAATGGCGCCCATTCCGTCATGGCTGTTTGCGCTTTCGACGATGTTCTCACGTTGCTGGACATTCATCGATGGAGTGTCATAAAGCAGTTTGCGCACCGTTCCCCCAACGTCAGCGATGCGCACCCCCCGGTCATCTATCGTGAACGAACCAAAGCAATGCAACACGACGAGAATTCCTCGCGCCGCTCCAATGTTTCTCGCATCCCCCGAGCGCGCTCCAGCGTGCGCAGTCGAAATGGGAGTGCTTCCAAGGAGAAGAAAAAGGGCGCGCGCTGCAGCTATTTCGAGATCGTCAACACTGAAAACGAAGTCGAAATTACAAAACGCGTGCGCACATTCAGCGCCAAAAGAACGGCCTTTGGCGGCGTGTCCATGTGCGAGTTCTCTCCCGACGGCCGCTACATTGCAACCCGGACAGAATCTGCCTCCAACGTCGTGTTCGTTTGGGATGTGCTCAACCTCTGTCTGGCCACGCTCCTCGTCTTGGAGCAAGACGTGACCAGTTTCAAGTGGAACTGCGCTTCTGTGTCCGCAGACGGCCGCAAGTCTGATGGCGACGACAGTCAGTTGGCGATTGTGTGCGGCGGCGACTGTTTGTACTTGTGGAAACGGGGCGGAGCCGCTTCGCTCAATGTCTCCGACCACATTCGCTGGCGCAGCCGGTTCTGCGCGAGGAAAGTTGAGTGGTTGTACGACAACTCGGCTGTTGTCGTCACCGACGGCGTCTCGGCGAAGGCGTTCTTGACCGTTTTCGTCGATACTCCGAGCGCCCTGGCGAGCTGAGCTCCTCGCATTGAGTGCGGTGGGTGTTTTTCAGCACAAACATTCATTTTATTTGCTAGTACAATTCCGAGCAGACGCTCAACAATGATCTGAACCTGTGGGATAGTGAGACACTTATGTAATTCTCCTTCACGATTAATGCTCACGGCATTGCGTCAGAACGAGCCCATGCGGAACTGATAAGCCTTTGTTAAAATTCAACAACAGCTTCATCACGTTCGTTGACAATTGAAGGTCCTGCGCAAGTGTATACACGACAATTGGCCTCACACATATGAGGTCATCTGGCCTCATATGAGGACATCATTGCTGCAGCTCTAGGAATGCAAACAAATGACGTGAGCACTTGAGCACTTGTTTATCACTTCACGTCGCATCGACTTGCTCGGCATGAACCAAGCCATGTAGTTTTTCAACCCATTGTTCCGTTCCCTGGTGGTGAATCAACGAAAATATCTGTTTCACTTTATTGCCAATTTTGTTTCCTGCTTGTGGCTAACGCCATGACACTCGTACGAAGCAAGGTTTGCACAGTCCTCGAAATTCAAATAAATCCAGTACCGACAGCGCCTCTGTTCAAAACGTAGTGAAGTGCTCTGCAAAAAGATAAGACCACCCCCAAAGTACAGTGGTCGTCAAAAATGTACGTACGGCCACGAAAAGCTCCAAATGTGAAGATGAGCTGGTAAATTCATTGATGACGTCGATTGTTTCTTTATAAGGTATCAGCATAAATTATTTTCTCAGAGAAGCTCACTTTTCTTAAACCTTTTTTACAAAGTGGAAAAAATTATTAATGTGTTCACTATTCGTTAAAAACTTAAATACACATTTGTTTATTAAAGACAGTACAACAACAAAAATAACTTCAATACTTTGATTTCTTGCCATTGGCTCTCATGACTGCCACACAACGACGTGGCATGCCCCGACAAAGTATCATTAACACCTGAATACCAAATTTTGACCACTTTTCGAATTAAAAGGCCTTGCGCTCATCGACTGTGTCAAGCTTCCGAGCACGGGCATACACTCTGTAAGCTAAAATACTCTAAAAGATTCTGTTTGCCTGGCGCATAAAAAGATAATTTTTAAGCTACAATGCAGATTCTTGGCAAACGTGGCTGATATAGCCACATTCCTGTGAAAAGAAAGACTGCACTTATTTGAATTTTGGGGAGTGTACTGTTAGGTTTTTGCTTTTACACAACAATTAGTGTATACGTCTGCTTGTTTTTGTATTTGCTTTCAATTTTTGAGAGTTTTTGGCTTTAATCTCTGCATCACAGATCCTCTTTGGTTATTTTTGGACATTAACAAAACTTTTACCAAAACCGCTTCCTAAGCAATCGCGTCATATGAGTTAAGGGCTTTGGGCGAGCACTCTGCGTCATTCTAGAAAACAATTTGTGTCCAACTGGGATCACACTACATCTCACTGCAACAACGCAGATGCGAATACAGGTGAATCAAAAAGAAACGGTAAGTATGCCGGCTCACGTTTTATCCTCCATGTACTCTCTACACATACCTTGGATGGAATGTTACATGACATCAGAAAACAGATCCGTTACATTCTTAACTTTGTCAACAAGCTAATTTAGTGGCTGTCTGACGGGATGCAATGGTCCCAAATGATTTTTTTTCAAGGTTTTCACCCTTTCCATACACGCGTCATAAACGGTAAGCCGATTGTATTGAGGTCATGTCTGACGCCAGGGCAGACATACATGAAAAGTATGAGCTCCAATACAATTGGCCTTTACTCTATGGGGCCAATGGTCACGTACTCACAGAAAAGTGCTTCCAAAGCTTGGTGATTCTCTGCACCCTTGATTTTTGGATGCACAATACTGACATCGTACTTTCTGCGCTCACCAATTCACATCGAAGAGCAGGGGCGCACTTGAGAGAAAGGCGCCTTTCACGTACAAGTCTGCTAAAGGCAACCTCCACCTCACATCCCACCATTGATATTTTGTCTCCCGCATGCCATCAGCTTTGTCTTGTTTTATTCTCCCACAAATTCCGTCCTAATCTTTCTTCCACTGTCATCAAGCAAAACCGCCACACGGTCACACTCTGTGAGTGGTTGATGCAGGCATTGGGCACTCGCAAGTTTTGTCCGCGACGCCTGAAGCCAATCAGATGCACTGCGATTTTCATTCACTATGAGGATTCCTTAGAATCAGAGTCCTTGTCGCAAAGGCCCGCTTCTGTTAACCTATTCAAGCCACTTCTACCGAGTCCTGATTACACTATTGGCGTCTGCTTCCAACAACAACTCATCGGGGCCCATTGGGATTCCTCCCAGCACCCCAGATGATGCCCGAAATCATTAAACGTTTTCCGTTCTCAGCACCATTTGCTCGTATAAAAAGCCCAACTATTCCGGTGGTGCATTTATTATCCCTTCTCCTCCCCCAACCCATTCCCGCTCATCGCCTTCGCACCAAACGTTTCACTGCCGATCTCTGCCACCATGACGTTCACCCTACACCAGTGCTCCTACGTATCCGGCACAAGCGAATACAAGTATGGCTATAAATCGATCCCGACGCTCTCTACCAAAAATGCACCGGAGGATGCCAACTTTGCACGATGCGCCATGTTGTTCGGAGAAGGCAAATACCGTTTTTACTGCTTTAAGGGCAGCTCCCGCGACACAATTTACCAGTTTGTCTGGAACGGAAGCGAATACGAGTGGGGGCACGGCAATGCAATCGCCGAGCTCACCATCACTGGTCTGCCCGATGACGCCTGTCTCAGCAAGTTTGCCATGCTCCATGATGGTGGAGCCTATCGGTTTTACGTTAAGAAACTAGGCGCACCCGTGCTGTATCAATGTGCGTGGAATGGATCAAGCTACGCGTATGGTCACAACTCCATTCCGAGCATCAACATTACGGATTTTCCGGATGACGCCGACCTAAGCCGGTGGGACATGCTTCACGATGGAAGCACCTATCGTTTCTACAGCATGTCGTTCGCAGCCCCGAACCATGTTTACCAAGGAGCCTTTTCTAATGGAAAGTATGCCTTCGGTGCCCATTCCATTCCGAAATTTTCGGTGACTGAGTGCCCGGAATCTGTTTCCTACAGCGATATTTGCATGCTGCATGATGGAAGCGTCTACCGTATGTACTTGATATAAGGTATATCGTGTGATTGGCCGTCTGCGAAAAAGGGATCATTGAGAGCAGTCGGCGATTCGTATGGTCAGCAATGCAAATACAGTGTTTTATGTTTGCGTCTTTTCTGTTTGCAAGTGTCTGCATGCACCTCATTTCATCCACAATAATTCTCTTTTTGGTGCAGTTTTGCATTTGCGTTTTTATTTTTTATTATTTGTGTAGAAGAACTGATACGAAAGCCAATATCCCCATGCTCCTGCGGTGAGGAAATATCCTGCACGCTGTAGTGTCTGCAACTTGCCTAAAGTCCTTCGATATATACTTGTAGTGTCAGTGATCTGCAGCTCGCTGACATTATGTATCCGATCTGCATCTCGTTGACGCTACAACACTACAGCAACCGAGTCCAAAACGTACTTCAAATTGTACACGAGTTTTCGCTTTCGAAACCTTTCGTCTCTTGGTATTTCAAAACGATGGCAAGAAGTGTTCCCACTTTATTATTTTGAATGAAACAGTACCGTCCTTAAATTTTCAAATCTCCACTACCTTCTTCGCCACTCACAAAAGTTCATCCATCGGGTTGTACTGTTCTTAGAAAAACTATGTGGTTTTCCAGCTATATGAATCAAGGCGAAATTCTATGATTCTCTGGATCCGTTTGCATTGAAGATTCTCTTGTGGAAGCAAACATTAAGCTGGTGTATATAATGCAAGTGTTGGGCTAAAAATCTGTGTAGAATAAATGTGAATATGTTAAGTAGTAATCGAAAGTTTTTTAGATTCTTTTGAAAGGGAGCTTTTGTCACGAAAGACTTACGCCTGACATCGTTCATTCCTACTACCTTGCCGTCCAAATATACCTTGCTTGGACAGAAACCCCTACTTTTTGTATCGTTGAAACTGGAGAAAAATAGATCTTGTTTCCTCAAAACTATATTCAGTGTGTTCCCTGTCATCAAAACTACATAGAGAATAATAATCAATTTCATTCATTTCACAAAGCGAGTGAGTAAGTAAATTTCTTTGGGTACTGCGCAACAATTGCAGAACCAGGTTCGGCTGTTCTTCCCTTACACTTTCAGAGCAATGTTTGGTTTGTTTAATTGCTACTATTCTGTCATGTTTACGCGCTGGAACGCGATACTGTCATGCACCTCTTCTCTCATAATGATGCTTATGATATTATTTGAGAAATGTTAGCGTTCAATATGCCCTTTCCGAGAACTTCTTCCGTAACGCGCTTTTTTTAAGAGATGGACGTCGTGGCCGGCACCTGTTGTGTCTGAGTATTGCAACCTTCGAGCAAATCGACTCGTAAATGAATTGTTTGTGTTTTAAGGTAGTCATCTCTCCAGAATTATGTAAATAATTGGCTCTACCCCTACTGTCAATATCCTTTCTTATGTTCGTTCTGTTTATTTTCTTTGCATTGAACTTGGCTTATTCGTAATGACCATTGAAATTGGGTTGAATATTTGTTAAATGCTTATTTTGGACTCCAAAGAGTTACTCATGTGCTGTAAGGTACTTGTATCACACCTTTTCACGCGTTGCAAAAATTTAATGTCCAGCGAAAAATAGCTTCTCATTTTAACATATTCTAATCATGAAGGGTAATGAACTTTTTTCTAAATATTAAAAAATATATTTCCCAAAATAGAGAGTTTACGCAAACAGGATATCGCACACTTAGCGCTTAGGTTGCGAGATCACAAGACAGTATTTCAAGTGAAAAGTAACTCGAAATATTCATTTACGCGTTACAGTTCTCGTTCCAGATGTGAGTATTATCTGCTACGAGTAAAAGTGCATTAGATTGGTAACCTCCCGCCATTCCTGTGACCAGTCGTCTACAGCTGCAATCGACATGCGCCTAACAGAATTCACCATCGGGAAGCTTCGCTCGAAGATGTACCGGAAACGGCAGCTACTACATCTAGCGTTGCTTGCCGATGTTGACGATGTCTTTCTTCTCTATGATAGTCGGCTATTAGACATGATGGCCAAGGACCGTGCTCGCCTTTGCGCCCGATCCTCAACCATCTCAAGCACCTACTTCAACCTGAACATCTTCAGCAAACAGGAATCTCTATCGTTATTTCGTTTCAGGAAACACGAAATTGGGAGGGTTGCTGATACACTCGGTTGGACGGCATGTAGAACGACGCGAAATCGGTACAAGTGCGATGTAATCACGGCAGCTTCCATCGTGCTACGACGAATGGCATCACCTTGTAGATGGAGGGATGTAGAGTTTCTCTTTGGAATGCACAGCTCGTGTATGAGTGAAGTGTTTTGGGAGGTCCTAAAAACTTTTGTACACATGCGGGGCCACCTATTTGAAACATTCCGATCCGACCTCATCACCGAGAGAGCAGAGCTCTAATCTGCTGCTATTCACCAAAAGGGTGCTCCGTTGGAAAATTGTATTGGCTTCTTGGACTGCACAAAGATCCAGAATAGCAGGCCGGGTGGTGCAGCAATCAATCAGCGTGTCTGCTATTCGGGTCATAAAAGGTTTCACTGTTTGATTTACCAAACAATCACGACACACGATGGGCTAATGTTCTACGTCTATGGACCTGCGGTGGGACGCCGTCACGATTTGACACTTTATAGGGAGAGTGGGTTGGATTTAAGTCTCCAGCAGAACATGGTTGTGGATGGAAGGCAGTGCTGCCTCTATGCGGATGCTGCGTATATACTGAGAGTTTATTTGCAGGTAGCGTTCCCGCGTGCAAATGCCACTCCTACTCAAAGAGTGTACGGTGCCCTCATGAGTGCGGTCAGGGAGGCGGTTGAAT
>JAHNZQ020003146.1:126506-242667 GCA_019155205.2 Gracilaria vermiculophylla | reverse complement strand
ACGTCTCCAACTTTGCGTAGTGCAAGATTCGATCGTACATGAACCTCGCAAACCCGTAGAAGCATTCCTGAACTGCGATCTCGTACTTCCGACGCCTTGGAGCCTCTCCTTGCCCTCTAACCTGGCGTTTCTCTTTCCTCCTCGCATTCCTAGCTTCTCTCAAACTGTCCACCACCATATTTTGCTCCGTTAATTGCGCCCTTACCCGTTCCAGCTCCCGCTGCGTCAACTTCAAACTCACCATCACGCTGTAGTAATCTTCCTTCATCTTGCCCACTTCTCCCTTCAGCGCATTCACCTTCTCAATCAGCTGAAATCGCGGTAGAATATTTATGACTTCTTCTCCTGCTTCTTCCATTACATCTTGTAAGTTCCTAGCTCTTCTTTCCCTTCTCTTCTTTTACTTTTCCAGCCTCTGTGGCTAGGTACAAGAGAAACGGCCTCGGCCCTTACGATACCACTCCAGCAACATATCTGAACTAATTTAACTAAAATAGAACGCGTTTCCGTTTGAATGGAACTTCATTCTTGAGTCAAAAACATGCAAAGCTTTGGTTGTATTGAACTCCCTTTCACTGCAGTAAACTTTATGAACCTATACACCACGCAGATTTTCAATCTGGTGTATATCAGGAGAACGCGCTAGCTGATCAGTCACATCAATATTTTCAGTTTTAACCCAGTGTTTTGTGTGCTTTGAGTTGGGCATAACGTAGATGCATTGCATTGCTGATATTTCCAATAAAGGCCTTACATTTCAGAATTAAACAGTAATAGAAATTCTTCGTATAAATTTATGTATATTTTTGGATCTTATGAGCCACGTACAACGGCTAAAATGTTTTAAACATTACTAAACAGTTGATGTCCAAATAATTAAAGTTCGAAAGTTGTTCTATCGTTCTCAATTCATCTTCTTTTGGGCTCTAATATCATGCCAAGAATACCGAAATCCATTTGAGCCTTCCCAAAGAAATGTTTTTTATCGCTAAATCCAAAGCATCGCGAATAATGTTTTACGAGTATGATTCCAGCATTGCTTCAAAAAAATGCGTCGTGCTACAGCTGCAGTAATGTTTTGGAACTTTCCAGACTTTAAAACTTTCCATAGTTGTACTGGTTTCTGAGATGGGTTGGGAACTAGGTCCCAGACTTTTCTATTGCTATGGAAACATCTTCAAGGCTTCCACATAAGACAGATGCTGCTGCAATGTTTCCCGTTTATTATTATGAAATTTGCATACTTCTTTCCATAATGAGATCCTATTTGTAGTTTTTGAAAACATTTACAATTGCCAGGAATCTTTCTCTGTGTAAATAAATAGGTTTGGGAGAGCAACGAGCCGTTTACAATTAAACATTAAACGTTAACGTTAAGTTGACCTATCTTTCTAAGCAACTACAATTTGCAACTATATTCTTTTACTGAAGCATAGAGTTCTTGATAACAATGTAATTTGTTTTTCAAGGTCTCATTCTTGTTTAATTCTGTGCTGTACAGTCGCATTAAAAAACGGGAACCATTTTAGCGACAAAATGAATTCTTAGGATAGTCTTATCATTTTACACAGAACTTCATGTAAGTACACAAAAAAGGGATTTTATGAAAACTTTGTCAAGATTCTAAATTTGTTTGCAAATAACCCAGATTTAAGCATTTTCGCGTACCTGGAGAGCAAGATGGCAAGGGCTGTTAAATAAAAAATTACATGATTGCTGAAAAAGAAGACTTCATCGCAGCTATAAAGTAAGAGTTGATTGGTCCAACTCTCCGAATGAATTTATTCGCAAACAGTGCTGTTCTGCTCCCTACAGTTTGCTGGAGGTTATGTATCGAAAAGGATGAGAAACTGAATGATGAACAATTGTCATAGAATAAGTATAATTAAAACCATAATATAATACATCTCAGCACTATGATAATTTCGGTTCATGAAAAATAATGAATTCAATAATCCTGAGAATTTTTAAACCAATGGGAATGGAGTCCAAGATTGAAAAATAGTCTGTGTGGAATGGGGTCAAAAAATAGTTTTGAAAGGCCAGTAAAGCGCAAAAAGAAATGGTCTGTTTGCGTGTCTGATGATAACTTCGCGCACTGTATTTGTACCTGTACATTCACCCGCGGGAGTTCGAATCCTTCACAACACAAAATTGTTAATCTTTATTATAATTGGTAAAAGCAAATTTGCAAATTTGATTATTTGTGTATTTTGTGCATCACCAGTGGTGATGCTCTTACGAAGCCGATTGTGATGTCCAGGTCTTTGTGCGAGCTCGCGCGCATGAGTGGGGGGAGCTGCGACACGAGGCATATCTTGCACACTGGTAATCGATGTCATCCGATTTCCGGCTCCATGAAATATTTTGATGCGGAGATTTGAGGCAGGCATATCTGTTGCGAATGCGGGACAGCTGTCCAATGCTAGGGTTGATTTAGATGGGCTGCAATCTGAAGTGTTCCACGTGATCGCGTGCCACTCGTCAAAATCCGCGGCGTGCATCTGCTTTTTGTGGGCCAGCGAGTTTGTTGAGCCCCTCCGTTATCGTCTACCTGCATCCTGACTATCCGTCGCTGTGCATCACACCTCCCCAACCACTCCTTACCATGGCCGAAGAGTTGAGTGTGCCGCCGCAGGCGCTTTCCCAAGTTCACCTTCTGCCCAACAACGGACCTGCTTTCCCGCCGCCAAACCATGACGAATTGCGTCGGCTGACTTGCACCGCCGGGTGGAATTTGCAATTGCTACAGTCTCCGATTCACTCACATCGAAAATGTCCGCTGCTTCCCTCCTTTATTCCGCGCTCTGTGCCTCAGGGGTTGACCATCAGTTCGCCTCAACAAATTGGTCTCCGTAACACTCCGTTCTTCCATTCGGATGCCACTGGTGGCCATGGTGGTGAAGGTGGCGAAGGTACGGTTGAGAAGGCCCGCTGTCCCTATCATCCGCAGTGATTGTCTGCATCCATAGGAAGTAGTGTGTCTCTCTATGTGTGTTGGGTTGGTATGCTTGTTGTATTTGTGCTTTGAGAAAAGAGTGTTGGCAGTTGTGCCATGTTTAAGGGTTCAAACGTCAACCTTCAAGTCTGCCACGTTAATTTCGTTAAAATAACGGTTCCCGAAAGCGTCGCTGTTGGTTCAGGGCTGCTATGCATTCCAGAAGATGTTTAGTGCTTGCGTTAACCTATGAGCGCTTTGTCATTAGGAGCTTTGTAATGATCACCCTAAGCTGTATGTCATAGTCATAGAATCACCTAAAAAAACCTTGTGCGATCCGTCATCATTGATGATTATCTGGAATTGAACTCGTTGGTACTATGTGATTAAAGTAACATTTATTCTCTCACAGTTCACCACAGTCAGAAATCACGACCTTTTTCTGAGGCCTGTCAAAGTTATCCGTAGATTGCTTTTCAATCGTCTTCACCACGTCTAAGCCGCCGATCACCTGGCCGAATACGACGTGTTTACCATCCAACCATGGACACGGTACGGTCGTAATGAAGAACTGTGATCCATTTGTATTCGGACCCGCGTTTGCCATGGAGAGCAATCCGGGGGTGGAGTGAGGGATCACAAACGCTTCATCGTCAAAACGATCGCCGTAGATTGACTTTCCACCAGTACCGTCACCTCTAGTAAAGTCACCTCCCTACGCGCAAGCAAAACGAAAACGCGTCACACAGAAGTAAAGTCAGCGACCAGGCGCACAGAAGGCAATGGTTGAACGGCTAAACTGCGCGCACGTACCTGCAGCATAAACTCGTCAATCACGCGATGAAAGGCGCTTCCTTTGTAGCCAAATCCCTTCTCACCGGTGCACAGTGCGCGGAAGTTTTCGACTGTCTTCGGAACCTGCTCTCCGAACAAGGCGAATTCAATGCGGCCCTCGCTCTTGCCGTCGATTTCGACGTCAAAAAAAACCTTGTTCGTGACGGCCGGGGTCGCCATTGAAGTTACATTGCGACTGACAGCATCGAATCGGGCGGAGCGCGATGCGCGATGGTGCACAAAGCTGCCGCGAAAGGTGCATCGCGCTGCTTGTGCGGCGGTTGAACTGACGGCAAAGCGAAAGGTGGATGGAACGAATGCAGCCATTTTTATGAGGTGTCAAGGCTAACTCCGTCGGGATTCAGGATGGGGCGATGAGGAGCGAACCCAGTGAGATCGGAGGTGCGGCCTGCGGCTATTGAGTTGATCCTCGGAGGACTTCGGTCAACGTGGCGAAGAGATCATGATCCGGATGCGCATCTTTCAGTCCAGGTTACAAGGGTATCTATAACTTTTCAAAGTTTTTGATTTTGGGGACTTGTTTCATGCGAACCGCTGTTCTGCCTACCATTTCGTCTGAGTAATTGATGTTTCCAGGGTTGGGGCAATGGACCACAACAGAAGGATAACTTTGAACTACATGAGACGTGTGTTTTGCGTATGAAGGGTATAGTTTGTTCAAAGCTGAAGGACAGAGGTGTTGGATAGCGAGCATTTCTTCACCAACCTCGGTACTTTTGTGGTGAGTTGGGTACAGATCTTAGAATCTCTGTTAAGCGTCGTCTGTTGGTACCCTTCATTGATCTATCATCGAAAGATTTAAACACATGTGTCTCAAATCAGCTTGTTACAAGAGGGTTGAGCACTTTTTTCAACTCAAGGACTCCAGTCTCGCGGAGTTCTTGTAGACAGTTGTTCATTTTCTTCTATGGCATGTTCTCGATTTGAGTACGTCAAATGCTTCGAAAATTATCAACGTCTTCTGCCTGGCTGTTGGTCCGTAATTCGTCTCGATGGTCGATGTTTCACTTCCTTTGCCAAGAAGCACTCGTTTCGAAAACCGAATGACGAGAGGGCTTTAAATCTAATGAACACAGCGGCAACTTGCGTTTTAAGCGCTTTTGATAACCATCTTGTGCTAGCCTACGGACAGAGTGATGAATACAGCTTCATCATGAAGCGCGAGTCTAATTTGTTCTCCAGAAGAGAAAGCAAGATTCTTTCCACGGTGGTTTCAATGTTTACCTCGGCATACGTCATGAATTGGAAACATCATATGGATGTTGATTTAAACGAGCCACCTACATTTGATGCTCGAATCGTCTTGTATCCGACCACGAAGCACTTACGGGATTATCTGGCATGGCGTCAGGCAGATGTGCATGTTAACAATCTCTTCAATACCACTTTTTGGGCGCTCGTAAATCAAGGCGGCTTGTCCCTACAAGAAGCGGAAAGATTACTGAAGGGCACCATCGCGAAAGAGAAGAATGAGATACTATTCTCGCGGTTTAACATTAACTACAACAACGAGCCTTTAATGTTTCGAAAAGGATCCGCGATCATTCGAAAATCAGCCGCAGATCAACAGACTTTGCTAAAACGAAGACGTTTAGAAGCAAGTCCAAGTGAACAGCAAAGCATTGATACCGATGTCAGTCCAGAGATGAAAACGCATAATGTATCCGAGACACAATTTGAGGTACATCACGTCGACATCATCAAAGATGAGTTTTGGGAGAAGAATCCTAGTCTTCTATGGCCTCCAGATGACTCTCCTCCGAGATTACGCAAGAAATGAAGTCGATAGTATCTGCAACATCTACTACCTAAGTCGTTCACGTGGTCGTAGAATCTTATAACACCACCAGCTGAATAATTGTGTCTTCTCTCTTACAGCATATCTCTCGCGAAAGCAGGCTGCTCATGGTCCTAAAACTGATTTCTTACGTTTTTGTTCTTTAAGAATGAATACATGGAAGACAACAATATTGTGCGGTGATGTATTTACTCACATTTGTTACTTATTGCACACATATCTTCGTTCTTTTTCGTTCACGGACACACGCTACACGATCTTCGAAACAATCGGACAGAAACGTCCGGAGCACAGTTAAAATTAGTCTTGGGTGGATAGTTACAATATCAGCGCACCGGTAGGGAGCATGTTGGCAATCCTGTCAGCTCCATTATCGAACATGGAGGTGGTCATACCAGCGAAACGGAACGCAGCACGAAGCGGCAGAAGAAGAGAATGGGCGGTCTTAGTCTCAACGGCTGTGGTATAGGTCGAAGCCTTAATGCCATTGACAATGATGTTGCCGTTGACAGTCTGAGGGTTGTAGAGGCCACGGGAAACAACGGAGTCAACGGAAGAAACGGAAACCAAACCAGATTCAGTCTCAATGGAGTCACCGACACGAACGGATTCGGCAGCGGCCATCACGCCGTTGACGTATAGATAGTGTCCCTTGGTCAGGGTCACAGACTCGCCAGAGGCAGCAGTAAGGCGAACAAAGGTGTACGAAACGCCACCCATTTTGTGGGAGAACATGAAGACCGGGGAGAACTCATCGGCGGCAACCTTCACACGGTCACCAAGTTCAAGGACGTCCATGGTCTTTACCGTTCCATCTTCAAGTTCAACAGTAGCATCAGCCGGGAAGCAAACGGAACCATCATCTTCTTCAGAGGTTGGCTCCGGTTCGAACGATTGCGTGGCGAAATCATCCATCCCGGCCATGCCATCCATGCCATCCATGCCATCCATGCCATCAGAATCAGAGTCAGAGGAGCCGGTAGTGGCGGCACCCGCGGCAGCGGCACCAGCGGCAGCGGCTCCACCAGCGGCAGCTCCGGCAACAGCTCCGGAACCGACACCTTCCTCAACGACTTCAGCTTCCATGGAAGAAGAAGGTTCTTCGGCGACAGGGGTCGGAGTTGCAACAACTTCCAGAACCGGAGTCGGAGTTGGCATCGGACTGGGAGGAGCGGCAGCGACACCAATTACCCGGTCATCATGCTGGGCGAAGTACGTACAGGGAGTCGGGGAAGAACTATCATAGACAATCATGTACTTCGCTCCCGGGAACAAAGTGATAAGGCCCGGAATTAGAATCTTTTTCTCTTCGTCAATGAAAACAGCAACAGACTTAGCCGGAGTGGTGACTTCCCCGCATTTACGACCATCCTTTTCGTAACCCAACATGAAAGTAGCACCTTGCTTGTTGAGCTCCTTGACAATAGTATCGACTGGCTTCATGTTGAGAACTTCCTCATTACCACTTTCAATGATAGTCTCTTTAGCGACAATGGTTAATTCGCCTTCATTGGAACATACAGAACCATCCTCCACAATTTCACCGTGAGGTACAGCGTAAACACCAGGGGCCATAGTCTTGAAAGACTTGAACTCGACGGTGGGAGCACATGTTCCCTGCTTAACAAACAAAGAGTATTCACCCGTGATGTCTGAGGGAAGGAACTGACGGGTGTTACGACCAGTGAGACCAGCGCAAGCACCGGCAATGAACACGGCGAAGCATACAATTGACTTGGTAGCGACCATCTTGTCTTTTCCGGTGTCGAAGGCGTTGCCAGAACGAAGAATTCACAAGGAGTTCAGAAAGATCTTAAGTAATTGTCTGGAACTGTCTGGAGTGGCTGCTGAAAGCTTAAGTTCACAAGTAATGTCATGAGACAAGTGGGCGGTCCCTACCAAATCGCTTCATTGCGGTCCATACTGGAAAATACGATACAAAAAGGATATGGGCGATGCAGCCCCATGAAGTACCTGATGACATCTGTGTATGAAATGCAGTGAAGAAACAGGGAAGGAAATACAGAGGCGTCAGGAATGCGAAAGTACTGTTCAGCCTTAGACTTGGACCGTAGAATATTACTATGAAGCGGGTCTGTCCTGCACAAATTTCCGTCCATGTGGACGGTGTTGGAGCGGCTGAAAGGGATACGGACAGAGACTTTACTGTGAAGAACGTAATCTTTTAGTCTGTATTTGAGTTCAAACGGACACTGAAAGTTTTGTCCGTTTATTTTGTCTGTTGCAAGGGACAGTGGAAAATTGAATGTTCTTTGAAGGAAGGAAAGAGATATACAATTTTTGAAGCCGTGATTGTGTTGGTAACGTTTACAGCCGGATTGCTGAGAAGGATTGTCCAAGTCTCTTCCGCAAATAGAGCATCAGGAATTTTATTTGCTTGGGAGAGTATTGTTGATCACAACATTCATCTTGATTAATTGAAAAGGCTGAGCGCAGAGAACTAATGGCACTACGGAAAGGGAGCGGTGCTATGTTAAGCAACCATGCCACCAGAAAAATGCTCTTCCAAACAGGTGACTTAGGTCTTAAAGACAGCGCTCACCGAAATCAAGTTCCGATTCCGAAATGAGGTGGGTATCACAACCCGCAAGCATTTCGTTCTGATCAGTGTGTGAGGGCATCATAATTGTTTACATCAACTGCCCCATGGCCTTTAATACACTTTTTCAGCAACGTTTCTTTAACGTATTGGAAGCTCCAGTTGTTCACGTTCAGTGTATTGGAAAATGGGTGGCAATTATCATGAATTAACTTTCATATTACTCAGAACAATCCAACTACATGGAATACATATACAATTCATGCCCGAACTGTACCCATTTCAGCCCATCATAAATGATGATGATAGAATGCGAAATTTCTTTAGCCGTTGATGTTGGGAGAAGGTATTGTCGCTAAACAAACGCAACGGGACTTCGCCAAGGCCCAAGGCATCTCGATGTTTTCTCTATAATTCTCAAGTTGACGTGGTACACGAGAATTCGAGTGCTGAGGTGGCTCTTTCCACATTTCATGGGATAATTAATGTAAATATCATACCATTGGGCTTGCAGACCTTGGGCCAATTTCTCCATTGCAGTTTCAGTATCGTTGAAAAGATTTGTTGCAGATAAAACATGAAGGTCGGTCCAAAACGTGATTACGAATCATTTGCGTGCGGTTAAAGTGCGTGATATCGATTTAGTTAGCATCGACTATTTCGCTTCCATTACTTGGAGTGACAGAAACTGCACGCCTGTCTGCACGGATATTTTGCGCTGCTTCTTTTAAGGTAGTAGGTTTCCTCAATAAAAAGATTGAGGAGAGTTGCACCCTGACGTGGAGACTGAAAGGGTGACATGGGATTGAAATTGACGAGGGTTGAGGTATGAAAACGGCAATGGTATGTCAAGTAAGTGCAGTAAACATAAGTGGTACTATACTACGGGCTTTTGCTTGGCTAAGCTTTGCAGTAGTTTTGGGGAGCCTGCCATGTATTTGAATCTCAAAGCGCGTGCAGCGCAAACGAGTGCCGCCTACATCTTACGGCCCTCAACCAGCACAATATGATAACCAGCACTGCTCTTAAACGGGGCCGTGACTTCTCCCGGCGGCGTGTTGAACGCCTTTTCCTCGAAAGCACCCACCATCTTTCCACGCGGGAACCAACCCAAATTACCACCAGAGTTGCCTGAAGAACACTCACTATACTTTTTGGCAATTTCTCCGAACTTGGCAGGGGGGATCTTGCCAGGATACTTTTCTTTCAGCTCCGTGTACGCCTCATCAATCTTTCCGTACTTCTCGCATAGAATGTGGCGGGCTTTGACGTAGTTGCAGTTTTTCATGTCGTCATTACCGCCCTTTCCGCCCTTGCCGCCCTTGCCCCCCTTATTTGGATTGCTTGGACCGGCCTGCCCTTTTCCTTTTCCGCCGCTTGCACTGGAGCTGGCTCCTTTGCCTCCCTTCTTTCCCATGTTGTCTTCAGATAGAAAAAATTTGGGTAACAAGCGAACTAATTCTAGGCCGGAATGAGACGGTTTAGAAGTTGACAGAATTCTCCAAAACTCGGTGCTGGGCCTAGGGGTTTCCCGGACAGCTAATCGAGCAGTTCAGCAAGTCCGAGCATTTTCACATGGGAACCAGTCCACCGTCAGAATTCGCTCTGGCGCCTCGCTGATTGGAAGACGAGCAGAAATGCTGTCGCGAAAGTTACAATAAGTCGCCCAAGAAGATGAGAAACGTGTATGTTGATGAAAGCTTATTCCTGGGACCACATCCTACGCCCCTTACAGTTCGAACTGTAAGCCCGGCAATTTTTGTCTGCACACGGCACATTGCACCATCTCATCACCCAATCCTCTCCGCAACCCCGCCTCAAGTCTGCTGCATCCTTGTGGTACCAACCACCGCATTCAATCCACTCAGCTGCGTCATCTTCGCCGCACCGCCGCGGAGACCCACATCATGCTGCGAGCTTTTTCCTCTCGTCTTGCTTCCGTCTCTCATGCAAGCTGCTCTAATGTGCGCGCGCTGGCTACGCGAGGCGGGCAGCTCGCGTCTGTAGGCTCCCCGCAGAAGCTGGACCCTCATTACATCGACTCTGCGGTGAACGCGGTCGCTGGTGATGTTCATCTTGATCAACTGGAGCCTCACGAACTTTCCCGCATGCGAGCTGATCGAGAGAAACAACTCGATATCCGAAACTTCACTCTTAATTTTGGTCCGCAGCATCCGGTACGTAACCCCTCGTCGGCAAAGCTGCATGGGCTCTTCTCATGGTGCGTTCTCAGTGGTCTGCCAGCTGCTAACTAGAAGCATAATTTCAATCATTCCCGTACGGCCACTTGCGATGCGTCAATGTCGTTATTACTGAAGGGTAAGTTGCGAACTTCTGCAATTATTCCATGCGCACCGAGCAATCCTCCTATTCGCCAAGCATTCATCAGGCTGACAGACTTCTCACCTTCCGATTACAGCTGCTCATGGAGTTCTCCGCCTCGTGCTGGAACTTGATGGCGAAGTCGCCGTCAAACTAGACCCACACGTCGGTCTTCTACATCGCGGTACGGAAAAACTCATTGAGTATAAAACCTACCTTCAAGCGCTTCCGTATTTCGATCGTTTGGACTATGTGTCCATGATGGCTCAGGAGCAATGCTACTCTCTGGCTGTTGAAAAACTGCTCAAGATTGAAGTTCCGTTACGCGCCAAGTATATCCGAACGCTTTTCGCGGAGATTACTCGCATTCTTAACCATCTTCTTGCTGTCGGATGTCATGTACGTATGCCCTGAATCGATGTATAACCTCAAAACAACACATGCTTAAACCGCCTCGTCTGACATTGCCCCCCGACTTTATTTGACGTGCAGGGAATGGATGTGGGTGCTTTAACTCCGTTTCTATGGGCCTTTGAAGAACGAGAGAAGCTCATGGAATTCTACGAACGCGTCTCCGGGGCTCGTTTACATTCTGCCTACGTTAGGCCAGGCGGCGTTGCTCAAGACATTCCACTCGGTCTCATGGACGACATTTATGGTTTCTGCAAGTCTTTCGTCTCTCGAATCGATGAAATTGAGGAGATGCTTACTGGAAATCGTATCTGGAAGCAAAGACTTGTTGACATCGGTGTCGTGACTGCTGCGCAGGCCCTTGACTGGGGATTCTCAGGACCGATGCTTCGGGGATCTGGCGTATCGTGGGATTTGCGAAAGGCTCAACCGTACGATGCCTATGAATTTGTTAATTTCAAGATTCCAGTTGGCATCAACGGTGACTGCTACGACCGTTATCTCATCCGGGTGGAAGAAATGAGACAGTCTCTGGATATCATTGTGCAATGCCTTAACCAAATGCCTGAAGGGGAAGTTAAGGTAGATGACCGTAAGATCTCGCCTCCTTCACGAGAGAACATGAAGCAATCTATGGAGGCGCTCATTCATCACTTTAAGCTCTACTCTGAAGGATTTTCTGTACCTGCTGGAGACACATACACGGCCGTGGAGGCACCAAAGGGAGAGTTTGGAGTCTACCTAGTGTCGAATGGTACAAATCGCCCGTACAGGTGTGGTATCCGGGCACCAGGGTTTGCACATTTGTCAGCGCTAAACATGATGGGGAAGGGCCACATGGTCGCTGATGCCGTGACAATCATTGGAACACAGGATATAGTATTGTAAGTTTTTTTCACCGCATCGGAAGCATATCAAGCGAGCTGCAAGATATTCTTACTAACACTTGCTATGTTTCCTTTGTTTCCACCATCCTGGTCATATTGGCAAACATTCAAACATACAGCGTAAGTTTGGTTGCATCAAGTATCCCTTAACTCTAAGAATGAAAGCGTGTGTGTCTAACTTGCTCGATGTGCTTAATTTCGTTTTTGTCATGAATATTTTTGGGATTCTACATATAGGGTGTAAGTGAATCTTGTGTCTCTAAACCTCATTTCTTTTCACAAGGAAATTGTCTCTGACTTTGACCGTATTCTGTTCTGATCTTCATTGACATATTTTTAGGAGGTTGATCGCTAAAAAGGCGGCAGGTGCTCATGGTGTAGGTACAGTCTATTTCAAAATCATATCACGTTTGTGTCAAAGTAAAAAAACCGTGATTTTGGTGGTGTACGACTACAAAATCGAGTTTTGAAACAATTTAAAGTTCAAATATCGTTTCAAAAACATATCATCATTATCAACGTACAGTGCGTTTCAAAAACATATTACCCCTGAAAAGTGCGCCAAAACTGTACTCTAGGCTAGATTTTGCACATAGTCTAGGTAGAATCGTTTCAAAAAGATATGTACACCCTCTCCTTTCAAGTAAAAATGGCTCGAGGTCCGCCACTTTCCAAACAAGAACAGCTTCAAATCGTAAATTTGAACGCCGAAAAACATTCTAACAGTGCTATCGCTAAAAAATTGAAGCGTTCTAGGGTCACAATAGCTTCTTTTCTAAAACATCCGACTCTCTATGGATTAAAACGATCTCCGGGACGTCGTAAGAACCTCAGCCAAGCAGATAAAACAGTAATTAAAAGGGAGCCGTGCAAAGGAAGAGTGCCGTGCAAAACAATTGGAATAAATCTCAATCTCAACGTTTTAAAATCAACTATACGTAGGCAAATAAACAAGACAAATTTATTTAAGTATTAAAAAGGAAAAAAACTTTTTTTTCTCCAAGATCATCACAAGCACAAGAGCGTTGACTGGTGTGCTAGAAAAGCCTATTGGAAGAAAGAATGGGAAAATGTTATTTTTACTGATGACAAAAAGTTCAATTTGGACGGACCAGATTGCTAAAACTTTATTGGCACGATCTTGGTGAGGAACATCATGAGTTCTATACCAGGCATTCAGATGGAAGCTCTGTAATGGTCTGGGTGGGCATTTCCGAAAAACATCTGACAGAAATTGCATTTATTGAAACAAATATGAATGCAGAAAAATACCAAGAATTTTTATACAATCATTGGCTACCTTTTTGTTTATGTTTCCATGAAGAAAATTTACTTTTTTAAATGGGATAATGAGCCTGTACACACTTCATTTTTCATCAAAAATTGGCTACAGGAGTTTGAAGTTTCTGTTTTAGAGTGGCCGGCGCGCTCACCAGATTTGAACCCAATCGAAAACGTTTTGGGGACTGCTGGCGAGGATGGTTTATGCGCATGGAAGGCAATTTCAGACAGGTTTTGAGCTCGAAAACTGTATTAATAATTGCTGGAAATCTATAACAGTTTCAACTGTAGAAATGTACATCAATTCGATGCCGAAACACTGCATTAGCGTTATACAGCAAAAAGTATACAAAATAAACATTTGAGCGTAGCGTAGTAAAGATTTGTTATTGATGATTATATGTTTTTGAAACGGTTTTTTGACTTTAATTATTCTGAAACCTATTTTTTTTAGGCATACAGTATACATTTCGTAGTTTTTTTGAGATTTCACAGCATATCGTATGTTTTTGAAACAGTCTGTAATTCTCTTATATGGCGACTCAGCAACTAATATTTGCTTCTTGGTTTTCATGAGCGCTATTGGGTGCTTCCTGAAAACACAACTCGGGATTTGTGTACACCGAAATTTTGCGTTTAAACACGTGCATTAATCCTATATGTGTGTACACAATTTCTACAAACGGTTGATGCAAGCTCTCAAATGTAATAAAATGTGTATGGACACATATCGCTTTTCTCGCGCCAAATCGCTCACATCCTACATGCTATGCTCCCACGACCCTTCCAAACCTTACGCTCAACCTCCGCTACCGGCTCTTCATCCTTCACAGCTCTCCGCCGCGTAGATCTTGGGGCTCGCTTAGCCTCTTGGCCCTCCCAGCCCGCTCTGCACCTTGCGCTTCGCCTTCTTCCCAAACCTCCTTCCCTCCCGAACTGTCACCTTCTTTCCTATTCTGTGCATTCTACAGTCTAGACGCGTTCTGCTACTGGCTTCTGTCGGGTTCTTCGTCCTATCTATCGCATCAAAGCGGTTGGCGCATACCGCTTCGTGCTCGTGCTCACCTTGATCACTTGGCAACACCATGATATTTCCGCCAAATCGAGTTGGCTCAACGCTCTCGCATCTCTGTTAAAAGCAGCTTGCGTGACAAGCAGATCTATGCAACACGTACTACTCTCTAATATCGGTGCCCTCTGTGGTTCGTGTTCCTTGATGAGCTCTCCTGTCTATATCGTTTGGTGGACGCTGCGGTTCGTGTACCGTGCCGCACGTTAACGTCTGTGTTCCGTTCAACGCTTTCTGCTCAACGCTATCTTCACTGTCTGCTACGAGGTGCGCTCTTTGCTACGTTTTGCCTTGTGCGCTCAGCTGCCTGTGTTGCGCGGTGCACTCAGTCCCATCACACTCTGTTGTAGTAGGCATCCATTGTACCTCGGCCTTTGTTACACATCCAGTAACTCTTCTGCACTGTCGCATGACCGCATAGATTGTGGATATTGTACTGTTGTTGCGGCTGTCCCCGTCGCTGGAATCACTTCACGCATATGCCGGTTGCATCCTCCGCATCCAAAACGCACACACCGAACCCTATATCGCCGGTGGGCTCGCGCACTGTCGCTGTACAGCCTCAAGAACCTTGCGATGATAGTAGTGACGTCTAGGGGACTCTCAACTCAAGAGAAATGTCTCGGGGCCCCCTAGGAAGCATGTCCAATGATACTACGCGCACTCAACACGCCAACATGGAGTTTAATGCCACCGGCTCGCAGACACCTTCAGACGCTATACTCAGTTCTCCTCTTCCCCATAATACATCCCCTCAACCACATTTGGGGCCGCTTCAATCAAGTACAAGTGTCTATCTGACCAGCGACCTCGTATAAGGTCAAATGATCTCATATAAGGTCAATTTTAATTACTTTCTAATTAGGTGAAAACATTAAAACTTTTCCCTTTTTTTTTGTTCTGATATCCTTATCATGTTGTCGATGCCGGCAGCGCTGAACTGTGTCCACAACAACAAAGGGTGAATTGTGACTGTTACATCAATCAGAGCCGTCAACAACATTCGTAAACTATGGCATCGTCCACAGATCCTCGCAGAACTGCTGGAACAACTGTCAACAGCCGCGCTCGCCTGGTTACCAGTAACGCGAAACGTAAACGCTATTATGGATCTTTGTGGAAGTCCACAACGTTCAGAGGAATACTTCAAAATGTTGATGTTCGCAGGATCAACAATCGAAATCTGACATTCTTGACGGTCATTTTTAGTTTACCTAATCGTGAGAAAGACATTACTCTGACTTTATCCAGTGTCAAACTCGGTACCGGTGTTGACGAGAACCCAAATGCTGCAGAAGAAAAAAATCAGTCGATTGACGCTAGTAACATCGAAACTGCTGAAGAAGAAGCGATTAATACACCACCGAATATGCAAATTTTGCAAGGGCAGCCAGATGATCAAAATCTGCAGACAATCTGCAAATCAACTATTGCTCATTGTCGAAAATGGGAAACCTGTACGACGTTGAGTTCTCGGAATGGTTGTATGCAAATGCATCAGTGAAACGTTATTGGTCCAGCAGGAGATTTTATCTCACCGCGTCACGTCCCTTCAGGAATGACTGCATTGGATTCCTTTGTCTGGATGTTTCCCATGCCTCATTTGGAATTTATCGTGAGCAGAACGAATATCCTACTAGGAAGCAAAGGCGCTCGGAGGACATCAAAAGGGGAAGTGCTTAAAATTTTCGGCGTTCTTATTTTAAGGACTCGTATTGAGTTTTCGAACAGACGTGATCTTTGGAGTATTGAGCCTTTTCCTAAGTTCATTCCGCAACCTAAAATTGGGCTCGGTATGTCACGCAACCGATTTGAATCGCTTAGAAGTTGCATATGTTTTAGTGGAAATGGTGTTACTGAAGAGCAAGGAATCGTGAGATTGTCGTTTATAGCCGATTTTGTGAAAGCGGTCAATAATCATCTTCGTTCTTGTGTCACGCCATCACATGCTTTATGTGTTGACGAAGGAATGTCAAGATGGTACGGATTAGGAGGTCGTTGGATTGATGTGAGGCTTCCACATTATATCGCGTCGGATAGAAAGCCCGAAAATGGTCTTGAAATGAAAGCTGTCTGTTGTGGACGAAGTGGTATGATGCTGAAAATTGAACTCAATATGGGTGCTAATAATCTGGAGCACGATTTTGATTCTGATAATGCTCATGGAACGGCTATTCTACTCCGTTTAGTACAACCGTGGTTTGGATCAGATCGTTTGGTATGCGCTGATTCTTTTTTTGCATCCGTCAATACCGCTAAAGCACTCATGAAAAAAGGGTTGAGGTTTACTGGAGAGACCGAAAATGAATCTCAGGATTTTCCTATGAAACACTTATCTGAATTCACTTTAAGGAACAGAGGCGACTTTATATCTATGATTTCAAAAGGAAGCGTCCCTAATAGTGACATGATGGCCGTAATGTGGGTGGATCGAGATAGAAAGTACTTTATTTCAACCTCGGGCACAGTTAATCCTGGTACTCCTATTGTTAGGGAGAGATGGAGATGGGAGGGAACTATTTCTAAGAAAATGGAATTTGAGGTTGCAATTCTTGAGACTTGTGAAGAATATTACAAAACATGTTCAATGATCGATAGCCATAACAGATGCCGACAGGATGATTTAAATCTGGAAAAGAAAATAGAAGTGAAAGAGTGGTCATTTCGATTCAATTGCTCTCTTTTAGCAATTTTCACTGTGGATGCATGGAAACTGTATAAGGCAACAAATGGAAGCAGAAGCGTTAAGAGTCCCCATCACTTTTATTGTGAGCTGGCAGATGAATTAGTAGACAATACTTGGGACACGACTGGTTTAATGAAAAAAAAAGAACCGGAAAATGAAAATAATATTGAACAACCAATGTTTGCTGGCACTGGATAGCATTTAATGCAAAGAAACAGAAGAAGGAAAACAAAAAATTGAATGATTACAAAAGCTTTATATCGAGGACGATGCAATTATTCCAGAGGTAGTATGTAATCGAAGTTTTTATGTTCTGGATGCTAATTAAGGAAAGAAAAAGAAGTGTGTTTATTTCACACTGGTAGAAACAGATATTGTTTTATAAAACATATTGATGAGTGTCACGGCATAGAGAAGCATAGTATCTAAAAGAAATGTAAACAACGTTGACAACATTGGTTTTTTTCAATAAAATTTAACATTTCAATGCAATTATTGAACAAACGTTCTTTTCTCTTAAGCCTCCTACTAATTCAATCCGCGTTGTTTTGACTTTCTAGCTTACTTAAACTCTATTACGAGACTGCCCCTTTAACAGATGTCATCTTATTCTGTCTGCTGTTCAAGTGGGTGTTGAAAACGTTCTGAGAGTTTAAATATTTTTAGAATTAGTCGAGCTCCCGAAGGAGTTTTTGAGTCTTTAGAAACTCAGCGAGGTTCGAACTCAGGATTTGTTGCTCGCGTGTAGTCTGCTGACCACTGAGCTGCTGTGATAGCTCAGGGCGTGTTCTACAACTATTTATTGTTCACAGGCAATCCTGGATAACATGTTTTTAAATTTACAATTTCCAAAATATTGGGCTACGGGTCAAATTCCTTTTTTTTTTTAATTTTGCGTGATGGTGCGCTGACCTCATATGAGGTCAATTTGACCTCATATGAGGTCAGCGCACCGGTCGGATAGACACTAAGAGGGAACAGAGACCACTATTATGCACGTCTATACAAAAAAAGGGAGTGAAAGGCCCCTCTCGTAAGAAGCACGTGGGACGCGTCGGGGGATATTCTCAGGCATAGATTGACAACTTTCTTGATATCCTTGAGGATAATCTGCCTGCCAGAGGTGACGAGTGGGCACATGTAGTGCGGCTTCACGAGCAGCATTACCTTGAGAATTGTAGAGACGTAGACGCTCTGAAGCGAAACTTCGCAAGCCTACATAGGAAGAAGATTCCTACTGGGGAACCTCTCTGCCCGCCAGATGTTCGTAGCTCGACGTCAATCAGACAGCGAATGACTGAACGGGCCGTTATCGGCGTTGGAGAAAATGTTGAGGATCTGGTTAGAATTGAGAGTAACGCTGGCGACGAGAAATCTGAAGAGGACGCAGGTGAGAACATTGCCACAGAGGCTCAGTCCGGTGGGGTCTATCGCACACCCTCCCCCCGACCGTTTTTCCGTAGAAAGAATGCTCGAGCCTCGCTGGAAGGTGCCGAGGGTGACTTACTGGGGCTCCTTCGTCTTCAAATGATGCAGCAAAATGCTCGGACGTGCTGAAGTCACCGGTCTGAACATAGCGTCATGTTCCAAATTCCCATTCGAACTACCTACTGGATCCTGTGAACGCTTTAATAAAATGTCATACTGTCCCTTCGAAAACGCAGAGTCCACAACGCACGTACCACCGGAGCTCCTAAAGACTAGTTCCAACTTCTCGTAAATCTTTCCGCATTCTGCAATGACGGAGTCATGAATTGACCCCGGAGCGTTAAGCGCAGATGCGATAATTGTTCCATTAGGGGCGAATACAAATATGTTTCCAGTGTAGTGGTCATGTGTTCACCCGTTATAGAACATATTTTGTATCACAGCATCTCCCAACTGTTTTAAGTGCAATTTGAGCCCATCAGCAAAGCAATACAAGTTTTTGGCAAGGAGTACTTTGCACTGATAGCAGTTTAAAACTCCACAACATCTGCAGATGAAGGTATTCGAATCTTTTCCTTGTCGTCCTGCGAGAGATTACGTAGCAAAAGTCGTCGACCAAAGCGAAGGAATATTGAGCAAACAGAAGACGTTATACCAAAGAGCATACAAAGCACCATCTCTGATCCACGGCACCAACCCCACGCCAAGACAAGCCCGAAACAGTGCAAAGCAGTCATCGAACGCGGTCTACCTCGCCGAACGGGGCAAAGAGGTAGCTTCTGCAGGTATCCATGTTTTGAGTACGGCAAGTAGGAAATATACATCGGTGAAAACTTGAGCAATATGTAATGCAATCCGAAGTGATCGAATCCAGTCAGAGTTATAAGTGCTTCATCTGAACCTGATCCTTACATAATC
The DNA here is from genome assembly GCA_019155205.2 of Gracilaria vermiculophylla. Lineage (NCBI taxonomy): Eukaryota > Rhodophyta > Florideophyceae > Gracilariales > Gracilariaceae > Gracilaria > Gracilaria vermiculophylla. Next base: position 223,514 of record JAHNZQ020003146.1, on the reverse strand, counting down.
GTAAACGCAGACATACTCGGATTCTGTAATGCGATTCTTGGTATTCGTCGGTCCCGTCTTTGATGCGCAATGAAGCTCAGCCTGTGAAGTAGAGGGTCATTTTGGAGGAGTTTACTGCGCTTACAACTTAGCAGAAGCAGGATAAACAAATAACTGGCGGTCATGAAACTGAGTCTTGAGTTAGGAGTTCGTGGACCGGTGAACCTTGGTAATGAGGATCCGTTGCATGAGCGAGCATGGATTTTACTGCAAAGGGCCGACTTGTGGTAGGAGGGGAACAGCATGTACTCAATCTTTTCAGGTGCAAACGCGAATTTGTGCACGTCTATTTGTGATTGTTCACAAAAATTGTGACGGGCACATTTTATGATCTCAGGAAGCTCCCACTTTAATACCTTAGGATGTCTCCACCGAATGGATTAAAGCATCAATTTAGCTTTTTTTTTTGCTCCCGCCGACGTCTCTCACCGGTAAAACTTGAGAGGCAAATTTTTATACCAGCCCAAAAAGAGGGTACAATTCGGAAGAATTTTGCCTCAGAAATTTACCTCCAATGAGCAAAATACTTACCACATGGCACTCGCCTGTTGGTGCAGTATCCGGCCAGGACTGCACCGAAACAGCAGTGCAATTATGTCCGCACTGAAAACGGGCCACTTCCAATCCCACTTTCTTTCAAAAACGGAATTGAAAACCACTCACCCATCTCCAAAGACCCTTTTCTACACTAGTGCGTCTCAAATGCAGCAGAATGACCACGCCTATCTTTAAATCGAGCACAATTCCAATGCCATCGGAACATCTGCTCCGCGCTGCAACAAAGCCGAAAATCAGAGGGTCAAATTTTAGACTCTCCAAAAACGAAGCCGCAACCAAAACTTTCATTCTTTAGACTTGACCGTAAATCAATAATGCGATTCTCGCAAAAAAATCCTCTTCTTTCTGGCCGCAAATCAAAACTCACTCTCGTCATTTTTGCTATCGCCTTTTCTTGCTACAGTTCACATGAGGGTTGCTGCGCCGCAGGTGTTCCACTTCCCCGTTTCGCCATCGCCAAACTCACCGGACCGAAGCTTTGGCGTGTTTGTTCTCAAAGGCACACGCTGCTCCACCGCGCACCGGGACACCCTGAAAACGTTTCACGCTCCACGCTTAGCCGCTCACATTCGTTTTCGCCTCCATGCACGTCGTACTATTAATATTTAGATGCAATCAGTCACGGGCGGTCGGTATCTATCTTCTAGAAATACACAGAAAAGAAAAACTTTGTCGGCTCTATCTCTACATTCATTCTGCCACACTACAGCTGCTTACTGAATACATTTTCTTGTGGCATACTCTGCGTCGCTTCTATTGTTCATGTCTCGGTCCGCAACAGTTACAACCTCTCCATCGGGCAGTTTGCATTCAAGCCGCGTGTTCGTGTTGTTCTACGCGTCGTCATTGACGTAGCCCCGGCCATCGAGGTGTGCCACACAACCACAAGCATCTTTCTGCTATATAGAGGGCTTGAAGTTACTTTTCGTTAATTTAGGACGTGCATACAATGATATTGATTGTATTTGGTGTACTTTTGAGGCGACACCCAAAATTTCAGGCCCAGAAACAAAAAGTGACCAGAATGTGCTAGTGCTTACTATGGAGGGGAGTGCAACGCTAGGGAATAAAAGTTAGAAAGCGACAGGGGAAACGAGACGTAAGAGAAGAGAAACAGGGGTAAAGATCGTCGAACGACTGTGCTGAGATTGTGGTAGAGTAAGGAAGGAGATTAGATGCGAGTGAGATTAGATCGGGCTCGGTGCGAGGTAGCTGCAGAGCAAAACTAGCGGCAAATGAGAGAGTGATCGAATGGAACGAAAGGGCCAGAAAACACGTGATGTGCTGGCTGAAGGTGGCCATCAGCGTTCAGCTGAAGCTTGAGTGCCAGAACGAGCCATTAAACTCACAAGACATCCGGTTTGGAGGTGGTTTGCGAGTTTGCCTAAACTGGCGATGTTAAAAAAAAAGGCTGATGAAAACTAGCAATATCAATAGCCTGTTAGTGTCCAAAGTTTTGTGTTTGCGGCCAGGTTTATTGCTTCGAAAAATCGATAAAGAGATCTGAACAGAAAAAGGACACCTTCTCTAACGCTGTAAACGATAAATATAATGAGGTTTTCAAACCGATCTCGCAAATGTTGCTCTGCTGAATCTCTGAAGGCATGAGTTAAACTCGTGCGCACGGCATATACAGTGCGGTCCAAAAACATATTACCCCTAACAAGTGCGGGAACACTGTTTAGTATGCTTAATTTTGCACATAGTCTATGCAAAATCGTTTCAAAAAAACACTTACACCGTTTTCTTTCTAGTAAAAATTGCTAGAGGTCCTCCACTTTCCCAGCAAGAACAGATTCAATGCATAATGCTAAATGCCGCGAAGCACTCCCACAGTTATATCGCCTAAACGTTAAAGCGTTAAAGAGTCACAATTGCAACTTTTCTCAAACATCCGACTCCTTATGGGTTAAAAGGATCTCCGGACGCCTTTAGAAGCTCATCCCAGCAGAAAGAAGAGGAAATAAAAGAGATTTATGCAAAGGAAACGTTTCCCGTAAGACAATTGGAATAACTCTAAATCTAAACGTTTTCAAATCAACTATATAATGGCAGATAAACAACACAAATATACTAACGTACAAAAAAATGAAAAACACATTCTGTTTTGAAGAACATCACAAGCAATAGAGACGTGACTGGTGTGCTGGAAAAGCCTAATGGAAATAAAAAAGTCGGAAAATGTTATTATTAATGACGAAAAGTAGTTCACTTTGGTCGGTCCATATTGCTTTAAATTTTTTGGCATGATCTTCGTAAAGAAGGACATGAAATTTATACCAGGCAGTCAAAAGGAGGCTCTGTAATAGTCTGGACGGGCATTCCTAAAAAACGTCTCACAGAAATTGCATTTATTGAAATAACCGTGATTCCCAAAAGCATCAAGAAGTTCTGTACGATTATTTTGCTACTTTTTGGTCTATGTTTCGATGGAGAAAATTTCATTTTTGAACAGGATGATGCGCATGTACACACTGCGTCTTAAATAAACTAACTTTGGCTACAGGAGTCAGAGGTATCTGTTTTAGAGTGGCCGGCGCGCTCATCAGATTTAAACCCAATCGAGAACGTTTAGAGACTACTGGCGGGAATGATTTATGCGCATGTAAGGCAATTTCAGACAATGTTTGAACTCATAAACTGTACTACAAATTGCTAGAAATCTAAAACAGTTTCAACCGAGGAAGAATACATTCCTTCGATGCCGAAAGGTTGCATTTGCATTATGCAGCAAAAAGGATGCAATCTTAACTATGGAGCGTTGCGCAGTAAAGCTTTGTTATTGATTATCATATGTTTTTGAAACGGTTATTTGACTTTAGTATTTCAAGAAACCTATTTTTGCAGGCGTACAGTATACATTTAGTAGTTTTTATGAGATTTCACACCATGTCGTATGTTTCTGAAACAGTCTTTTCGTCATTCTCGGGTTGGTATGGCTGTCTTGTCCGATTTCAGTCAACTGACACAAACCCCAAGGTTATTATGCGGCTCATTACTGGTTTATATAACGGCATAGATATATGCAACACAGCCGAAGCTTGTAGCAAGTACTTCACGTTTATGGCAGCTTGGAATGTTCCGAAGAAACATCCAAGATTTAATTCCTTTCACGCAATCGAAATGGATGATGACAAGCTAAGCCACCAACTTCAGGAGAGGTGTTCTAGTTCTGTTGAGGTGATCAATGGCATTGAAGAGTCTGAACGATGTTTCGTTCTTTAGAAGAGTCTCCAATCACGTCCTGTGGGACAAAGAAGAGTAAAAACGGAAAAGAAGAGTAAAAACGGAAGCTGGGAAAGAGCGTATTGTACATGTGAAGCCCAGGGTACCAAAAAAGTATTAGACAAGTAACAAGAGCGAGCTACCGCAACCACCAAACACTGCGAGATACTGCTGTTCACGCCCAGTCTACTACAAAGAAACGTCTGGAGCATTCGACGCAGACGTCGATAGTCCCCTCCGATTTCATAGATAACAATGGGACCCACGACCGCATCTCGTTCCGCGGTTCAGACAAACTGGGACGCGGGGGCACAGCGAGCGCTCCATAAATGCTCAACTAGTAGTCGCTTTATTTCAAAGTGGGCTTGTACATCTGCCATAAAGATTTTTGTCTTGCACAATCCCGCTATTGACCCAGGGGTAACGGCTGTACTAGCTGTAGCTCACTTCCGTACCTACATTGGGTCGATTTTATCTCCCTAATCCAATTAAGAGTCAGACATTTGTGTGAGATTGTGCATGCCGGCATTCTGCATCTCCCAATCTATGTTAATCGACATATTGTGCAGTATAACACAATATTTAACAACCCTTCCCATCTTTCTTTTACCCCAGAAGCGACTGGTTCGCCCGGGTATATACCATGTGTTATAGAGGCGTCTAAATGAACGTTCAAAATCCTTTCGAATATTCTCTTGAACTGATGAGATATGCGCTTCTAGAATTAGCAGGGTATGACTCCGGAAGAACAAAGCTATGATATCTAGGATGAATGCCATCGGCAATCCAGTATGCTATATTTTGTTCCTGTCTTGCTATTCTGTACTTCAAAGGCATCGTGTACCGTCCCCCAGCTATTTCTTCCAGAAGGTCGGAGTTCCATAGGACGTTTAGGTCGTTTGCGCCTCCCGGAATTCCTAAGAACATGTGCCCCATCCACATCTCGTCATCCACGATCACCTCCAGTGTAATTGCCGGCACTCCCTCCTTTCCCATAAACTGACCTTGCCAAGCGGTGGGACAGTTCCCCTAAAGACGCTTACAGCAATCGATGGATTCTAGCAGCCCAAGGCATCCACGTGCTTCGTTTCGAAGTAGTATAGCTTTGAGTTCCTGTTCAGTTGTATTTCGAATGTAGTCCGTCGCAAACGCTCGAATCTCACCTCGGCAGAAATCTTCAAGACACTGGGGAGTAGTGGATGCTCCCAGTTGTAGATACTCATCAATTGAATCAGCTCTTATTCCACATGCAAGCATGCGTAAAGCGGCTGTTAGCCTCTGGTCCGAAAAGAGCCCCATTTGTTCTGTTGCATCTTTGAGTAAATGGAAAAAGATGTCATCGTGCAACAAGGATATTTGAATACCCGTATATAAGTTTAGAGACTATCGAAATCTTCTTTTAAAGGCATGGGCATTGTTTACGGGAACGTTGGAGAAATAGCCGTGATAGAGCCGCTCTGCAGCTCGCCTACAATAGCGTTCAACATTGGGCGCTCGTCCAGGGCGTGACCCGCACTAGACGAAATCTTCATCTCATAAAGAAGAGATGGAAATGAGCGTGAGTCCGTCAAGTTCATCTCCTAACAGTACATGTCTCTCTATTTATAAGGCGCATAGAACCCGCTCATCCCGGACTGCTGGGGAGTTAAGGTTCAAAGGCAAACAGGAAAACGATCAAATTTACACTGAGTAGTGGTACTATACCACGTTAATGCAACGTTTTTCTTTTTGCGCCTTCCCACCTGAAACCGTTAGAGGTGTTCTTTCATAGTTTTGACATTGAGTTAACGTAGCAATTACTTGTCGAAATTGAACTATTATCCCAGAAACTCGCAATGACAAATTTCAAATCAAAAACTGGGTTTAACTGCCTTCCATGGCCAGTACGCATCCTTGATAATAATTCCCATACATTTTCAATGGGGTTCAAGTGCGTTTAGTGCGCTGTCTACTCCCTTAGCTTTGTTTTTGCATCTTGTAGCCACTATTTACAAATTTTATATTTCTGTATCCATAAATTATTTTGCTAAAGGCCAAAATTATCTCTGTATATATAATATCCAAAACGTAGCATCAAGTTATTGAGAGCTTTTAGAAACCCTGCCGAGTCCATATTTACATCGTTATATGTGACAGTTGTTTTTCCATATTTTGCTGCATAGCTCAATGCCCTCCTAAAGACGGTTGCCATCCATGCCATCCAAAACCCTGAATATGAATTCTCCTACGGATCTGCGTTGTTCATCTCAAATTATTTCTCTCCCAGTTGCAGTTGGCAAAGTCAGCAATACAATTCTTTTAGATTAGACTACGGCATATGCAGTGAACGTGACATAGTAATAGCGGCAAAAATCTAAATGAAATTGATAATAACATCACCCATGTTGCTCGAGTTTATTTTCCAATCAGTTTCATTGTTCTTCATCTGTATACCTGCTTTCATTCTGTATATTTCACGCACCCCCGACTTCTTCTTTAGAACTTTAAAATTGACTATACACTATGTATGTTGGCTCCCGAGCACTGAATATGCAATAGATGATGAATTTTGAGGTCTACGCATATGAGAGTGTGCAGCGATGGCAAACTCTGAGAGCGGGATAAAGCGCTCAAGCTGTAACGAGAAAACGGGCACACCCCTTGCTTCCGCTGTTCTGCAGTGCTTGTTGGTGACTTACCCGGGGTTTCTTTTATAGAATGTACCCAGGCAATGCGATCTTCAAAAAGTAATGAAATTAAACTAAGCTTAGACAATTCTACGCGTATCTCGTAAACGGGATTGCGGGGCAATATTACGGCTTGCAAGGTCTCGTGAGGTGCATCCAAGCAATCCATACGTACTTGGTAGTCCTACTTACGTGAGACCAGACGCATGCGCACATCCATTTGTGGGGCTATCAAAGAGCATTAAATATGTCTCAACACCCCCTTAAAGAGGCATAACCTAAACGTGCAGTCCACAGGTAATAAACAAAAAGCCAAATTGTTTTCATGTTTTGTGCCGGTCTTGAAGACTTCCGACAAGTCTTCTCGTAATAGGTCAGGGAGGTATTCTTTAAGCAATTTGTAAGCTCCCCAGTCGGTTTCAGGAGAATCAAAACCGTGCCACCTGACTTACATATCGATTGTGCTCCGATCGTGGCGAATGTCAAGGACGTTCTTGACAACGAATAGCTGGCTTGACTAGTACACAAGATATTTTGAGGATTTTTTCTGTAATTGAAAAGAATCTGTTTTAAAAAAACGATATCCTTCTTCCATGACCGTCCTTCTGTTTGCACTCGAGGAGGCGAGTGACCAAGAACCAGGAATACGTATTCATTTATAAATTTAACAGCCCGGAAAGGCCCCTGCTTCCTCAAGGACGTTTTGCGCCTACACTCATGTTGCAATGTGCTGCAAAGGACGTAATAAACCTCGCTAGATTCAATAGACCGCATATACGTCTTCCGGTTGTACAAATCACACGCGGCTTGTCGTGTTCTGCTTGGAATTTTTGCGACGTCTTTGTGTATCGATTTAAGAGATTTGTCATGCTTCTTCACGTATTTGCGCTCCGCAAAGTGAAGGGCACGCCCGTTTCTCGGAATATTCCCGAATATGGGCTCGTACTGTGAACGGAGCAGGAGAGAATTATTATGACTAGTTCCCTCCGTGTATTTATTTACTTATATATTTAATTAGAATTTATATATATAATTAATTAACACCACAGTACTTAAGGGCGCCGGCATCCCCGCCGCCACCCTCAGTAAACGGTAACCAAAGTTCCGGCTCTGAGCCTTCCACCTACGTTGGTATTTGCCTCTTGCGAGGAATATCCTGTAATGTGCGGTTGCTCATCCGCCTTGTTCGCTGAGAGCGCCCATGCTTGGGTATATTACCAGTGTCACTGTGCTTGCTTCTTTTGTACTTATATTTACCGCTCGCCGTTCTTCGCCTAACGGCTACCTCCCCTTTTTTCCACATTGGTGCTATGTCCTCCACCCTGTGGATCGCGCGACCCGCACTCCCACTTTGCTTCTAATCTTTTCCTCCGAGGAGGCATCGCACACCCATACACCTGTCTAGTGTGAATCCTTCTTATACCTATCTCGCCAAGTGCTCCTGGGCGATCTCTGTCTTACACCCGATATTGTCGTGTTGTTCTCTCGAGAGCCCTCTACCGATGAACTACCTCTATAGAGGACGATTGGGACGTCTTCGTGTGTTCTTACCACTTGCGGGCCATTGCGCTTCGAGTGATCTCCCGAATCAGAAGGATCACTTGAACGTGTGTCTCTTCTCTAAGGAGTGGACTCCAAAATTTCACAATGGTTTTTGCAGTTCTATGGTTTCAAAAAAACCAAAAAACCGTCCAGGTCAGAGCCTGTAATCACTCGCAGTCGCTACAACTAAGGTAGTGATCAACCAGCCACCTGGTTGCCTTCACAGATCTCGACACGGTCTGGATCGATTCTAGCCGCAAAGGTTCCTAAATCATTGGGCCATGATCCCGAGAACTGAGATCTCTCAGTAGCTGTGCTGGATAGTCTGAAATCCGGTGTTGGACCGCCTACAGTGATTTCCGCCGAAGTGAATGCCCAAATACCACATGGAACTGTTGGGGTTTTTCAGGTCGAGTACTTATTAGTGCAGATTCACGCTTTGCGAGATGTCCATGGAACCCTTTCCAGGGAGTTGGCCACCCTACGGGGGGTTGTTGAGGCTAACCCCGCAAGGCAGGTGGTCGAGGACTTGCGTCTTCTGAGTTCAGATTTCAGAATAATACTGGAATGTTTATGTGGACCGGTTGCCTTTGCAGAAGGACTTGAGACCCGGTTCAACCGTGTTCGATCCCGTTTCAAGACGTTAGAAAATGCATTCCTGACGTACCAGTCCATCCTGGCCGGGCTAGCTGCAGTCTCTCTACGAGATAATCAAAAAGATATGCTGAAGGACTACTGTAGGCGGAAGTCCAAAAGGTACAAGCATGCTCGGTATGATAACATGTCTAATTCTTCGAATTCTTCACCAAGTGATTTGGAAGGTTCTGAATGCTTTACGTCTGATGCTGAGGACCAGAAGGGGCGGCCATCTCACTCCAGGTGGTCGTCGACTGATGCCCCGGCTAATTGGGCACGCTCAAAAGGCAGGAGGCACTTTGGTCCCAAAGAATTGAAACAGACAATCCCAATGCATTAGAATTATTTTCCTACAGGTACTACCGGCTGAAAGATTCCTCGATGAAAATAATGCCTCTTGGCACCGTAAGAGCGCGGGACTGCATCAAGAGAAAGCTACTCATATTGCGTAGCCAGACATCTTCTCCAGAAGACCCATAATGGTTTTGGAGGTTTTGGAGCCATTTCTCGCCGAAGCTAATATTCTCGGGATAAATGAGGGCCACGCCTACGCTACTCTGTCGTATTTCTTACGGGGAGGGGAGGGGGGGGTTCTGGATGCCAATACAACTCTCGCAGAGGGTCAAACCGAACCTCCAAGAGAGGGATACGTTGCTTGCCGGTATCAGTGCAGTACCTGCTGCCTGTCTATGCCTCCAACCACGCGATTCTGTCCACCATCCTCGCTCTCCGGGACACCCACCAAAGGACGTAGAGACGGAAACCGACTATTTGGTACGTCTTAACAAGGCTTTCCATCGTTGTGATAATGTGTATCTCACTACTGAGCCGAGTAACATGTTCATCGACGGGTTGATCCCTGCGAACCAATCCTTGGGGGCCCGATATGCAGAAGATAGGCCGAGGCACATTTACCTGGAATCAGTGCAGTTTGCAGGAGCCGAAGGTGATGCGTTTCGTGCTAGCCACCCTCATCGGAGGTCAAGATCCGCCAAGGCATTGGTCAAGGAGAACGAGCCTACATCCCCTTCTCTCATGAATTAGGAGCAGCCCCAACCGAGGTATAACACCGTTCACTTCGTTCAAGGCAATGCCTTGTCGGTCCTTCCTTCAGAGCTCCAGTCTACGGCGGAGGGGACGTACGAGGCCACGCGAGATAATGGAGCAACTTACGCTGGTAACGGACGAGTTTCGGCTCCACGCATTCCGTTTCCAAACGTATAGGTCGATAACCAACGTCGAGGATGGTCAAACACAGGCACGCCGGGACAAGTCCCCGATACTCGGGATGCTGTCCTGAGTCATGTGGTAGGAGTGATCTGCCATCTGTGCTATGCACACAGTCACACCTCCCCGCAGTGTCTCCTCTCAATCCAGGAGATACTTTCGATCGAAGCCAACTACAAGGCCCTCACTCTTAACGAAAAGGCATCGGTCCCCGTTGCGTCATATCTTCGTGCCAAGACGGACTTCAAAGCAGTCCCACTAAATCCGTCCAGACGGCATGCGCCTGTGACACCAGTATGGCTCCCATGGAAAGGAGCCGAAACATACTCCGCTTTGGCGGGATACCGTGGCCAAAATGGCCAATCCCTCGTTACAAAGACATCTAAGCGACCCGCTAAGGACATTCTGAAACAGGTACATCAACCGCAGGAATCTCCTCTTCGAGAGAGGCCACCAAAACGTCGAGGTGTTTGACGCCCGAGGGGATCCACTTTTGCTCCCCGGTGAAAATACTGACCAGGAAGGACGCCGGAGACGCCAACGCGGAGCACTGCGCTGTTCTTCGTCGAACCTTGACACGGGTAAGACATCACAGGTTCCTGTACAGAGTCCTGGTAATGCCCGCGCGTAAGTATAAGATCTATACCGACCTAGGCCGAAGCTTTCAGTTCATTGTACGGTATCTCATGGTGCTAGATACCGATGCAGGACCATCTTTGTCGTAAACTCTGCACTGCTCCCACGATTGCGGTTTTGAATAGGTTATTTAACAACGCTCTACATCGTTGATGCGCACAATAAGCGGTTGGAAACGGTGGAAATCGTCGACGTAGTCGTGCGTCTGGTAAGTCTCATCGTGAAGCTTAACTTTGTTGTTGGCCAGTCTTTGGCAGCTCCAATGATACTTGTGTGCGACGATTGCGACCGATTCATCGATGCCATCTGGCCCCGCCGAAGGGTTGTAGAATAAGAAGATGAATTCGAAGTTCCAAATGTTCGTCGTCTCATGAAAAGCGCCTTCCGGAGACGTGTACCCCTCTCTGCTGCGCAGAATCCTTTTCCCGCCTTGCAGGAATCGATAAAGCACCGAGTAGCTTTTTAAATCTGGATTTCAGCAGGAACCCAAGTTACAGTGGACATAAACTCCCTTCAATATGGTGGACGGGTTGTTTAACCCCTTCCCTCGTTGTACGAGAAGCATCAACTAGCCGTTGCAAACGGAATTATGCAGGAGACAATGGATGCCACTTTCTGCACCCCAGCTGTCTCCCGTGGTGAGACTCCCCAGTATCTGATGAAGAACCAACTCCCTGGCTCAGTCACGCCACACCCACTGGCAATGGTCCCAACCAAGATGACCATGGCCAAGGTCCTCGGGATTGTCACAGATGAGAGTGCCCGAAAAGGAACTGGAGCCCTGTTTCTGGAAGGGGAGACGCTACCCTGTACCCATGAGTGGGGAAATTTGCTTGAAAAGGGCAAGAGAGAGGCCCGTGAGATAGAAAGCCGTACGCGGACAGTCTCCGACGCGGAGGTTCCTCCGAAGGTAGTCAGGGATGTCGACCTTGGACACATTCCAGAGTCCCACCGCGAGTGCCTCCGCAATGTGCTGTGGGTATTCACCACGATATGGGACAGACGGCCTTTTTGGAGGATTTCTGAAACGGAACACCATATTGGTCTGCAACTGTGTGCAAGTTCAGTGACCCAGCACTCTCACAGGGCCGAACCAAAGGCCCGGGATAAGGAGCAGTTCCAAGTAGACATGATGCTTCGCGCAGAAGTGGCTGGGCCTGCTCAGTCCACTTCGGCATCTCCACTGGTATTGGAACTTATCTCCGATGGAATCTGGTGGTTCTGCGTTCAGTATTGCTGGCTCAAAGGCGTGAAGATACGCCATGCGTGCTTCATTGTTCGTATGGACGAGTGTATCGCCTCCCTTGAGAAAACCGCCGTGTTTACCACTTTAGCTGAGAATTGAGGCTACTGGCATGTCCGCGTTCGGGAAGAGGACCGCGACAAAACAGCGTTCGTTTCCCATTCTGGCTCCGACCGCTTAAAGCGAAAGGCTTATGGGTTATCCAATGACCCCGTTCCCCTCCAGCGAGCCATCGGCAATCTGACAAGCCGCTTCAAGTGGCAAACAAGTCTCGTGTATCTGGATGACATCTTTGTGCTTTCAGAAAATCTACATGACCATCTCATCCCTGTGAGGGAGGTCACGACCGATGTAAGGGATGCAGGGGTGACCCTGGAGGTGAGGAAGTGCGGAGTTTTTCACAGATACTGTGAAGTATCTGGGGCACAAAACCAGTCCCGGATGGTTATCAAGCGAAACACCTAGTGGCAAATCCCTGGCCAGGGTGAGGAAACCCAGAACGCAGACAAGACTACTCTCGATTCTGGGTCTGATAAACGTCTACTGGCGGTTCATTTCGAGTTTCTCGGATATTACCGCGCCGCTCAATGCGCTCTTGCTGATGTGTCAGGCAACCAAACTAGAACCTCCTACATCCGTTAAAACAGTTTTTTTAAATCCCTCGGGGAGGCGGTCATTCGAGCACAGATCTTTTCATTATCAAAACCGGGTCTTCCACACCTCTTCGATACGGATTTGAGTGACTGTCAAGTTGGCTGTGCGCTCTCTCACACCACCCCAGACGCTTAACGACACCCAGTTGGCTGCTTTATTGGTCACGCTCGCTCAAAAAACATAAACGAAACTACTCCGTTTCAAAGAAGGGGTGCCTCATAATCGTGTAGGCACTGTCTAACCTTCGCCCATATCTTATGGGGGTGCATTTTACCGTTTAAACAGATCGATCTTCACTGAGGTGGTTGATCAGCATTCGGGATCCATCAGGTCGGCGCATTTGATGGAGACTCCGCATAGCGGAATACGGCTTCCAATGCGTATCCAGGAAGGGTGCACAGAATATCCAAGCTCACACGCCCTGTCACGGCTGCCTATTTTCGGGGAAGTACTCCCGTCAGAAGACGATGAAATTTCGTGTTTCTTGGCAAAGTCCTCCGAACCGGGAAAGATAGATCCGGCGAAGCCGGGGTGGCCAGTCGACTGGGATTTTAGAGCTGGTATCGATAACATGTTCGCCGAAAACGAGAGGAATAATGGGAAGCCCGTACTGGAATGTTTTGTTCCGGTAGAACCGGAGGAAATGATTCAAGAACAGTTTTCCCAACCATTCTGCACGGAAATACGGGCCCGTATCAACGGTGGTAAATTTCTTTTTTTCAGAGTTAGTGACGTCGTAAATTTTGTCCAGATCGTCAAAGCCACCCCACGGATTGTGGTTGCTTACACCCTGGAAACGCCGGAGATGCATCTCTTGCATCATGCAAAGTTCAGCGGCCACACCGGCGGTAGGAAGCAGTACCTGAACCTCATAAGGAATTTATACTGGCCCGCCGTGGCGATCGACTGTCACGCAACAGTGCGTTTCTTCATAGAATGTGCAAAGAACAGGGTTACGCTCCGCAGACACACAACAGAACTCTCGATTTTTATTGCACGAGCCCCGCTTGGGTTTATTGCAATCGACATCCTCGGTCCACTCCTCACGACCCAGAGAGGTAACGAGTTCCTTCTCGATATCACAGACCTGTTCTCGAAACTGGTTTGAATTGTCCCTATACGGAGTATCTTGGCCTTTACGGTTGCCAATGCGTTCGTCATGCATTGGATATTCAGCAATGGCCTAACAATTCAGTTCCTATCCGATAATAGAAAAAACCTCACGTCCACGTTATTCCATGATTTCTGTCGTATCCTAGATGTGAAGGACCTGTGCGCCACAAAATACCGTCCAGATTGTAATGGGCACGTTGAACGGCTTAACCGTACTATCACTGCTTCTCTGCTATCGTATGCTGCTGATCACCCAGAACATGGGATCTTTACGCGGACGTGATGACGTTCGCGTAAAACACGCGAGATCACCGGACTACCTCACTGTCACCGTTTCTGTTCGTACTGTTGCGGACTCCACCTCTGGAGACTTTGGAACACTTAGCTACGTTAAACAAATTCCCATCAGTGGGAGGCTACCAGCAACGGTTAAAGAACTGGTTGATGAAACTCATCCCCGCTACGCGGATGTCAACGGCACGCGCACAAGCCACTCATTATCTGGGCTTCGACCCTTGACTGTGGCGTAAACACTCTATACGCATTGACGCCAGCGGATTCGTGTTAGTCAGCTAGGAATTCTTTAATCCCGAAGAGAAGAAGCGCCACAAACTCCAGCCCATGGCAGCCGGGCCGTTAAAGGTCATCTGGGTTAAACCAGATAATATCGTGGTCGCCATGAACGACAACTACGAATGTTTGTCCCGTGATCGAGTCACCCCGGGTCTTCCTCCCTCCTTGGCGGTAATCCTTCACTGCCCAGTCCTGCGGGACACAGTGACCTTTTTTCCTCCAGCAACATCCGGTACCGTGGCAATCAGACGGCTTGCCGTCTTGCCGCGCCCCTCCCGGGGTCCTTCAGATCTCACGTACATGTTAAGAGACCAGCTGACCTTGTCGGACGAGACTGGCTCACATTTATAACCCCTCACAGGTCTCCTACAAATTGGAACAATTACCCGCAAAGCGGTTCAATTGGTGTCTTCTGTCACTTCGTCTAAGGGGAGGAAAGACCTCTCTCTCGCTTCCTTCAAGGAGGTTTTCTGTTCACTTTCCCAATCGAAAACACGCCGTGACCCACGGATGAATGAACTTACGTCGCAGCCCACACGGGAGAACGTCCCAGAGACAGCACCGTCCATGACGGAGGTAAGCACCACAGCGGCAGGAAAACGCACCCCGAACATCACGGGGCACACTCTGGAATATCCCACGTGCCGGAAACGCTACTCAAAAAAGTCGAAACCACCGGCCTATTCGGAAACAAAAGGCTCCACGTGCCGGCTTTAGAAAAGGAATTACACGCGTCACACGGAGATTTTGCCTGCAATGGGGGATGTCGTTCAGAAGTTACCCGCACCCTGCAAGCGCCACGGCTCCCGCGGTGAAACCAGATCACCCGCCAGACCGGGCGTACCCGTCAAAGCAGCCGCCACCTCGCAGAACCGAGCCACTCACGAGGATTCTGGAGCCCGCCCAAGGCGGAATCGTCCGAGCTGACCGCGCCACAGCATTACCCCGCGAATGGGATTCACGCAGACTCGCGGTAAGACTGGAATACCGGGAGGCGGAAGCTAACGCCTCAGGATGGAGAAATAAGCCCAAAACGGAACGCACAACTTAGTGCAAGAGGAAACTACGATAGCTCGGAATGGCCGGAAGATTTACATACAAGAGTATGTTGTTGAAGGCATCATTAGATCCTGGTACAAAGATTTTGGGATGCTTCAGTAACACGTACGCTGAAACAGGTACGACCCTTCCTCCGACACGCCCGAGTCGATCGAACACCTGCCACGTTGTCTAGTGGTACGCTATGACCACAATGCGGGTACACCGACTCCAGCGACGCTGTGCACCGCCCAACCAGGGTAAATTCCCGTCGAACGGGCATCCTAACGTGGAGGCAGACATGCTGGCAGTCGCCATGGCCCCCTGCCTCTCACTTTTTCGGAGCAACCACGAATGGTTTTTTAATCCAGCTTGATGGTTGATGATGACCGTAATCGCAAGTATGTTTTTTCCCACTCACATGGCGTATATTTTCGGTGACGCCGTAATCAATCTCATATCCAGGTGGCCTAGGTTTGGGGCCACCACACATAAAACGCTCACCAAAGTCACACCACTCCTGCAAGCAGGTGAAAGAAAAGCAAGAACAAGTTTAATGGAAAAGACCCTTTTGGTGGAAAGCTGGGAAAAGATCAATCCGCTTAACCGTGACAAGGCAGAGGCATCCCACTGAGGCGGTCTGCAAGGACTTTCCGCATGGCAGTTATATCACCAGAGGTGGTCTGGACGCTCAATTCTACGCCGCGGAGGAAACTTGCGATGACTTCCGACTCGTCGGCACCCGTAGGAACTTCATTTCGGGAGGGACAGCCAACGGAGTTCCCAGGGAGAGGTGGAACTGGCATCCGAGCTGGAACACCCGGGACAACATCAGTTCCACCCTGCGCCAAAACGAATGGCGAGTTCCTTACCGGTGCCTCGTGTCCATGCTCATGCAGTTCAGTTGCGCCCATCGCACCTTCATTATCCTCTTTGAAGACACCTCCTCCCGGAGTCCCCTGCTCGTTATCGACCATTGGGTCGTCCTTCTCGTAGAATCCGTACCACTTATCTGAGTCAACGTTCCCGATCGGGAGTTGAGCTGTAATAACCCTCACAGCCATTCAATATTTCCACGCCTCCTCGCGGCTGATTTCTCACACTTCCCGTGGGGCGAAGTAGGTGAATTCTCCCACTCACACGGTGTTCCTTTCCAAGCCTGGGCCATGACCACCTGTTCCACCGTCGTGGCGCCCGCTCTGTTCCAGCGGTCCTTTATCCCAATGGACTGAATCGATGAACTCGAGAAAACCAGTGACTTCCTTGCTGTGTGCTACATCCCCGAGAGGAACGCAAATGTTGAAAAGACGATTCAAATCCCACAAACGCAGTCGGATATATCACAGCTGGTACTGGTCGAACCCCCCGCATGAAGATACGCCGCCGTGTGTACAGCCCATTTGGTAATCACAACCGATCACATCCCCGCATGCGAATCATTCACTAGGGATGTTCTGCCATAGGAGGGTTTCCGATTCCGCTAGGCTGTTGTAGTACACAATCTCCACGCGAGTGCGGTTAAAACTTGACAGCGAACTGAAGACCGTCTAGGATCATCAGCTCACACGAGATATAGCTCTGTTGTTGGTAGACTAATCACACCAGCGCAGCGTGTGCTGCAGTAGCGGATTCTTCCCGACCTCGTCGTTCTTGGTGCAAAGGTTCCACGACGCGGGCCTTCCGTTCCCAGGAACCCACCACGATAGCGTGGAGATATCACTAAAAGACGCGGTCCCCGTCGACATGACGGAAGATGAGCCCATCGTCTCACACTGCAGTGGGGTTCTACCACGATGCCGACCGGAGACGCAACGCCTCGTGTTGGATTAACCGGCTAAGTCCCACCAGTACGTTTTACGACGGCCACTATCAGCCGTTGGCTTCTTTAATGGCGTACGAACCCGTCTACTGGACAATACGAGAAGCAGCCGGCGGACCAGGAACCTAGAGAATGTTGATAGTTCAAATGGTGAACTGTGCGCTCTGTGTCACAAGAGAGTATAGCGAAAATAGCTCATCTGTTTTCCAACAGGTTATGGGCCCAGCTAAACGCTAGGACCCTGGGTTCGACTCCCAGAAGTGACCTGAGCCTGAGAAATTGTACAGGTGTACAGCAGTAGTGAAGATTGGCCACTGTAAGCCCGAGGTCTCGTTCTGTAAGGAAGTACAGGGCGAGGGGGCGTGTTGATAGTTCAAATGGTAAACTGTGCGCCCTGTGTCACAAGAGAGTATAGCGCAAATAGCTCATCTGTTTTCCAACAGAGAAGACCTGTCGAAAGGTTGTTGTTGGCGTCCAGACCGTGGTTTTCCGACGAAGCCGGTGGATTCCGAGTAGGTGCGCACAGAGTGCGGTTAAGAGTTTTGGTATCCAGCGAAGGCGTCGTAGACCGAAGGAGTTGTTATGATGAAGCTTGGTCAATGCTTGTTGCCTGTGCTACCGGCTCGTCGTTGTGACATCCCGTCACACCAGAGAAGAGCGCGCACTCATGCATCTTATCCACCTGTGGGACACCCACCTCGGGTTGTTGCCCTTGGTTAAGGGGAGAATATTCATTGCACGCCCGTTTTTTGTGGTATTCCCCCGAATAGGCTTGTACTGCAAGATCCGTAGGAGAGTAATAATATGACTGAGTCTCGGGTAAGTAATAAGATGACTGAGTCTCGGGTAAGTAATAATATGACTGAGTCTTGGGTACGCGGTCGGCGGCATGCGTCCTACACGTGTGGCATGCCCGGCTTCCGAATGGACCGGTGCCTGATACAGAGCACGCGTGGGGGCCCAAATGGCCGGATATTTATTTATTTCGTGATTCTTCCACTTATTTACCTATTTATCACTGCGGTACTTATGGGCGCCGACGTCACAGCCGTTTTCTCTAGTAACAGGTAACCAAGGCTCCGGCTCTGAGCCTTCCGTCTAAGTCGGTATTTGGTTCTTGCGAGGGATTTCCCGTAGCGTACGATTGCCCATCCGCCTTGTTAGCCGAGAACGTCCACACTTAAGTATATTACCAGTCTCACTTTGCTTGCTTCTTGTGAAAGGATATTTGCCACTCGCTGTTATTTGCCTTACGGATACCTTCCTTTTTTCCACCGTAGTGATACATCCTCCATCTTCTGGATCCTTCGATCCGTGCTTTCTTTTTGTTTCTTATCTTTTCCTCCAAGGAGGCACCGCACACTCATAAAAACACCTATTGGGGATCCTTTACATAACTCTCCCGCCAAGTGCTACTGCGAAACCGCGTTCGTGCACCAAACATTGTCATGATGTACCTCGAGAGGGCTTTACCGCCGAACTACCTCTGCAGAGGAAGCTTCGGACGTCTTCTTGTGCTTCCCGACTTGTGGGCTATTGCATTACAATCGCGATGGATTCATCACCATTGAATGTCGTATTCCCCATTTGGAAACTCAGGCCACAATGCCGGTGATATAATTTCTGTTCGATACCTTAGGTATACGAAGCGTCGGAGTATTCAAAGTGTAGGTGCGATAAGCCACAGTCTTCCTGAATATGTCCTTTAACTGCTTCCGTTCTTCCAGGTGCTCATCATCTGACTTCAAATCTGATTTTGTGCTTCGGTTGGATTTTCCCTTGCGGCGACGTTTTTCTTATCGGTGGTATTCCTTTTGTTTCTCCGTCTACTGTTTTGCTCTTGTTCTATCACGATGTCCGACTTGGATCCTGAGCTACAAGTCTGTCACAAAGACAGTGCGGCTTGTTTCTTTCTTCGATTAGTTTTTCCTCTATTTTCCTTTTAACTTCCATCGGTAGTCGTCCTTCAATTCCGAGGAGTCGTCACCGTTAGGGTCCCATTATTTGACTGCCTTCGTGGCCTTACCAGTAGGATATGGCAGCTAGTACGTAATAGGGTAATCTTCCTCCCTGGGATTACATTTTTGCCCAATGGGTCTCGTAGCTGCACCTTACCAGAGTGGATTGCAAGGATCATCTGCTCAGCCAGACAGGTAAACATCTCGTTCACCACTTTGCCATGAGGTATTCCCACGAGTTTTAGGGGAGCATGTGGGCGTCGCCCTGGAGGAAGCGATGCCCGCTGGTGCTACCGAGAACCATCCCTTACCATTTGGTCCATTTACCCCCGAAAGTCCTGTTTCAGAAATTGGTACATAACTGCAAGTCTGCTCTCGGTCAAATATCTCAACTCGTGGTAAATGTGGTACCGTGAGATCTCCTTTCGAGGTGGTAGTGCACAATGTCGGATAGGAGTTTTTGATGAATTCAAAGGGGCGAGTTTCTAAAGATGGTCTCCGGTAATCGCTGTCACAAGCCAGGGGATTCCTGAAAAGGGATCTGCAAACACAGGGATGTTCACCGGGCGGAAGATGCTCCTACAGGCGCTGCTACGAGGTGCCCTGGGGATCGGTAGCTTAGAAACCTAAGAATGTTCGAGGAGAGTCTCCGACCAGAAAAAGAGATGTATACGCAAGAACGCTTGGTTTACTTCCCCAGAGATTAATCTCGACCGGCAGATTATGTACCTCGCGAGGAGCCTGCCTCGAAAGCCATCACTACTGTGGAAATTACCTGCACCAATTAAGTAAAATAAATCTAACTTTTATCAATACGCAAGGGTACTGTAGCGCACATGGGCCGAATAATGCACCAAGCTGCTCATTTAATAAAATACGAACCCTTCTAAAGAACATCACGTCGTAAAGCCACATGGAAATACAACCTTAGGATCCACTGTACTGCATATGTTTATTTTTAAACAATTACAAATCGAAAAAACGATAATCAGGATATCCCTTTTCCTGAATGGCATCACGTCCCTGAGGTGCACCTTTCCATAGCTCGGCCTTTAAGGGGCTCCCAACGGTTTTGACGTCAAATTGGCCTCCCGTGATGTGACAGCTTCCCTCCTCTAGAATCTCCTCCTTCCTTCCCCGTTCCCGCGCGGCGTACCGCCTTCGGGCTCAAGTATCTCTGTTGAGGCGGTTTCGGGCCCTTAGTGCTTCTCGACTTTACATTGTCACTCTTTCTTGGTGTACCCTACTGTGGCTAGAACGCCCATCATTCTGATTTCCTCAAGGATTCCTCTCGGGGAAGCGGCTGAGCCGTTGCGCCAGCTTATCCATCCTCATTGGAGATATTATACTTATGCTCTTCCCCTCTGCCCGGTCCTCATTCGCTGTCAATTGTGAACCGGCTCTCTGCTAAGATGCTCGTCTCTTCTCCTGCATTCCGTCTTCCGTCCTCATCGCACATCCCTCGCTGGCGCCGCGACTTGACTCCTTTCTCCGAGGGGCAAATAACGGCGGGCCTCATTCCTGGTGGTTTTCCGTCCAACTTTTCTGGCGCTACGACACATTCAGTCACAATTTTCCCAACTACGTACACTTTTGAAATGAATTCTCTCGTCCGGGCTCCTACGTCTCCGTCCTATCATGAGGTGCATCACACCTCCACCGGTGCGCAGTTCCACCCAGGGTAACACTTCGACCATCTAGCCACGCAAGTCTTCGTGCATTTCCATGACAGGCGCGTCAGTCTCCCATTCCCCGTGGAGGACTACATAAACCATTTCGGACAGTACGTTCAGACGATGAGGTTCTTCACCGTACCGGAGGTCCCTTGGAGCGACCAGAAGCGGAACCGGGTGGATGTCTTTCGCGCGCACTGGCTCCAAACACCGGTTCACAGTGACAATGCTCCGACCACTGTGGGGCACTGCGACACTTCTGACCTCAGATGTGCCGGGGAGCGTAAGATCCCAACTCAAATCCAGCTACTACTATACAAGGAAAGCTTAATACAGCGAGCGGGGCGGCCCGAGAGCATCACCGATGGTCGCTCTGTCCTTGCGGTACTGCCCTTCGATCCCTCTCTTGATCGCCTCTACTGGCTGAGCCGCAACCTATGGAGGACGCACCTCGCGGGTAAGACCCGAGTGCGGATCGCCTTCGAATACTTCTACGGTGAGCACAACACGGATTTCCGTGATATGCCTACCGGGAAACGTACGAAGCATTACACCAAGGTGAATGATGCCTGGATGGACTGTTGGGTCTCTTCGCAGCTCTGTGTGGGAAGGCCCATCACGTCCGCATATCACGCCTCGGAGGTTCTGGATCCACATGACTCCTTAGGGCGGTTCGTCATGTTGATCGCCTAGACGGAATTCGTGTTCGACACCAAAGCGATTTGTCTCCAAGCAGTGGCCGAAGGCGTCACTTCCGATACTCGGTGCCGCGAAGGTCGCCTCTACTGGGATTCTTATTATCAGCTAACCACCGGGCATTTTGTCCCCCTGTCGGCGTCCAATATCCGGATCCTGCGCTTCTTAGGACTGCAGAACCTGGTCAAGGGCACTGCATGGAGCGAATCCGAGGCAAAAACGCTCCTGGTTTACAACCTACAGATGGCATGGAACGACACGCCGGGCTTCTTTTGGTATGAGCATGGCAAAGACAAGTTTCACCTCCTTATGCGAAGCCCCAATGGAGACGATGACAGGCGATCCAACCCGGCTTTACCCGGTATTGTCACTTATAGGATCCCTCAGGTGCCACTGATCGGTGTCCTCGACTATGATCCCAATGTGGGGAATATGGCGACACACATGCCTCTTCCGTAACCGGCTCCGCCGTAAGACGTGGCAGCGCCTTCTGAGGTCGGTAGACAGCCTCCAGCCTCAATTCCGGATCCTCCCGTAGTGGTTGACGCCATGTCTTCTATGGCAAGGAAGAGATTACTCCTATCCCGACTGCTTTTGCCCCCGTGGTGCAACCCCGACTGCGGAGCGTCCCGATTCCGGTTGCCCAGCCTCGCGTATGGAGCGTTCCGGTTCCTGTATCGCCGTAAGCTCTGGTGTCAGCTGCTCCATCTTGGCCCTGCCGCCCTCCGCGGTGACGTCCGCAGAATCTACTCAGGAGTCTACTATCCCAGCCGATCCGCCGTCTGCGACTCCTTCTATGGCGGTTGTTGTTCCGTTGACGGAGATTACCGCTTCTGGCGTACCCTCGGGTGGGCTATACTCTGGGGTTCTGGGTGCTGCCTTCCATAATTTTGTGCAGTCGTGTCTCGTGATGGGCCGTCTTGCTCTGACTCCTTCTGTAGAGGCTTTGCATGAGGCTCGTAACTGGGTGCTAGAATTCCAAAAGGGTTGGGAAAACCGAGCCTCGATGGCTGCCATCAAGGAGAGCCTGGCGGAGGTCCTTCAGAGGCTTGCGCTAACTGCGAAAGATCGCTTGGAAGCGGAGACCGCTACGCGGCCTGGCGAACTCAAGGCGTAGAAATCCACGGCGACGGGAGTTAGTCCACGGTAGCCGCGGAATAAAAGATCCTTGAGGTGGAGCAGAAGCTTCTTGAACGGTAATTGCAATGAGAATGGCCATGGCCGAGTGCCCAGCGCCAAAAAGTGCCGCCGCGGGAGCGTTCAACAAGCGAACACGGCGGCATGGAAGCAAAAAAGAGAACTCCAGGGGGGGAGTAGACAGCGGAAACGAAAAACATCTCCCGTTTGGGGCCCTCTACCCCTTTCCTAAACGGAAATACCTATGCAGAGATGCATTTCCTCTCCAGATTAATGTGGTATCTTCTGATGAAATTCTCCGGGATATGTTCCGGATGTTCTTTCTTGTCATCCTTTAAGGTGTACTCGTACCAGAAGACACGGTACAGTATCCTTGCAGGAGTTTGTTGGTGAGATAAGATATGGTCTGCCGTATAGAGGATATCATCTTGAGGGATCATGATGGCGTCTGGAGCTTTTATTAATGGGTCACCGAAGGTTATGAAGATATTTTCAGTATTTAGCGGTGTCGTCGCTTCTGAGGAGGTCGGAAGATAAAGTTACGCACGTGATCCCTGAGGAGGTGTGGCTGACACTCCTGAAGGACTTAGCGTCAGGAGATTTGTCCCCTATTCCCCATATACGGCGTCTCAGAGCCCATTTACCTCACTGGTAACAGTGTTTTCATAGGTTTCCGGGACTTTTCAAGGCCCTGAGGTGTTCGGCGCTAGCTTGAGCTTTACTTCTCACTGTTCATCAGATGTCTTCCAAGGTTTTTCAAGGAAGAATTCGTATACATCCGTCATCTGAAGGCCCTCTTTCACCTTCCGGTCAAAATACTGTTTAAATATTCTTTACGAGGCGTTGAATCTCTCCTCCCCGAGGAAGAGTGCGTTATCTACCGCCTTAAGATGGAGCGTTGTGCTTGTGCCGTTGTTGGTACCTGTGGCCCATCCGCCGGGTGCGCCGTGGCGCGTGCCGAAATGAAGGCACTAGGCTGGATGCGAGAGAGCACGAGGATAAACCGGTGCCCTCTCTCCGGCTTGGGGAGAGGCCCCAAAATGTCCATGGCCACGAACTCTAAGGGTCCTGAAGGCGGGACAAGGGTGAGCGGCGTCCGGTTTCTGCAGATATTCCCTCTTGAGGCGGCAATCCTTGTAGTACACATCTGTACTCTGCTCCATCAGTAACTCCACTATGGTGATGGGGAGGTCTTCTTTCTCCTCCCCACCAAAGGCCATCACCTAAGAAAGCCCTCTAAATTTGCCTCCAGGTTCACAGAATTCCAAGCATTCTCCATCGGAACCATCTTTCCTGTCGGCGTCCTCTATAACTAGAGACAGGATTATGTCCCCCAAATGTGTTTTGTCTTCTCCCTTGTTGGAGATTCGCGACACTTCTTCCGCCGCCTGATGTTTCATGTCATAACGGTGGGCGATATCAAATTCGAACTCCCAGAGGCGTAGCCTTCACCTCTCCAGGCAGTCGAAAGCATCCTTGAAGAACAGTATTCACTTTAATGGTGCGTGGTCCATCCTCAAGGTCAAACGTGCGCTTTCCAGATATGGGCGTAAAAGCAACACCGCCGATACGATGGCGAGACATTCGCTCTCCGAGTTGGAATGATTCCGTTCCGTAGGTGAAAGGATGCGACTCCAATATCCTATAGGTTGAAGTACAACTTCAGATTGTTAATGCTGGAGGGCAAATCCCACCTGATACGTACAAGGGTCGGTATCCAGCACCATTCGGCTGTCCCGCTTCGAGAGTACCAAGATCTGTGGCTCTATTAGTCTCCTCTTCAACTTTTTAAAGGCCTCAAACTCTTCGTTCACCAGGATAGCCAATTGCGTTGGCATTTTCTTTTCCAAGAGGTGATTTAATGGCGCCGCAATGCGAGAGAAATTGGTGACAAACCTCTAAAAGGTATTACACAACCCCACGAAGGAGTGAAGCTCCGTCTGGTTTGTGGGAGGGTGAGCTTCCTTAATGGCATTTTGAGCTTTTATGAAAACCGGTAGGCTGCCCGGGAGCACTATTTACCTCCGATAACCTACCGAGGATTTGAAAAAGAAACACTGCTCCAGCTTCAAGGTGAGTCCAAAATCCTTCAGGAGTTGGAGCATGTGCTTCACATGCATAAAGTTCTCCTCGCTACTAAAGTAAATAATGGCATCGCCAATATTCACCATGGCGTACTGGCACTTCACCTTCTACAGGATTATGTCCACCGCTCATTGGAACGTGGCGGGTGCATTCTTAAATCCAAATGGAATCCTGAAGAATCTGAAAATTCCACAGTGCGAGGTGAACGTTGTCTTATCCTTATCGGAGTCATCCATCTGAATCTGCCGGTAGCCGTTGTTGGCATCCAGCGTGAAGAAAACGAACGCATCACTCAGGGAGTCAATACATTCATGCATACTGGGTATCAGGTACGAAGTGCATACCGTCCCCTTGTTGAGTCGTCTGTAGTCGATACAGAACCTCAAGGAGCCATATTTAATTTTCACAAAAAACACCGAGGAGATCCATTCGGAACGGGAGGGTTCAAGAACGCCCTTGTCCAGCATCCAGTGGACCCCATCGCGTTCAAAATCGCGCGCACGGGGCCCAGCGCTCCTCGGGAGTTGATGTACCGGATTTGCATCAGGTGTGGGCTTGATCCGGTGCTTGGTCAGACCAACCTGACTCAGGCGACCAGAACACATGTTCTAAAAGGCGGATAGTATCTCCACTATTCTATGGCGATACTCATCAAAATCTTTCCCAGTTTTGGGGTTCTCCTGCTAGGTGGCGGGCTTGTTTTCTTTGTAGTACAGTGGCTCCTACGGAAAGAGGGTGGTTTGGCCTTAAGGTATAATATTCCGAAGGAGGGCTCGTATTTTATTAGCTGGGCCACGTGGTGCATAATCTCACCCGCGTGCGCTACAGTATCCTTGAGGCACGGTAGAATTATTATTTATTTTAGATAATTTATGCAGGTAATTAGTACAGTAGCGAGACCTGCCGAGGCGGGCTCCCGGCTTGATACTTAATCTGCCGGTTGAGCTCCACCTCTGGGGAAGTAAGGACAAGCACCCTTGAGTCTTCTTTTACTCTTCCGGTTGGATTCTCTCGTCGATCAACACAGGTTTCTAAGCCGCCGATCCCCAGGTCGCATCATAGCAGCGCCTGTAGGAGCATTGTCCGCCCAGTGAACCTCCCCCTGCGCTCGGTGTTTGCGGATTCCCTTTCAGAATTCCCCCAGCTCGTGACAGCGGATACCGTAGACCACCTTTAGGAATATGCGCCTTTGGAGTCAACAAAACTCCTAACGGACGTTGTGCTTTACTACCTCGAGAGAAAGGCTGACAGTACCACATTCTTCTCGAGTCATTGATGCCCCTTCAGTCTCCATGGTAGCGATTGCATTGCGTTCCGCAAGGTCTTCCGTACGAGGATGATGAGCCAATCAGGCATCGGCGGGTAGTGCCAATCCGACGACCGATCTCTTTTGCAGCCGCAGAGACGACTCCTTCAGGTTAGAACACACGACACTGATGGTAACAGTCGGCACTATTTCCAGACCGCCGTTAGCCATCATGGAGTGCTGCTCCGCCGTCATATGTGTACTCATCTATAAGAATGAGAGGCCGGACGCAAATGTCTGCACCCGAATTGTGGCCTGAGTGCTCGCTTGTATCTCGATACTCTTAATTATCCGGAGCTTATTCCACTGCGTCTCCTTATAAAGAGTACCCACTTGATGCGTATTAGCGTCCGGTCCCGGAGATGAGGACACGATACCTACAGGGGTGGCATTGTGAAACGTCAACTCCCGCAGGTGTTCGTAAATTGCACGTAAATACCGATCCACGAATGATGTGCCCAGTATTCATTGTGCTGCCATGCTGGTCGCCACGAGGAACCACACCTTCAACTGCAGGGAACCAATCGGAGATCCAAAAGTAAAACTCCGAAGATGTTCAATGCTCGACACGACGCATTTCGCACTGTATGGAGCTTGCCAGTTCTCAAGGAGCCATGAGCAGACCGCGGGAGCACGTCAGCGTGCACCAGATTGGGGCAAGCTCCGTTGTCGAGGATACCGTGCACCGTTATGGAGGAAAGTGAAGAAAATTCTATAGAGGCAGAAACCTTCAAAATCTCACGGCGGAGCGTACAGAAAGAGTCCTCAAAGGTGTAGAATTGGTCCAAGGGGATGGGGGGGTCCACGTTTTCTGCTTTGACCGTGGAGACGATTTCTCCCCTTTTCTTAGAGGCGACCTCCGTTGCGTCGAGGCTCGACGAGAAGGAGCCACGCGGATCCTCTACGCTTGATCCTAAGAGTTTTTCTGGTTGGAGGGGATCTGAGTTTCAGAAGGGGATGGCTGCTGCGGTTGCGCATCAATATGTGCCGTGTTCCCCGGAGAAGCAACCGGTTTGGATTCCGGCTCCTGTGCTGACGGTGCAAATGCCAGTGGAACAGGCTGCACTCCAACTGGAGCGTGGTAACTATAGTTTCCTTGAGGGGAGCGGATATCGTGATGCGTGGCTCGATAACATCCGCCCTCCGTTGGTGTGTCCTTCGGGTCCTAGAAATTTTTCTCACATTCCTGCAGGATGGCGACGCTTATTGCCAGACTGAGAGTAGTACAGCGTACTGGCTCTCGAGACAAGCCTATCCTGAAAGGCGGAGGGCAGCCTCAAGGGCTAGCGAATCAGACAATTCTGTAAGATCCTGCCGAGGCGTATGAAGTAGGAGAAGAGGATGTCCTCGTCCTAGACGGTGCTCCCTGAGATGAGGCGTATGTAAGGGCAAGGGCCTCTTCCTCTCCCACGAGCGCCAGCTCGTCGACCTCCCCTGCCGTGATGGAGTCCAATGTCAGGGTGGGTGCCCGACAGATCCTTGAGGCCGTTGATTCTTCCGAAAGTGGAGTGTGGCTGTGGCGAGCGCCACGGTGGCTATACCCATGGGATGCCGCTACACGTGCTGGATTCGTATAGGTGGTCTTTTGATGCGTTGTCAAGTGACTGCGCACCCTGGTGTGGATTAAGGGAAAGAATCCCTCGACAAACAACGAGTTCGGCCGCCGTTCGGAATACACGTTCCCAAACCGTGAGGCCTTCGTCCACAGCTTCTGTGAGAACTACGTTTCGGTCACTCCCATCTTCTTCCTATAGGAGGTGGATTCAGCGTCAGCATCGGCTATCACTTCGTCAGTTGCGTACCTTTTGAGGAGGAAACTCACCACCTTCGGATACGTCGTCAAGATCTCCATTCCAGAGTCATCCATAATGGGGCTTTCTTCCGTTAGGCGTGGCTACACCAGCGAGTGCACTCGACCTGTGAGGTTGAACTGTAAGCATCAGGCGGCGGCATCTTCACGGACACCATTGGTACCACGCGCGGAACGGGATCATTTGAGAAATTTCAACACTCAGATGGGGTCCACACTTGAGAAGGAGTGCTTCTTCTTTTGAATATCCATGCGGAATTGGATCTTCGTGAGTCATTTAGTGACCGACGCGTCGTAAAGAATGGAGCAATCACTTAACCGGTAGGCGTCAAAATCCACCACTTTGGCGAAGAGGTCGTAAAGCGGGCCAACCTTCCAGACCCTTCTGCCTTTTTTCATGTGAGGTATAATCTCCTCCGAGCTGGAGCTGTTAACGGATTCAGAGTCTGAGCTTCTCTCCGAATCGGTGTCTCGCATTCTGCTTTTCTCCCTGCGTTTCTTTTGGCGTCTTTTCTGTAGGTGGTCTGGGTACCTGACGATACCCCGGCTATCGCGAGTCACCCGGGGAGTATCCTGTTCTTCTCTTCTTGGGTGAAGTAATTCGCGACCGGTATCCTGTCCTTTTTTGTGGAGCGACAGGTCCAAACGGTTCCTAGCAATATTCCTGAGGTGTGCTCGTTTCTCTACGGCAGCATCCTTACCTCCCATGGCGAAGAGAGCAGCAATGTCCTGTCCTTCTCTGCCCGGGGTCACCGTAGGTGTTGATAGATGGAACCTACCATACACGGAAGAAATACTTGTGAGACGCGGCTCCGGGGAGCAGCTGCGCGGTTTTGGGACGAACCTCCGCACGGATAACATCGGAGATAACCTTTATGAAGAGGTTCGAATCCAGCATGGCATCCCCAGCGCGGTGAGCACTCTCCCTGGCAATTTTCTCTACAAGGGCGTGATGGCGCGCTCCGAAATATATCTCGAAACCCGCAGGCATTTTTTCAAACAGCTCCTGTGAAATCCAATCCGTAAGGCGGAGGGCAAGGGACTCCAGGAGGGAGTTAGCCTTCGGGTGTTCCCGCCCTTGCAGCTCTTAAAGTGGCGGCTGCAATGACGTGTGCGGTTCTTTACACTCCTTGTCGGCGTTCTCCAGGGGTGTCGAGGGGGAATCCGCTTTCCTCTGATCATGCACTCTCCTAAGACGATTCCTGAAAAGCTCCACAGAGGTGCCAGGGTTCCGAAGGAGACTTACAGGGTCCTCCAGTCCGACGGCCATCTTTTCGCGAGCACTGCGCGTGCTGCGCGCACCGACGGAGTCAGTTGCTTAAGGGTCCTGTAGGGGGGTTTCAATTGGGGGTTCAAAGGGGTCCATATAGGGGTAGGTCGGGGGATATTTTTGTCCCCTTCCGAATCCTCTCAAGGAAGCTTTCTACTATTGTGTTCCGATCGTTACAAACTAGAATTGTTTCTCTGTCCTGACTCTTGCGGTTTCTTTAAAAAACTGACCTTCTAAGTCGGGAAACCAGTTGTGGTACCGTGAGTTCTCCTTTCGAGGTGGTAGTGCACAACGTCGGTTAGGAGTTTTTGATGACTCCAAAGGTGCAAGTTCCTAAAGTGGATCTCCGGTAGTCACTGCCACGAGCCGGGAGGCTTCTGATAGGGGATCCGCAAACACCAGGCGGAGAGGGATGTTCACCGGGCGGACAATGCTCCAACAGGCGCTGCTACGAGGCGACCTGGGTATCGGCGGCTTAGAAACCTATGAA
The DNA here is from genome assembly GCA_019155205.2 of Gracilaria vermiculophylla. Classification (NCBI taxonomy): domain Eukaryota; phylum Rhodophyta; class Florideophyceae; order Gracilariales; family Gracilariaceae; genus Gracilaria; species Gracilaria vermiculophylla. The sequence goes on along the minus strand of JAHNZQ020003146.1, from coordinate 194,120 downwards.
TGTTCGACGAGAGTCTCCAACCGGAAATATAGACGTAGACGCACGGTTGCTTGGTTTAATTCCCCAGGAGTGGCGCTCGACCGGCACATTGAGTACCCTGCCGCCCACCTCGGCAGGTCTCACAACTGTAGTAATTACATGCACCAATTAAGTAAAATAAATCTAAATTCTACCGTTTCTCAAGGGTGCTGTAGCGCACCTGGGCCGAACAATGTACCATGCGGCTCAGTTAATAAGCTACGAACCCTCCTTAGGAATATCTCGTCGTAAAGCCCCATGGCAATATCACCTTAGAATATATTGTACTACAGTCAGCCAGCTCGTCGATGATGGCATGTATCTCCAAGCTGGAAACTGCCAGTTGGATACTCTCCATGTCCTCTTCGGGTAACAACTGGTTTGTCAGATCGGCATGACGGCCTGGTCCGCGATTTATTACCATTATTGATTGATGCACGGTTTTTTTGTCATTTTGCTGGCCACCAGGTACTACCATATTGCTTTGCTTCGCTAGCAACTTTTCTGGGTTGTCTAAATTCGGGTTTGTAGGAGGGAGACTCACTCTCCTTCTGACAAACGATCTGTTACACCTTTTTTGTAGTAATTATTTCAGTTCGTATGGGTTGCTAATTCGCGCAAACCGTCATATAACAGGTTTCGCAATGAAATGGTACCCAAAGTTCTCTTTTCTTTAGGATCTTCTGTTTTTGGGTCAATCGGTACGTATCACAACGTTTTAAGTTAAAAACCAAAATACAGCACAGCAAGTGACGCACGCGGACAGATTCGTGGTCAGAAAGAAGGCAACCGGGCTACGTGGCGCAGACATGGCTCAAACTAGAAGGAAAGACCAAATAGTGTGTAGAACGAAATGGCCAGGACCAGAATGGCTGTAGGCAAACGATAGCTTGTAGACGTATAGAAAACGATCTCTAATGACGCATGTAGCGCTTGTGGGTCAGTAAAGCCTATTGATATATTTAGCGGATGTGCAGGTCAACTGTAAGAACCAAAGGGGCCAGAAACTGCTTTGCGTTAGTAGTAGGAAAGAAGCTCACGCACCTTTGTAAGTAACGTCGGTTTCAAAAGTATAGGACACCTGGCATTTTGATGCAAATCATCGTTTTAAATACTGTAGTGCTACCAAAATCAGTTTTCAGAAAACTTCAAGTTTAAAAACCGTTTTAAAATCATAGGACTTTTCACTTTCAACCTTCATTTTGCCTTCTACAGTAGATGGTTTTCGCTTTTGTCTGCCGAAGAGTACTAATTAAACGCTTTTGCATCGCTTTTCTTTAATGTCCTATACTTAAAATGTTCATAGTTTTCGCGCTATTTCCAATACTCTTCTTTAAATCAAAACCTGTTCAGAATGGCCTGTAATGGCCATAAATCATTCTAACGAGTACAGATTATTCGTTTTCAAAAGGGTTGAAGTGAACCAAACGCATGAGTAACTCCGTGGCATTAGTTTATAGCAAGTGAAGAACGTCTTTCATTGCTATAGAATACTAAACGGCGGCCCTATCTTGGAAAAAAAACCAGTTTACATTTCTGATGAGATATGTAAAATTTTAAAATAGGCTGTGTTAAAGCATTTGAGAGCCTTTTTTAGTTGGTAATGCTTACTAAAAAGGCTTTATATGTAGGGTTTTCATCGAAAATACTATACAGAGCATATTATAAGTTCTAAAAAAATTTTTTTTGCCCAAATTTTATTTGATCTTTGTTGCTTATGACAGCAATATTTAAAAAACTGTTGTTCATTTTAATTGAAGTTTTACTCATTTTCAAATAAATTGTTTTTGCAGCTGACCTTTTCTTTAGTGCTCATTGCATACTGTGGCACCACTATTTGTTTATTTGCAGCTTTCAAAATGAAGCGTTGTTCAGTTTAATAAACCGAAAAAGCTTTGAAGCGTTTTTCATTACCGTTTTATCCACGTTTTGTACACGATTCGTTCTTTTCACGGGTTTTTAAGGGCAAAGAACATTGTCAAGATACTATTCTTTCAAAAATTTATGCTCATTGTTTTAGCTCATCATTACTAAGCTCTCAATAAAACTTTATGTTTATACAACAGTAAATATTGAAGAAAATGGTATAGAAATGAGAAAAATGGCGAAGATCTAAGATACTACTTGAAATATTTTGTTGTAAGCTTTTGATTTATAAGATTTTATGCCTTATTGGAGAAAGAGAACAACATGATGTGGAAACAATTACGCGCGAGTTAGAAATGTCCTATACTTTTGAAACGCGTTTTTGAGGGTTTTAACTAAGTGGGGGGCTACCGCAGGCAAAAAGTCATATTTTGGCGCGCATTTGCACTGTCCTATACTTTTGAAACGCACTTTATGATGCGCAGCACCGATTCTCTGCCGACCAACAACGTGGCAATAGTTTAAGCAATGGTAGCTCACGGCACGCTGCCTACTGAATCGTGCCCGCATCAAAAAAAATATATCATTTCTATTAAGTGGCGAATAATTATAGTCGGATGTCGCTATACAGAGTTACGGCGCATTTCAGACCACAAGGTAGTTCTCTTACAGATTTACAGCTGCAGTCAATGTTTCTGGTTTTTACGAACTTGTAGACTTTCCATGCTCGTTTTGAGTTCTCTGGTTGTTTAAAACAAATTTCATTTACCTTTTAAAGGCTCTATTACTATGTCGAGAGCTATCATCGAGTACAGATAGTGCTACAGCTTTACAAGGATTTTATTCAGAGCATTGCCTAGCACTTCTCAGTAGGGGACTTTTACTTTAGTTCTTGAAACAATTTAGAATTGCTCAAAAACCTTGGTTTTAAAGGTAGACATATTTTGCAAATCAAATAATGGTTTAAAATCAAATATTAGATGTTTTCTTAAAGTGCACCAAAATTATTTGAACAGCTAGCTTTTGCAGTTTTATTCATCTACTGTGTTGTAGAGTTTTTATCAAAAATGTAATTTGTGTTTTTGTGTTTTTCTATTTTTTACTGTGCTGTGCAGTTGCTTAAAAAAGGGAGCATTGTTGACGACAAAAAGTATTTTGGGTGTTTTTTAATCTTTTTGTCACAACACGTTACTGTGCATGTGGATTAATGACAGCAATTAGAATTTGTTCAGACGTTGTGATAAAAACATAAGGGCTTTCAGGCACTATGAATATCATATTCATGTACAAAAACCAACGAATGGCGTAGAAATGCCGGCGCTACTGAGAAAACTTTACGTAGTTTGAATTGATAGAGGCCTGCAAGCAAAGTGTAAGTATGGAACTCTGAGTATGTTGACAGCGACTAAGCAATAGTGCCAGCTGTGCATTTTGAGAAATATTTGCACAATGACAACAATGTGGGAGAAACACCGATGTTTTGTTTTTAAAAAGCTACATTTTTCGTTGTTCGTATGTGTTTGTTTGAAAGCTCTTGAACGTTGCTTTCTTGGAGATCGGGTTGTCCACAGCCAAAAGGAAAGTTTGGGTCACAAGACCCGAAGAGCAGTCAGTACACGCGTACAACTATATGATGCTTTCAGTTCACGCCCTGCAACGTGGCGAAGGCAATCAAAGTCAGGGAACTTGCCCATCACGATATTTCTCGGAGCACGACGGCGCAGAACAAGCTTTTGGAATTTGCGCAACTTTCTGAACCTGCCCGAGAACGTTTGTTCAGGTGCCAGTAGGAAAGCCTGCTACGGCGCGAGGGACTGCATCACGTGTTTGAAAAAGGGGGCAATGCAACTCGTAACCCGATGGCAAACGTAAACAAATACGGATGCAACGAAACCGCTCGTTCTTCGTCAAATCTTGGCGCGTCTTTCATCCCGTCGCTTTCCGTCCATGGCCGCACACTCGACGCCCGGCGAATGCGAAGGCGCAGATCCGGCGGGTGCCGCTCTGGCGCCCTTCTTTGCGGCCCGAGTGGCCGCCTGAACACGGCGGCGCGCATGGCGGCAGCGGCCTAGCCGCGCCAGATTCCACTCGCGCGCACATTCGAAACCGCAGCATCCAACCGCCAATTTGCATGTCCATCTTTTGCACGCGCCCAATCGCAAGCTCTCAAACCGGCGAATCCGCCCCCCATCACGTGCACCACCGCCGTTCCGCGTCAACCTCCACTCGGCGCAGCGGCGAAGCTCACCAACGCCCCGCCTTCGACACTGCCACTTAAAAGCGCTGCCACCGCAGCCGCTCCAAACCCTCCCTCAACGCACTTCCGCCTGCACTTCTGTTCCTACTCCTCCTGCCCATCATGCCTGCCTCGCCAACTTTGTCCAAGCATCACAGCCCGTCGCTTCTGAAATCCCATGGTCTTTCTGCCTCGCCGCCTCCCCCGCGCTTTTCAACTGATATTTTTGACAACGCGGCGCGCGAGTTTGCCCCTCATGAAACCCCTCCCATTCCCCGCGCCCATCTGCAATGGATGCATGATGCCCAGCATCAGCCTGCTCCCCATGCGTCCAAACCGCAGTCCAAGCCTTTGTTCGACGTGCACAGCATGAGGGCTCTGTTAGACCAGCATCATTTACAGCTTCGAGATAATCTGTACAAACTCTTCAAGCAGCCTGACTTCCACGCCCATCACGGCCTGTCGTTATCCCAACAACGCGCCCACGTGATGAAAATGTGGAAGAAAGTAGACGCCCTGGGGTACCTACACAATTCCATATCTGCCGGCACGATGGAAGGTAGACAACGGTACGAAGCTGTCATAGAGAGCTGCGGCCTACTTTCACACAGCCTCGACATAAAAATGTCCGTCCACTATGGGCTGTTCGGTGCCACAATAAAGCTCCTGGGCAACGACGAACAGGCTGCCAAATGGTTGCCGCTGGTCGAACGCTGTCAAATGCTGGGCTGCTTTGCTCTTACTGAGTTGGGGCACGGTTCCAATGCACGAGGTGTCGAGACTGTTGCCACGTATGACTTATCTTCGCGTTCGTTTGTCATCCATACCCCTTCCGATTCTGCGCAGAAGTATTGGATTGGCGGTGCGTATCAAACAGCCAGATGGACCGTCTGTTTTGCACAGTTGTATGTCAAGGGCGTTTGCCACGGCGTTCATCCGTTTTTAGTACGAATCCGAAATGATGATGGGACAAATGTCAACGGAGTGACTTTGGCAGACTGTGGACACAAGTGTGGGCTCAACGGCGTGGATAATGGCAGGATTTGGTTTGATCATGTACCAGTGCCATGGGACCATTTGCTGCGGCGTTATGCTCAGGTTTCTGTGGATGGCCACTATTCTTCAAAATTCAACAGTCCCGACGAGCTTTTCGGCGCGTCTTTGGCTTCACTGTCCGGAGGAAGGGTTAGGTAAGTTTGTGCCTTCATCATATAGCTCGTTGCGCATTAGCTCATTTCTGACTTCGGATTTACTTTTCAAGTGTGGCGGCTGGGTGTCTGAACCAGGCAAAAATTGGACTTTCGATTGCCATCCGTTATGCGCTGTCTCGGAGGGCATTTGGTCCTCGTGACGGTGAAGAAGTACGACTTCTGGACTATCAGAGTCACCAATATCGACTCATTCCCGGGCTGGCCACAACATATGTGATGTTAATTGTTCTGAATGAACTCAAATACCTATGGCATCACCAGCAGCTTGGGAAAAAGCTTCATATTTGGAGTTCAGGCTTCAAGGCATTGATGACATGGCACTCTTTGGCCACGCTCCAAGAAGCAAGGGAAGCATGTGGCGGGCAAGGGTACAAGTCGGAAAATCGCATCGGTCCGATCAAGAATGGTCATGATGTGGCGCTCACTTATGAGGGAGACAACCATATATTGTTGCAAGCTGTCACCAAGTCTGTTCTTCCTGAATTCATGCGCGGCGTCAAAAACAATGCTGTTTTCGCGGGACATTTCTCGTATCTGAACGAGCGCTACGCGTTAAGAGATGCTGATCTTGGTAGCATGGATGTGTGCAGCGTAGAATTTGCGCGTATTGTGTTTCGTCGCAGGGAAGCTGCAGTGTTCGCAAGACTGACAAATCGCCTGCAGCTGATGCAGAGAAACGGTATGACTGCTCTCGAGGCATTCAATAACTGTGGAATCTTGGTGGAAGAAGCTGCTCGCGCTCATACAGAGTTGCTGATACTTGAACTATTTGATAAGAAAATGAAGCAACTAGGAGAAGATGGTAAAAGTGAGTTGATGAATGCTTTACGGACATGTGGATCGATTTATGTGTTGAAGCGTATCGATGATGATGGTGGATTCATAAGAAATGGGGCGCTGAGCGGAGCAGACGGGTTGAGAGTTCACGATCGCCTTTTGGAAATGTGCAAGGCTATGCGGGCTCATGTGATGGACTACGTCAACGGCTTCGGAATTCCGGCGCATTTACTTGCCCCGATCGCGTTTGACTATGTTGCCCACAACAGTCGTTCTAGATTATGACAGCTTGGGTGCCTGTGTATAGTGAAAGTAAAAGTTGCTTTTGTGAGGTGTAGCTAAGACCTTAATTCGCGGGATTTCATATGTTTGATCAACCTCACGACTCAAATAAGTCAGCTCTTACGGTTTTTCTTGGTGTTATGGGGAGGGCACAGTTTCCACGAATTTGAAGAAACCGCCCGAATAAAACACCGTGTAGAGATGAGTTCGACATCCGGTTGCCTAATAAAAACAGCAAGCAGTATACTAACTCGTATACTCGCTGCAGCATCAATCGGAAAACCGCATGCCGAAGAATCTATGTTACCTTACGACCGTCGGACCGCGTGCATCCGCGCCCTATCGTCGACACTGCGGAAGACCGCTGATACAGCAGCACGCGCCGGCGCCCGCTTCGCCGTTAGCGGCCGTAGCCGTCGTCCGTGAGAGATCTGACATGGCAGACTACCACAAAACCACGTACGCCACGTGTTTATAAGCCGCCTCTCCCAGAGGGCTCTCGTGCAACGGGAAATGTGATCGCCGCGCGATCTCGATGCTGATTGGAATGCAGCCTGCGCAGTCCATAGAGTGAATGGCGGCGACCAGAGTCGCGCACGTCAACGATGCGCTCCGCTCCACTTCCTCCCGCAATCCGTCGCGCTGCGTCCCCGTCACGCCGCCGTTCGCCCCTCGACTGCGCCACAAGCCGTCGGTAAACACCGCACCGCCTTCCTCAGTCACCGATCCATTCACCCATCGCCATGCGCTGCCATCTCGCCACCGCTGTCACAATACACTCCCCAAAGCCTCGCAATCATCTTCGAAACGTTCTCGACTCTGTAACCCGGCCTCTTTCTGATGGCTTAAATCTGGTGGAACATCTCATTGCGGGGGCAGTTGCTTCCGGAGCAGCAGTTGCATCCATGCATCCTATGGATACTGTGAAAACTGTTGTGCAAGCCGCGTCAAAATCCAACTTGAAAGTGGGCACATTTGGGGCCCTCTCGTCAACGTTGAGAACTGGTGGCTTACCAGCTCTTTACAAAGGAATAGGAATCAGTATGGGAGGTCAGGTGCCCGCGGGCGCCATCAAATTTGCGGCTTTTGAAACTTTGACTCAATTCTTTGCGAATCTAAGTGCGTCCGGTACAAATGGGCCGCTTGTGGACTTTTCCTGCGGAGCCTTGGCGTTTATCGCCTGTTCTATTGTGTTAGTGCCGGCAGAGTTAATGAAACAGCGTTTGCAGGCTGGTGTCTATCCTGGGTTCGTCTCTGGTGTACAAGCCATTTTAAAGCGGGAGGGTCCCAGAGCACTCTATACCGGTTATGGAGCAACCTTATTACGAGACGTCCCGTACACTATGCTTGAGTTTGGTTTGTACTCTCAGTTTAAGAAGCTGTTTCGCGCAGCAGTTAATCGTCCGAAATTAACGCCTCATGAAGAGATTGCTCTTGGAGGAGTCGCAGGCGGCTGTACTGGCTTTCTCACCACACCTCTTGATCTTGCTAAGACTCGCCTTATGACTCAGATGACTTCCGGGTCGCAGAGACAGTACAAAGGTGTTGCTGATGTCCTGGTCAAGGTGTTTAAAACTGAAGGTCTAAGCGGCTTGTTCAAAGGATCTACTGCTCGTGTTGTGTGGCTTATTCCGTTCACCGCTGTCTTCTTTGGCGTTCATGAGGCCTCTAAGCGTGCGCTTTTGGATCGTAAACTCCGAAGTACCACTGCTGTGAAACAGAAAGCTCCATAAACAGTTTGCATCTGCAGTGATTGCGCGAAAGCTCACATATTCGGGCGACAAACGTGTTCGCTCGTCTTGTGTGAAATAGAGATATCTCATGAGAATAGTTAAGATATTTATTATCTCTGTGAGGGATACTGATATATACCCAAATGCCACCACACCGACTAACAATACTCTGTTCTTCTTTCTTGAGCGTTGTACACTATTGAGCAGCACAATACAGCTGACTGTTTTGAATGAGAATGCCCCATTTGACTATCTGCGCCAAGCCAGAACCGAAGCTGGACCAATACTGGAAAAATCCTGACATTCTCGTTCGCATCGTCTTTTCAAATGAATGGTAAACACTAGGCATAATACTACCGTAAACTGACATGTATTTTTCCTTGCATAGTACATTTCGCTCAAGATTCTTTTCACTCGACAGTCTTGAATGGCCGTTTCCTACTACCTCGAACTCACCGTATTTGTTGATGACAGCCATGTTTGCGATTCTTGAAGAAGACACGAGCCTCTTGTTGCAGAACTCAACATCATAGTTCAGAAACCATTCTAAATATTGCTCACGTATCCTGGAAGCTTGCTCTTGTAGTAGTATCTGTATTCTTTCTCTTTCGTATGGTGAGAATGTTCTTGGTGTGTACATATATTAATTGCTCTTCATTCATTTTAACTTTTCTACCTTTCGTCTGTCTTCTTGTTAAGCTAAATATCATAGATGATGTATTCATTGGAGCTCTGCGCAGGCCTCCGACACTAAACTCATGAATAAGGACGGACATACTCTCGATTCGCATTGGAACTTTAGCCACCCACAGGTTTTGCTTCTCTCCTTCTTTTCCTCCGATAGTATGCATATGATAATCAGCCTCGTGGAGTGCGTTTTACAAATAGCAGAATTACTCATTTGTGAACCACGGAGCAAGATATGGTTATGAGAAAGGTAACAGAACCGGAAAAGATACAATGATTTGTTGACAAGTTTGACCTAGCTGACGAAGTTTTATGAACGAACTAACCGTGTGCAGCTCACTTTGGGCGGCTCCCAGAACCGTTTTGTCCCGTGAGCTACAATCTTACAGTATGAGAAAAGTAGAATAAACACCAATGGAGATTCCATTTTGCAAATCGATACATTTTCGAATTCCATTTCCTTCTTCATTTTGAATTAATTGCTCTCACATGTTTCAAGAGCATGTATTTCAACCAATCTGGAACATGTGAAACATGTCAAGCGATACAGGGCATGCAATCATCTGATTCCAATCCTTGGAAGTAGATTAAGCTAAAGTTAGGAGAGCGACAGTGACTGACGCAGAATAGTTCCTCTGAAGTCGACTTTCAAATTATAATAGGAACCCTCGAACTCGTCTCTTCTTCTGTCCTTTTCTATTCTGCTCTTCGTGTTTGCCACCCGTTGCTCTATCTCAAGTTGCAAAAACCGTTCCGGCAATACTATTATTACAGTTTCTCATGCTAGATTTTTCTTATGCCGCAAAGTGGTGAAAATATTCAGGTGCTGCCGTCCTATTAGTTGTTTTAGCTATACAGCCCCAATATCTTCTCTCTTTATGCAGTTTGTGAAAACAGTTCTAGTGATGCTGCTATAAAATACTACTCTGCACGTCCCAACACAGCTTCAATAAAATCTCTTCATATCAAATTCGAATATCATGTGACAAAGAACAGTTGTAGCGGAGAATATTTTCTATAATTAAAATCTCATTACTTTCATGGCGCCCGATATTGATCTTATTGGAACCGATCGTTCTTCTATTGTTTTGTGTTTGGTATGTTTCTTCTACTTAGCGTTAACGTACGAATGTGATGGATAGTTGTGGTGTGTCGCAGAGCTGAAAGACAAGTTTGTCTTCTACAATATTTGGAGTATCTAGAGGTAAAAACATGCAGTCTGTACCCCAGCGAGTCTGTCGTGTTTCTTTTGAATATCTTTTGTTCTTTATCAAAGTGATATCTTCGACGAGAATCGCAGAGGATTCTTTTCCAGTACACATCTTGTGTTTGACTGTGGAGGAATGATTTTTGAATCGCAACGTTCAAATAGCAAATTTAAGATCGATGAGAAAACATTTATGCATATATTACGCGTCTACTACTCTTGCATGTGGAATAGATCATTGTCAATTTTGGCTGGCTGATGATGATGCCATAACAGAAAGTGTTGCAGCAGGAGCTTGTGAAATACATTGGCACGCTGAAAACCGAGTAGACCAACAAATTATACCAGCTGGTGGGAACACTTGCTCATACTCAGCAGAGGGCTTGGCTATGCACAGCGCTGTTCAGTGCGTCCCAACGTCCTGGTACCGGCACATACGAATCTTCACGGATTCTCGCGCAACGTTGGATAGCTTAAGGGAGATATTCGCCGTCAAGCATCTCATCTACAACAACTAGCAAAAACACTGAATTGCCTGAGTCAACGGTGTGAGGTTTCTACGCTGTGGGTACCAAGCCATTGCGGGACAAAAGAAAATGAAAGAGTAGACAAGGTGGCGAAGTTGGGATTGAAGCTTCTGATATCAGAACAGGTCCTTGTACTACACGATCTGCAAGACGTCAAAGCACAACTAAGAATCATACACAAAAGAACAGGCGGCTACTGCCCGAAGACGATGAAAGCAACGAGAATCTGAAGGATGCACGATTCGCAAAAATCACGCTAGCGCATTGGTACACAGCACATACTCAAACGCTACACCTAGTCGCCAGCTACATGAACCAGAAAGTGTTACGCTGCGATTGCGCACTAGCGGTGAAAAAAGACTGTATCCACGTGATGATGCGTTGTTCCAAAACAAAAGGGAGCCGTCGACAAATTCTTCGCAGTCATCTGAGTCGTAGCTGCAAATCGGTAGAAAATATCATTAGAGAAGTGCCACGAAGGGTTCTAGCCTTCTTGAGGAAAGAGAAATATCTTTAGGAGAGGCCTCTGCAGTGCTAAGAATTAGAGCACAACGTCCACATTAAAGAAGTTGATGATGATGACGATACACACCAGGATGCTCACCAACTTCAGCGCGTAGGGGTCATGTACTGAGAATGTGAGACACTCAAATATCTGTGAACGAGAGCAAATTGTCAATTTAAGCTTGGTAACTTAAGCCAACCATCTGCGAGCTCAACTTTGAAACATAAACAAGGTCCATCTGGACCTTGAACAGGAACCACTTTCAAATATTATCAATCAAAATCTAATATCATTGCTGCGAGGTGACAAACCCAATTGCAACCTCCCTTCCCAAAGATACCATAGCATTCAATGTACCGTGTACAGGCTTCTAACATGTTGCGATTTAAACTGAGATGGACAATCAACGAGTGTTTGTCTGTCTAGTGTATAAGTCATTGTCTTGACAGCTCAAGATTCGTGATGTAGGCATCTTTGCGGAAACCCGGCTACTGGTTTATATTACCTGTACCGTACTGCTTGTGCAGCAGACACAGAAAGAGAGAGTGGCCTCGCGCATAGAGCCGAAAGCTGCAGCGGTGCCCGGTGAAGGACCTGGACTCGTCGTGTCTCCGTTTTGGACCATAACGCTCGTATCTACTGACAGCACGTGGCAATCTGTGTGTGAAACATTGAGATCTACATGATACAGCCGTCGGTCCAGCTGCGGGCCGCTCGAGCACGAAGCTATCAAGTCTGTTGAGCATATCCGTGGCGCCATGGGCTAAACTCGAGCACGTCATTCGCGTTGGAGACCGCTTTCGCCAAATTTCATTCTGATTCGTATCCGCCTCCCCTGGGCTTTTCAGGATGCTATCTCAGCCGGTGTTGCACCTCAAGGAAGAGAGGGCATCAAGGTAAGTTACGGGGTTTGACCCCATGGTTAGTGCGTGCTGTGCGTAAGTTGTCATCAACGATTTCGTGTGCCGGTGAAGACCATTCGCTGCACTCAGGTCTTGATCAAGTGAGGGATAAGCACGGGTAATAGCCTTCGCACATTGGGTGGCGCCATATTTGTCTCGATGTTTCAACTCTGCTGACGGTTTGGGAAAGGCAGAAAGGCTCCATCCGTGGAATATGTGCTGCTTCGCAGCGTAAGTTGCTTACGGTCAGCGAACCAGTGTGGGAAAGTGGTCCGTAGGCACAACAGCGGCCAAAGAGAGACCACGTTACTCACACGAGTGTGAGACTGTTCGAAAGTGCTTACGTCTCTGTGCCCCGTGGCAAACGAAGAACGAGCGGGGCAGCACTGGTATGAAAGAGGAAAGCGACTTCCCCAATGCACAACGTGCTCATCTCGACTACTGGGCGGGTACTTATTTCATCGCGGACCCGAGCACCGGAGCGCCAATTTACGAACAACTCAATATTCTGGAAGTGGGCGTTCGCGGGAGACGTTACTCGCAACGCAACATATATTTGTGGGACGAGGGGAGAAAGCAAGTGTAGGGATTCGGAGGGCGGCCCACAGACAATGGTGAGAAGATTGAAAACATGGCGCTTCATGGGCGTGCGCAGGACAATGGTGGAAGCAATTTGTTGTTTATTGCCTAACTCAAAGACTAGGGGCCAAGCGCACATCTACATGAAATTATTCAAATGCTAGGCGGCGAACTAGAACGATGTAACAGAGTGACGGGGAGAAGATCAGTGCAGAAATACTTGCTGTGGAAGAACGAGTTTCGACGGACTCGGATTTTTTTCGATGTAATGGAGTGGTAAGCGCCGCAGTGAGGTTTGGATGCGGTTGATGTGTGCGAAATAGCGCGCACGGGAGCGAGAGGAAGCGGTGAGGGTAAGAGGCGGGTAGGAACAAGGGAGAGTAGTGAAGTTGCGTTTGTTTACATTGACACAGTATACAGGCTTTCAAAAGTAAGCAACGGAGACCAGATGCGGGACGACCGCGGAGCTCCGCGACACAAAAGACCTCACCATCTCCCCAACACATGAAAAGCGAGAAGCGCGACTGGTAGGAAGCTACAAATCAGGGGGGCCTAGTAAAGGCGGCGCAGCCGGTATCAAATGTTTTTGACAAAACGGGGCAACGGCGCAGACGGCGTGAAAAGGGGAGGTAGCTAAGGGGACGACGGCGAGGCGGTTGAGCATGTCGTCGACGCCTCGACGCACCCTGACGGGGATGGGGACACGCAGTAGAGTGGAGATGGCGGTGCCGCCGCCGCGACAGCGCGGACATCTGGTCCTCATGCTGCCGTGGCACGAGTCGCAGCGGGCACGCGATGTGGAGGAGGCGTAGTTCCAGCGGCTGCAGAAACAGTCGACGTACCCTTCGCCGTTGCACTGCTCGCACGGGCGGCGCGGCTGCGCGGAAGGGGAAGGCGACGTCAGCGACCCGAACAGCAGCCCGGCGGCAGCGGCCGTGGCGCCCAGCAAAATGCCCGGCAGCGCTGACTGCAGCGGGCGCGCGACCGGCAGCGGCGAGATAGCTGTCACGGCGAGCGTCATTGGCGAGGCGGCGGCGGGCGGATGCGGGCTCGGGAGTGGCGGCGGCGGCGGAGACGAGGATGATGACTGCCTGCGAAAACGGCGGTGGCGGCGGCGGCGACTACGGCAATTTCTTCGGCCCGCGGAAGCCGCCGTTCGAGCGCCTCTAAAATGCGCGGCGTGGTTGACAACCGCAGCCAGCGCACACAGCACAGCGCCGCACGCACGGACAGATCTTTTCCGGCGAGGCGCGCTCCCAGCCACCCGTACCCGCTCGCCGCCACGGCGCGCGCGCTTGGCGCCCAATCGCGCGCGCGCACCTGGCGCAGCGGCGGCCGCCGCTGTCCACGTGCGCCTCGTGCGCGCACGTGGTCGCCTGGCCACGTTGCAGCGGCTGCTCGTGCGCGAGATCGTGCGCTGTGCCTGGCGCTTCCCGAAGCGCTGTGCCGCTCGCCTTCGGCCACTGCGCGAATCGCGCGTGCCGTCGCTGCCCCACGCGCGCGCGCGCCGCTCCGCCCCCGCTGCCCACCCGGCGCCCATTCCGTTCGTGGTCACCACCCCCCCGGCCATCCCATCCCCCCGTCCCGTTCCCGCACCAACGATGACCATCGCCTTCGTCACATCGCCCGCTGCCGCACGCCTGCGCCGTCGCCCCTCGCCGCTGCGCCAATGTTCGCGCCCGCGGCGCGGACCGCCGCCCGCCAGGCGCTGCGTGCGCGTCTGCGCGCGTGACCCCAACTCCGCCTCGCCGCCGTCCGTTTCCTCCCAGCTCGATGCGCCGCCCGTGCCGTCCGCCAACTCCGTCAACGCTCCCGGCTCCTCCTTCGCCTCCCGCTTCGGCGACTTGCGTGGCAACTCCATCGAGCCGGTGTCGGCGACCATGTCCAGGTTCAACCGCGCCTTTGCCCGCCCTATCCCCATCGTTTACCGCTCCATCATCAACGAAATGCTCACCACCACGCACCTGGCCGTCGTTTGCGCCATGTGGCGTTTCGATGCCGTCTTCGCCTTCGGCTTCGACTCCATATTCTCCACCTTTCTGCGCTACTACCCCAGTGAGCAAGAACGTGACCTTCTGTACGCCGCTTGCGCCTCGTCGCTCAACCTCGACATTGATCTCATCAAGACCAGTGCCGCCTCCGTCAGGGACTGGCTCGAAGGAAAGACCGAAGACGACATCTTCGCAGCCCTCAACACCGCCTCCCCATCCGCGTCGGCCGACGCCGTAGGCCCAGTCATAGAGGCGCTGGCCTACATACGCCACTCTGCCGACTTTGACTGGTACTACAGCAGGTTATTTGGTATCGGTCTCATCCAAGTCATGGATGCCGTCGGCGCCCAACTGTCCGCCGCCAACGCTGAAAAGTGGGCCGACAAAATCGGGCTCGTGCAAAGCAAGTTCACCTCCGAGATGGGCGCCTACCTCTCTAACATGGAGCGTCTCAAGCAGGCTGAACAGATTTTCGCCGAGGCAACCGCACGGGAAGCAAAGAAAACCGCGGAGCGTTTGGCCGCCAAAGCTCAGGCTGCCGCCAAACAGGCTGCCCAACTGGAGCAGGAGCAGCAAACCGACGACGGCGCCCAATCAGCGCAGGTGCCCAGTGCAACCGAACCTTCTACGTAACTGTGTTGCCGTGCTGCTTTGCTTACTTTGGTAAACTACGTTTCTCTTCTGTCAGGCGCTACCTTCCTGACCTTCGTGGACTGCCTCTTCGGCTCATTATCTACCGCAACTCTGGACCGCGGGGACAAAGCTGGTTAGGGTTGATCTATTTTTGCTTTTGTCTCTTGTTTGCGTCGCACGGCTGTGTCCCATATCTCCTTGCGAATTAGTCTAGCAGTCGCAGCGTTTTTCTTGTTTGCGCGCTATCTATGCCCCGCTCAAATCCACAATCGATCAAGTACATGATTGGCGCTCCACTGTCGCAACCACTCCTGTCAAGGTTCTGTTCGCTCAGCACTTGCGTCAGCTTTGTCTCAAAACACCCTCGTCTGGGCAACCCATATGCAGCGCTATGGCTGGAAACGGCGCGGCTGAAAACGCCCGAGCTCACATCATTCGGGCTTAAACGCGGTGCTCTTCGAGGAGATGGCCGCTTGAAGCGGTTTGACAAAAGGCGTAGATAAGAAACAACAACCTCGGTCTTTAACCAAACTTTCCGTATGCCTTGTGCGAAAGTGCGCCTCCTGATTTCTTGAAGTACAGGTACGACACAAATGCGCCGAGCTCAAGAATAATGATAAGATACAAGACCCAGTGCGTTCCGGTGCGCGCCATTTGGTGCGCGTCCGCGACAACCTCTTTCAATTTCTCCTTTGTCTCTTCGTGCACGGATGACATCTCGTTATGCGAGACGTGCAAGTCGGCGATTATGCGGTGCAGCTCGCCCACGTCTTTCTCGAATGTGGTAAGCCCCTCGCGCAATGCTCTGATTGCAGAATCTACTTCCTTGATGTCCGACGAGAGGCGGCGCAGTTCCTCGCGCTGCGTGACGACGCCTTTCACAAGGCCCGAGCTCTTGTCCATGATCTGCTTGGCCACCTCGTTGTTGGAATTGAACTGCGGGGCACGGGCGCCGAGTTCGTGCGACAGGGCGGAGCGCAGGCTGGCGAATTTCGACTCCAGCAAGTTGAGGGACTGGCCCAAGTCCACGACGTCGCGCTTCTTGTTGGCGGCCTCTGCATCGTCCACGGCGTGCTTCATTGTATCGACAAAATCGTTCATGCGATCGCGCACTTGTTGTTGTTGCTGGCTGGCGCCCGTCTGCGCGTCATAGTCCGCGCGCGTTCGCGATGCACACGCTTGGAAGAGAAGCAGCAGAAGAGCCACGCGTATTGGTGAGGGCAACATCGTGCGAAAAAACCCAAATGTGGGCGGGGCGGGCGAAGGGGGTCTTGGGTATAGCGTATGTCACGACTGTAGGCAAGGCGGGCGTTGATGCGGGGGGTTGGCGCGCTGTTGAACGTGCGACTGGATGGCGGTGAGAGCGGCGGCGTTCCGCGGCGGGAAAGCGGGCGGAATGTGATGCCGGACGTGTTTCGGCGACGCGGGCGCGCGCATGCGGGGAGTGACGTAGGGGTGGGTGTGCGTGGGCGCTTGCATGCCTGTGCATGCCAAGCTGTGCTATGCGTCGTGGGCTGCGTTGAGGAAAGTACAGAACAGACCACTGACGAGCCGGAAAGAAGTCAATCAACAATTTCTGAGGTTGCATCTTACAAGTGGCACGGGGCCGAAATCATTTTCAGTTTTTTGTTTTTGGCTGCGTGAATTTGGTGCGAGGCTCGCAGAGTGGTTTGTGCTCGCGGCACGCGGCCCCTCGCACGCCCTCGCACCACGCGACATTCTGCTTTCGTTGGGATCCGGAGGCCTCCCATGAAGCTTTCATTCGTGAAACGCCGTGGCGCAGAAAAAGAAGAGGCGCCCACCCCCTGATGACCAACTTCAACCGCGCTAGTCAAATGGCCCTACGCCTGTTGACCTTGGCATGCGTCAACACAGGCGTCTACTTTGTATACGTTCGGGCCATTAAAACCGCCAAGGCATCAGGGGTGCATGGCACTATCCATGAGCAAGGACACTTAAACTACGATGCTATTGTGCGCTCATCTTACTCTTCCTACGTTGACAATTGCACTGATGACGAACAGCAACAAACTTAAACCTACATCTGCAATTCGATACAAGCGATCACGCTCTTCTTTCACACTCACGTGTCGCACATGATTTGATGCGCCGGATTTGCAAGCACCGCACTGCATGTTCTCACGTAGGGAGCGCTTTACGGACAGCATGGTGCATGCTCTCACTTTCAACACAACGACAAACACAGGTATCTGCCCCGTTATCGCTGACATTTATGCTCAAGTCAATTCCACATCAGTATGCTCTGTGTGCGGTACCTCTTCGAGGTTCGGCTTCCTTAAGCGTTCAGACCTGTACACAGCTTTATTCGAAATGGACTCTCAACAGTCTTCAGTGCGAATGAAATGACAAATCACGCCCCCTCTAATCCACTTTCTCTCGTTTATGGGATTCCAGTGGTTCGCTTGGCGGCTAGATCAAGGGGAGTAATATTTTCCCCTACGTTTCATTGGGGCTATGAAGCTTTTCGAATATTTCGTTAGCTTCCGCAATCTCCCTACATTACGCAATTTTCAGTCCTGAAATCCGATGAGCTCGGATTAAAAAGCATACAGTTTCCCAGTCGCTACATGGGTGAGGGCCTCCATTCACAACTGTTTTACATATCTCTTCGTCTTTATTCGGATATGCATGTTTCAGATTGATTACTTTATTGGTTGGCATGTAGAGAATCAGATTACTTCAGTCACATACTGCTCATTTTCACGAGTGAGCCGATTCGAGAGCCAAGCTCCTGATCACATTGCGTCCAGTACCCTATCCAGATATTCTTCAACTTCTTCGAAACCTTCGGGGCATTGAGAGCCTCTGCTGCCCTTACAACTAGTCTCTGACGCCTTGCTTCATCGAAGCTTCGCCAGCGCTCCCCAGCCTGGCCAAAGTTGTTCTGCTTAGACAAAGATCTCCTCGTTGGGATGCCACTGAGCTTCCCTTTTACGTTAGGAACCTGCTCCTCTCCCACTGTATTCGCTCTGCTTCTCGTGCTAGGGAAGTAGTTCACGTCATTCTTTCTGAGCATGGTCGCGCCCGCACCGTCAAACTGCCTATTCATGAAAGGACATCGCGGTGCATTTATCGGGATCTGCAAGTAGTTGGCACCAAGTCGATAGCGCTGCGTATCTGCGTAGCTAAATATCCTGCCCTGCAGCAGCTTGTCCTGACTGAATGTGATCCCAGGAATGACATTCCCTGGGGAAAATGCAATGCTCTCGCTTTCCAGGAAATGGTTGTCCATGTTCTCATTCAGAATCATACGACCAACCGCAATCATGGGAAAGTCTTTTTCGGGCCATGTTTTAGTTGGATCAAGGGGATCGCCCCACGAATGATTCAATTCTGTCGCGGGATCCATCAACTGAATCTTGAGCTGCCAAGCCGGGAAACGCCCAGACTCTATAGTTTCTATCAAGTGGTTCGTAGCATGACTGAAGTCCTCGCCACCGACTTGTTTCGCCTCATCGTCCAGCAGATTGTGCTCCCCCTGCTCACTGACCCAATGGAACTTCACGTATGTTTCCCGGCCCTCCTTATTGATAAACACAAACGTGTGAACGCCTGAACCTCTCATCGTAGTATAATTTTTGGGAATACCAACATCGTCCAGCAACCATGTCATCATATGCATGCACTCTGGGTGAAAAGAAAGGAAGTCAAGCATTCGGTGCCATTCTTGTTTCTCCGTTTTCGGGCTGGGTTTGAAGGCATGCACCATTTCAGGAAACTGCATCGCATCGCGGATGAAAAACACTGGTTCTAGGTTACCAACCAGGTCCCAGTTTCCCTGGCTCGTGTAAAACTTTGTCGCAAATCCACGCGGGTCACGCAGCGTTTCTGGTGAACCGCGTGAATGGACAACCGTGGAGAAACGGACTGCCACAGGGGTGCGCTTTCCAACATGAGTGAACGGATCTGCCTTTGTGAATTTGGTGATGTCGCGCGTACACACAAACACGCCCTTCGCAGCCACGCCGCGGGCATGAACGCGCCGCTCGGGAATTACCTCGCGATCAAAGTTCGCAAGCTTCTCCACAAGATGGAAATCAGACAAGAGAACGGGCCCACGCTCTCCCACAGTGAGCGAATTGAGAGAATCGTCAACTGGCGCGCCGCTGTTCGTTGTGACATGCACGGAGTCGTAAGCATCAGAGGGTACTGTTTTGCTTGGATTCATCTCATAAACAATGATAACCAGGCTACTTTGGCTCTATCACTGCCTCACTCAGCAAGTTGCTGGCCTCTGCAGCAACGTACCCTATGGCATACGTTCAATCCCGAGCGTGCCGGAGTTCGAATGGGTTTCAGCTTTAGTGTTGGCTTTCGCACACGGAGAGAGAATGCGAGGTCATGCTGCATCACGGCGCGTGATGGATATTCCACTCGAAGAGACGCCATTCTGATTGCAATTTGTCCAATGATTCTGCGTTAATCTGGGGACACTTTTTCAATATCTGACAAGTGGATTGTAGCCTTTGAGATCAAATCTCTCCATTTTCTATCTGGATATCACAAATTCTACATCTTGTCCTCGAAACTCTGAAGTAGGCTATACAATGAAAGGCAGTTGCCTGTCCCTACATCTTTCTCGTGAAGACCCTGTCGAATTCGGCTCTAAGTTCTGAAAGCGCTTTGGTGTAGCCGTCATTGAAACCCTTTTCGTATGAATCTGCAGCCTTCTGCTTCTCTTCTGAAGGTGGATTTTCTCGCAGAGTTCCATATGTAGCTGTATTGAACTCATTAGGACAATCTGATTCCCCTTCATCTCTCATTAAAGCTGAACGGAGCTCAGCTCCAATTGCTTGGGAAGGCATGTGAAGTAGAGAAGCGATATAGCGGGCTCTTTTCATCACTTCGCCGGGAAAGCCCGCGCGTTCCGCGATATCTAGACCAAGAGACTCAAAAGATGGACCTTCAATTACCTTATGAGTCGCAATCCAGCCGCTTTCTTGTGCGCTCCTCGCCATCGGCAATGCTGATGACTTCTTCGGAACCACGTGCAGGTGGAAAGATCCGATATTGCTATAAATCGATGACAAGTGATTCAGCTCGTGATAGTGTGTCACGAACACCGTCCTTGGTCTTCTGTGTTTGTCTCGTACTCCTTTCGCCAAGTACTCTGCGACACTCCACGCGATAGCAACTCCGTCAACTGTGCTTGTTCCGCGACCAATCTCATCCAATAAAACAAGACTTGCCGACGAGACATTGGACAAAATACAAGCTGTCTCAGCCATTTCCACTTGGAATGTACTCTGCCCACGAGCGAGATCATCCACAGCCCCAACCCGTGTGAAAATTCTATCACTGATGCTTACCCTGGCTGAACGCGCTGGTACAAAACAACCGATTTGTGACATGATACAAATTAGACCAATGCTTCGCAACGCACAACTCTTTCCAGCTGCATTTGGTCCACATAGAATCATCAAATCCATTTCATTGAATGCCGTTCCTTGCCCGAGATGAAATGAGTTGGGAACATAGTTTTTCCTAATTGGCAATGTTTGTTCAACAACAGGATGGCGCGCATCTTCCAATTCAAGAACCCGAGTGTCAGCGGGTAGTACTCTAGGTCTAACATAACCTTTCTCTTCCGCAATCTCAGCAAAACCAGAAAGTACATCAATAGCAGCAATTTGCCGTCCCAACCGTCGTAAGTCTTGCACATAACCTGCCAATCTGTTTCGCAATTCTTCAAATAGTCTTAACTCAAGCATCAAAACTTCAGCAAATGCAGAATTATGCGACAGTTCACTGGCTCTCAACTGCTCAAACCGAAATCTGAGCTCGGCCTTGGTGCTCTGCACCCTATCGTATCCTAATTTACTGAAATACATAGGATCGTCGTTCATGATCCTCTCTCCAACAGATCTTGGGATTCTCAAAACGTAGCCCATATTCTTGATATGCTTAATGCGCAGTGTTTCAATCGAAGCTCGTTGTTTTTCACGCTCTTCCAGCTTGGAAATCCAAGTATTTGGCTCGCGAACCGATGTGCGAAGTGCATCCAGTTCTTCGTTGTATCCATCTCGAAAAATTCTCGTGCCGCCTACATCCCAGTTTTCCTTGGATATACCACCACTCTGAATAGCTAATGCAGACGGGACATATGATGGAGCTGGTTCAATAATAGCATCCGTCACATTTAGAGCTAGGGTGATGAGCTCGTCAGGAACAGCGGAGCATATTTCTTTGATGAAGTCCCCGTTCACTGGCAACTCGTCAATATCACTCTTCATTAGACAACGAGAGACAAAAGATAGTATGGTTGGTATCTGTAAAATTGATTCACAGAGCCATCTCATCTCCCTCGGAGTGGTTCTTCCGGAACATATGCGACCCCCCATGCGTTCCAAATCCGCTAAATTCTTCATAACTTTCTGTACAACATTTCTGGTGTTATCTCCATCCCAAAGCAACCCCTGAACAACCATCTGTCTCTGAGTGATTGTACTCAAACATAGAGAGGGGGCAAGAAGCCAAGATCGCAAACATCGTGCCCCCATGGATGTAGTTGTTCGGTCAATGGCCCACTGCAGAGAACGTTCCTTTATTCCGTCACGAACAGTCTCTATTACTTCGAGATTCTTTAAACAAGCAGCATCCATGAGCATTACCTGTGACGGAGAGAAAACATGCAAGGCATTCAGCGGCATGGTAGGCTTTTCAAGCTTAGTCTCTTCATATGCGGTCGTTTGCTCAACATAATCCATCAAAATTGCGGATGCTTTGGTACAAAACGGTCGCATACGGCAATCAAGAGATTCAACATGGTCAACTTGATGAAATTGAGTCAGTATACTTTCTGCCTCTGCAAGCGGCATATTCTGTCGATGAGAGACTACACCATGCGATTCAGAATCCAGAATGGATGAGACGTGCGAACGAAAGTGGGGATTATCCGACTCGATGGTGAGCAGCATCTCTGCAGGTGTGATGGTAGCTAAAAGACGCCGCAGATGATCAAAATTTGAACCATCCGTGGCTCTAAACTCGCCGGTTGATACATCAGCATAAGAGAACCCAAAGCGGCATTGCATCTCCGATGAATCATTGTTGCGCGCAGGCTTTACAACCACCGAAGCAATGTAGGAACTGGAGTCAGATTGCAGTAGAGCCTCATCACGAGCAGTTCCAGGGGTGATAAGTCTGGTAACAGCACGTTTGACAAGTTTTCCAGTTTGTGTTTGGGCAGCAGACTCGACTTGATCTACCACTGCGACAGTTAAATTGTTGTCGATTAATAACTTGATCTTCTCATCAATACAATAGTGAGGCATGCCTGCCATGGGTACTTTGGTCCCCAAAGCTTTTCCCGCATCTTTAGCTGTGAGAGCAATTTCACAAACAGACGAAAGAGTATATGCATCCTCAAAAAAGCTTTCGAAGAAATCTCCGACTCGATAAAGTAGAATAAGTGAATCATCGCGAGGTGCATGCAATTTCTCAAGCAAAGACTGCTTTGTACAGACGTAGTGCTGCATCATGGGAGATAGTGAATGCAACTTCACGTTGGCCGTGGATAGGCCTCCTTCACATTTACATTCCTGAGAAGCAGGTGTGATGGGCAAAGCACAATTTACGGTACTACATGAAAATAGTCGTGAAAGTCGGAAATGCACTGGAAGCGTGGAGTGCAAGCAAAAACCTTGCAGGCGACATCCCATAAACCCTGATGTTCGGGGTGTACATGCGTTCAGCAATCGTCCAAACTGTGACGCGGTGCGTGAGAAACCCGGCCAGGGCATAGAAAATGCCGTACATCCACTTTTCCTTCGAAAGTGCACCATCCGCTTCACAGAGAAAAACACGATGGTGAACTTAACTGAAAGATGGTATGCGTCATCTTCCCTTCCTAAATGACGCACTCATCAATGCGAGATCCAGTGTCTGAAGACCTTTACTGACGTGGATTGTGATACACCTTGATTTGACACGACGTAGCCAACGTCGAACAGTCGCGTCTCGCATTGTGGAAAATAATGGGGAACATTTTTGACTTTTGACAGAAAAGCATAGGGCTACAGTCAGATACTGGATCGCTCATGTTAAGTTCCGAATCGACATGGCGTGGATGACGTCAAACCGACAGCCACTCTGAGACTGGGTTCTGACACTGCTACTCAGCTCAATGACCCCTTAGCTAGAGACAGGTTCGCTCCCTGCCAACCACCATCCTGAAAACCAGTTCTCCTCCAATGGGCCTGCGCGGTTCAACTCAAACACTCTCTCTCCCAGTTACAACAGGCCAAGTCAAATGAAGGGTGGTGATTCTATCGTAGAACCAAAGACCAAAAATGGCGCGCTTTTCACACTTGGACAGTGTTCAGCAGTATTCCGCCACTGTTCTTTTTCTTCTTTCCAATTTACTCCTCATCGTCTCCATTGCCACCAGTGCCCCAGTCTCATGATCCACGGTTTTCCGTCCTACAGCCAGTTGAAAAAAAACGGTTCTGTTCTACAACAAACACTATTTTTACGAAAGATAGAAACGCGAGACGTGTATTAATTTTCATTAACCATTTCATTAGTAAAGTACCACCATACAGAAACAAGATCTCCTGTCATTTACTCTCGCTCCACAAACTGTTTCATTGATCGCTTTACATGTGATCTGAATAGATCCGCTTTTATTAGAGTTCTGAGGAAATTGCTGTGTTTCTTTTCTTTCCTCTAAAATTTCTAGCACAGCGTACGCCTCACATACAGTGCGTTTCAAGAACATATTACCCCTCAAAAGTGCGCCAAAACTGTACTGTAGACTAGATTATGCACATAGTCTATGTAGATTCGTATCAAAAAGATATGTACACAGTCTTCTTTCTAGTAAAAATAGTTCGAGGCCCACCACTTTCCAAGCAAGAACAGCTTCAAATCGTAAAACTAAACGCTTAGAAACATTTAAACAGTGCTATCGCTTAAAAAGTAAAGCGTTTTAGGGTCCAAATTGCTACTTTTCTCAAAAACCCGACTCTTTATGTCTTAAAACGATCTCTGAAACGCCCGAAGAAGCTCAGCCCAGCAGATAAAAGAGGAACTAATAGGAAATTGTGCAAAGAAAACGTATCGTGGAAAAAGAATTGGTATACATCTCAATTTCAACATTTCTAAATGTACTGTATAAAGGTAAATTAACAGCACAATTTTATTTAACTGTCAAAAATGAAAAAAATTTCTCCGAGACCATCACGAGCAGAAGGGTGTTTAATGGGGTGCAGGAAAAGCTTACTAGAAAAAGGATTGTAAAAATGTTTTTTTTTATTATTGATGGAAAAAAGTTCAATTTGGATGGACCAAATTGCTGAAACTTTTATTGGTATGATCTTCGTAAGGAACGTCATGAGTTTTATACCAGGTATTTAGATTGAGGCGTTGTAATGGTTTGGGCGGGTATTTTATAAAAAGGTCTTACGGAAAATTCCCGTTATTGAAACAAACATGAATGCAGAAAAATATCAAGAAGTTTTATACACTTATTTGCTACCATTTGGTTTATGTTTTCATGAAGAATTGTTCATTTTTTAACAGGATAATGCGCCTGTACATACTTCATCTTTAATCAAAAATTGGCTACAGGAGTCCGAAGTATCTGTTTTAGAGTGGCCGGCGCGCTCACCAGATTTGAACCCAATTTGAAACGTTTGGGGACTGCTGACGGGGATGATTTATACGCATGGAAGGCATTTTCAGACAGTTTTTGAACTCAAAAACTGTATTAAAAATTGCTGGAACTCTGTAACAGTTTCAACTGTAGAAAAGTACATCAATTTGATGCTTAAACGTTGCATTAGCTTTATACAGCAAAAAGGATGCAAAATAAACTATTGAGCGTCGCGCAGTAAAGATTTGTTGTTGATGATCATACGTTTCTGAGACGGTTTTTTGAATTTACTTTTTTCTGAAACCTATTTTTGTAGGCGTACAGTATACATTTTGTAGTTTTTTTGCGATTTCACAGCATGTCGTATGTTTTTCAAACAGTCTGTACTTCTGTCTTTTTACTACTGGAACGCTCCGTGTAACTCTTTTTTTCTTTTTGATGATCCGTATTCTGGTGTTATGCAGTGAATGTACAATTTGCAGCACGCTGTATTCCAATCTTATAATTTCTGTTTCAGGATAAAGTTTTTCTGCCATTTTGAATGCGCGAAACGTTGGCAGCACTGGAAGCCTCCCTAGATTGTAGAATTCAAGTAATAATTTCAAGAGCTCTTGTAAAAGCTCCACGGCGTAAGGCTCATACCTAATGTCATCCGTTTAATTTGATCAACGAGAGCATGTGAGTAAAACCATTTCATACATTGCTCTATCTCGTTCTCAGAACGAGTTCTCAGAAAAGGGTCCATTGCTCAGCTAAAAAGTTCAGTATCATTTACATTTGGTCTTTAATACATTAAGGTGTTTAGGGGTTTAGGGTTAAGTGGTTTATGGGTTTATGGGTTTATGCTGAAAATATTAAAAGAGCTGGCTTCTCTGCTGAAGTTCCATGTTTGAAGGTCAAGTTGGCTGGAATCAAATATATAATACCCATAAAAGAAGCTTTATTTCGACAAGTAAGTTTTCAAGATGTCTTTCATTTCAGGTCCCTGTAATGCAATTTACCTATTAAATATCTTGCATCGTTTGATACAGTGCGCAGCACAAGCACGGCCGATCATTAGATTCGAGTGGAATGGACTGGCCTAAGGATCGCAGAGGTGGCTTGATGTAGAGAGAACAAAACGATCGGCACGAAAGATGGTGTAGACAACACCAAAGCAGCTATCGATACAGAATGCTCAGCGAGATAACCGTATCAAATTGATGATACTAATACGGCGCCTTAATGTCAATGACTCCTCATGAAAAAATGTCAAACTTGTCGGTTTACTTAAGCCCACAGGCCTCAGGTTGGTTGCTTGAAGATACTCATGGGTATGTATCTTATAAGCAAGAACAGATCTTATGAAGCTACTTTGGTATGACGCAAATATTTGGACTTTCAATAATTTATTCATATGGCTATAGTATCGCCGTGAAGATGCTATAAATGCTTCTGTCAATAGATGGCTGGCCTTCATAAAACTCTATTTTTGGTACTCAGACTACGATAACGAATTTGAAATGACTTCACAAAGGTCACAGGGCATGCTGAACTGTAGTGCAATAGCCCACAAGCGAGGAAAGCAAACGAAGACGTCCGAATCTTTCTTCACAAAGCTAGTTTGGCGGTAGAGCCCTCTCGAAAAACAACAAGACAATGTCGGGTGTAAGACCGAGGTTGCCCGGTAGCACTTGGTGGGAGAGGTATAAGACGGGTCCCCTCTAGGTGGATGTATGAGTGTGCGGTGCCTACCTGGAAGAAAGAGATGGGAAATGAAGGGAGAGCGCGGGTCGCGTGAGCCACAAGGTAGAGAACGTATCACCACGGTGGAAATCAAGGGGGGTAGCCGTCAGGCCAACAACAGCAAGCGGTACACATCCTTATACAATGAGTGAGCACAGTGGAACTAGTAGTAGCCCAAGTGTGGGCGCTCTCAACGAACAGGTCGGATGAAACACCATACGCTGCGGGATATTCCTCGCGAGAGTCAAATACAGATGTAGGCGGAAGGCTCAGACCCGGGACCATGGTTTCCTTTTACTGTGAGTAACGGCGGTGACGACGGCGCCCTTGAGTACTGTAGTGCTAATTACATAAGTATAGAAATTACTAAATAAATAAATATCCGTCCATTTGGGCCACTGCTCGTGTACTGTACCAGGCACTGGTCTTTTCGACAGTTCCCCGTGCCGACCATAAAGGACGCGTGCCGCCGTCCGCTTATGCGGCGACGGACTTACTCATATTAATCCTCTCCTTCGGATTTTACAGTACGATCTCATATGTGAGAATACCCCGATAAATTGGGGTGCATTTCATATCCTTCCCCCCCTTAGCCAAGGGCGGCATCCCGAGGTAGGCATTCCGCAGGTGGATAAGATGCATAAATGGGCGGCCTTCTCTGGTTGGCCAGGATGTCACGGCAGCGAGCCGGTAGCGCACGCAACAAGCGTTGACCCAGTTTCATCACAACAACTCCTTCCGTCGTTGACGGCTTCGCCGAATACCCAAACTTTTGACCCCTTTATAAGCGCGCCGACTCCGAACTCTCCGACGTCATCAAAAAATGACGTGCTGGACTCCAAAGACAACCTGTCCACAGGGCTTCGCTCGGGCTCGACTTAAGAAAAAACAACGCAAGAGCGGGATATTTCATTTACTTCGACCCGTAAAAAGTCCGGGAAATTAGCCGCGAGGAGGCGTGGGAATATTGGATGGCTCCGAGGGCAGTTCCAGCTCAACACCTGGTCTGGTACATTGACTCAGATGCGTAGTGCGACTTCTACGAGGAAGACGACCCAATATCTGATATCAAGCTTAAGACTCCGGGAGGCGGTGACGTCGAAGAGGGCGATGAAGGCGCGATGGGCGCAGCTGCCCTGCATGAGCAAGGCCCGGGGCACCAGTGATGAACCCACCACTCGCTATGGCGCAAGCTGGAACTCAAGCTATCCCGTGCAGCCCGGCTTGGCTGCCAGCTCCCACGCTCCCTGGGACTTCCGGTGGCTCTCCCTCCAAAAACGAGGCTCCCAAGACTGGTGCCGATGAGTCGGGTGTCATCGCGAGCTACCTCCGCGGCGTTGGCATGATCGTCAAGGACACCTGTGGTGATCTTTCCGCCATGCACGAAATCCTTACAAACGGCCTTAGTGGGATGCTTCCGCCTCGCAACCGTTAGACGGGTTAGCTTTTTTCCAGTTCTCCTCCAAGGGGGTAGTTTTCAGTAAACATTATCGCTTACTTGAAAGGATCTTATTTTGTCCCTTTGAGTGGTATTTGCGCGTGGTAGCCCCGAAACTGGTCCACCACGATACTAACGTGATTACGGCGTCACCAAAAATGTACGCCATGTGAATGGAAAAAACCATGCTTGTGGTGCCAAAGATCGTTGACCGCAAGCTGGATAAAAACCATTCGTGGTTGCTTCCAAAGAAGTTAAGGGCGGGGTGCAGTGGGCATTGCCAGCACTACTGCTTCCGCGTTAAGATGCACGTTCGACGGAAATTCACCCTGGCCGGGCTTTACACAGCGTCGCTGGAGCCTCAATACCCGTATTGCGGTGATAGCGTACCACGAGAGAACGTAGGAGATGTTTGATCGGCTCGGGCGTGTCGGACGAAGGGTCGTAGACGTACAAGCTTACGTGGTACTGTAGCACCCTCTCTTCGTTGTACGAGTGTCCGACGAAGCGTTCGACAGCATTCTCTTGTATGTAAACCTTCCGGCCATTCCGGGCTACAGTGGTTTCTTTCTGCACCGAATTGTGGGATCCCGTTTTGGGTCTGTTTTTGCATTTTGGGAATTCGGTTTCTGCCTCCCTGTATTCCGGTCTGACCACGAGTCTGGGCGGCTCTAGTTCGCGGGGTGATGTCATGACGCGTTGAACGTGGACAGTTCCGCCTTGGGCGGGCTGCAGTATCCACGTGAACGGCTCAGTTCTGTGAGGTCGTAGCCCCCCTGACGGGTATACGCAGTTTGGGTGCTGATCGGACTTCCTCGTTGAGGCCGTGCCGCTTGACAGGGTGTGTATAATTTCCAAATTAATTCCCTCTTTGCAGGCCACATATCCTTGTTCTAAGTGTAATTCCTTTCCGGAGGCCGACAAGTGGCGGCTCCCGTTTCCGACTTGTTCCGTGGTTTCAACTTCGGTGAGTAGCGCTTCCAGCGTGGCGGGGTTCTCCAGAGCGTTCGCCATGGTATTCGCAGTGCGGCTAACTGCCGCTTTGGTGCCTGCCTCCGTCATGGACGGTGTTGTCCCCGGGACGGTTTCCCCGGGTGGCCTGCGCCCCAGGATCATTCATTACTGGGTTGTGGTGTGTTTTCCGTTGGCGCGGTAAGCAGAAAACCGCCTTGAGGGGAGCGGAAGTAAGGTCCCTTCCCCTCAGACGGAGCTTCGGGACACACGGACTGTACCTTTTGGTGGGTAAGTATTCCAGTGTTAATTGGTGTAGCCGTAACCGGTACCCGGTCACGGTCATGATCCTTACACTATCTGGTTACTCATACCCGTTCCTTATTAGGTTATGTAATTACTGTGCCATGCTGGCGATTTGTTGCCGTCGTCCCCTAAAGGTCGGCGGCGCCCGTCCCTGTCGGGCAGAGCTTTTTCTCTTTCTCATTAAAAACGTTCTCACCTTTTCTTTCAATTCAACCGCTACCCCGGGGAGTTCCACCGATCTCGGTGTTCTCTTCGTCTTTCGGATCAGTTCCCCATTTGGACCTGACCACAATTGGACTGATTGTGGATTGGCTAGGTCGGCCAGGCTCATCCGACAAACACGGCTTGTCTTCTGGCCCGTAAGGGGAATCTCAGGGATCCCGAGAGGGATGGGGCAAGACCGCAGGCCGTCTCAATTCCAGTGTACTGGATGTTCCTGGCGGACTCATGGTCGCGGTGTCCCGCAGGATTGGGAGGTGAAGAATAACCTTCAAGGAGGTAGGAAGAGCCCGGGGGACTCAAACACGGGACACACGTTGGTGGTAGTCGTTCAAAGCGACCACGACAGTATTGTTGTGTACCCAGATGAAATTAAACGGCCCTTCTACCACAGGCGAGAGTTTGTGGCGCTTCTCCCCTTCGGGGTTGAAGAATTCCTTCCGGACGAACGCAAAGTCGCCGGCTTCAATGGGTATAGCGCGTTCTCGCAACAATCGAGCGTGGACGTCCTGCTTGTAAGTGGCCTGGGCGCGTGGCATTAACCTCCACGTAGCGGGGACGAGTTTTATCAACCAGGCCTTTGCCCATCGGCAGTAGTCTCCTTTTTAGGGGAATGTGCCAAGCGTAGTTTGGGGTTTCAAAGCTACTGGGGATGGATTCCGCGACAGTACCAACTGAGACGGTGACACTCCGGTCTTCAGGTGATCTTACATGATGTACGCAAACGATAGGGCGTCCGTGCACAGATCCCATGTCTTTGGGCGATCAGCAACATAGGACCACAGAGTGGCGAAAATAGCACGGTTAAACTGTTTAGCTTGCCCATTAAACTGGGGGTATTATGTCCTAGTGAACAGGTTCTTCACATCCAGGATACGACTGAAATTCTGAAAGAACTTGAACGTGAATTGTTTTCCGAAATCCGATGGTTACTCCATTGAAGAGCCATGGCTGAATATCCAATGCGTGACGAACGCATTGGCAACCGTAAAGGTCGCAATTTTCCGTAGAGTTACAGTTCGAACCAATTCCGAGAACCGGTCCGTGATATCGAGAAGGAATTTGTTGCCTCTCTGGGTCGTGAATAGTGGAACGAGAATGTAAATCACAAAAAACTCAAGCGGCGACCATGCAGGGATGAGCGAGAGTTGCATTGTGTGTTTGCAGAGCTTCATTCTGTTCTTCCTACACTCTGTGCAGAAATTTACACTTGCATGACAGTCTAGCGCCCTGACGGGATAGTAGAAATCCCTCCGGAGGTTCCGGTAGAGCTTCCTACCGCCGGTGTGGCCGCTAACCTTGGCGCAATGCGAAAGGTGCAACACCCGCGTTTGCAGGGAGTGCAGAATCACTATCTGTGGTGTAGCTTAGACGGTGCGGAAAAGATAACCGACGCCATTAACCCTATGAGGGAGAAGTTGATCAGCGATGATACGGGCTCATCTCTCCGCACAGAACGGATCGGTAAATTGTTCTCGGATTAGTTTCTACGGTTCTGCTGGTACAAAATATCCCGGATCTGGTTTCTCATTATTACTCTCGCCCCTTGGCGAGCATATTGTCAATATTAATTCCAAAGTTCCAGTCGACTGACCATTCCGGCTTTGCCTGTTCTATCTCTTCCGTGTTGAAAGACTCTGCCGTGAAACACGGGATTTCATCGTCCTTCAAAAGGAGGGCGTCCCTGGTAGTGGGCAGGCGCGACAGGGCGTCGGGTCGAATATTCTTTGCATCCTCGTTGTACACAACTTGGAAGTCGTATTCTGCTAAGCGGAGTTTCCATCACATGAGGCGACCTGATGGATCCCAAGTGTTCACCAACTACCTGAGTGAGGAGTGATCCGAGTAATCGGTAAAACACACCCCAATGAGAAATGGGCGAAGGTTGGACATATCCCACACCACTGCGAGGCTTTTATTCTCAGATATGAAGTACTTCCGCTCGTGTTCATGGAATGACCATGACCAAAACCCATTTGCATGTCATTCGCCATCTGGGGTACTTTGAAAGAGCGCACAACCAACTTGGTAGTCTCTCAAATACGTATCAGCGTAGTATTGGAGACCCGGTTTAGGTAACGACAGAATCGGTCCTGAAGTGACTGCCTCCCTAAGGGCGTTTAAAGAATCAGTTTGAGCGGATGTAAAGTGTTCCAGCATGTTTGGCCGACCCTTTTGCAACAGCGCGTTCAGAGGCGCAGCAATATCCGAGAAACTCGAGATGCACCGTCTGTAGATGTTGACTAGCCACAGGAAGGAGCGTAACTTTCTCTGCGTTATAGGTTCCTTTGCTCTGGCCTGAGATTTATCATGAGCTTTCTCGATCAATAACCGTTCAGGACGGAATATGAGCCCCAGACAATTCTTTGTATCTGTGAAAAACTAACTTTTTCTCAGCTTTAGGGTCACCCCTGCATCCCTTTAAACGGTCATGACCTCCCTCACATGGGTGAAGTGGTCATCTAGGTTACCTGAGAAGACAACGATGTCATCCGGATACTCGAGACACGTCCGCCACTTGAAGCTGCTTAACAGGATGCCAATAGCATGCTGGAAAGGGACGTGAGTATTGGTTAGCACAAAGAGCATTTGCGTGAAGCGGTAGGAGCCAAAATGGGAGACAAATGCGGTCTTATCGCAGTCTTTTTCCCTATTGTAGATTTATCTGTTGCTCCAATTTGCATTTAACCGGGTAAATATGTTGGAAATTTCAAGGGAGTCGATACATTCGTCCATACGAAGAATTTGTTACGCATCGCGTATTGTTATGGCATCAAGCAGGCAATAGTGGAAGCAGAACCGCTACGCTCCATCGGACTTTAGACCCAGTGCCTTTGGAGATGCCAAAGGCACCTAACCAGACTGAAGCACACCTAGGCGAAGCATCTTGTCCAGTTGAAACTGTTCCTCCCTCTGTAATTTGGTCAGGCAAAGGTACTTTGCCACCGGCTTACCATCCGGCTTCAGTTCAGTACGGTGCTACGTTGCAATAATCCCACCAAGGGAGCCGTCCCACATCGTGGTGCGTTCCCGCAGCACTTTGCGGAAGCGCCCGCGGTGTGACTCTGTAACGTGTCCAAGATCGAGATCCTCGAGTGCCTTCTGAGGGTGCACCGTGTCGAAGCTTGTCGGTAAGCGGCTTTTTCTCTCATATGCTTCTCCTTTGCCCTCCTCAGGAAAATTCCGCACTTATGGGTAGGAGATAACATCTCCCCTCCCGGATACGGGGCTCCAGTTTGCTTTGCAGAAATTTCATCGGCGAAAATCCGGCGGGCCTCGCCTTTGGCCATATTTGTTTGGACCATTGCTGGGAGGTGTGGCGTGACTGAGCCAATGACTTAGGTCTTCACCAGATACTGGGGGTGTTGCAACGGTTGGCAATCAGGATGCGGAAAGGAGTATTCGGTATCACCTGCACAATTCCGTTTGCAACGGCTAAGTGATGCTTCTCTTACAACGAGGAAAAGGGTTGAACAACCCATACACCATGATGATAGGAGTTGATATCCACCATAACTTGGATTCCCGCCGGGATAGGGATCAAAGTATCTACTCGGAGCTTTGTCGATTCCCGAGAGGTGGTGGGAGGATCCTGCACAGCAGGGAGTGGTACACGTTTGTGGGAGGCGTTCTACAAGGGATGACGAACGATCAGAACGGAGGATCCATCTTCCAATTCTACACGCCTTCGGTGGGGCCGGATGGCATTAATGAAGCGATTCCAAAAGTTACATCTTAGTATCACGAGAGCTGCCAACGACTGACAAACCATAAATTCGATATTCACTATCACGCGTACGAGGCGTACGACTAAGTCGATAATTCCTACCGTTTTCAACGGGTTTTCGTTCCCACACGC
This sequence comes from Gracilaria vermiculophylla, assembly GCA_019155205.2. NCBI lineage: Eukaryota > Rhodophyta > Florideophyceae > Gracilariales > Gracilariaceae > Gracilaria > Gracilaria vermiculophylla. Next base: position 160,852 of record JAHNZQ020003146.1, on the reverse strand, counting down.
AATGTCACGCACAATTCCATAAGGGATCCGAGACTACAATTAATGGGGCGATACAGAGTCAACAACAAAGTTGGGGCCTGCACCAGTATCTAGCGCCGTGAAATACCGTGCCATAAACTGGGGGCTTTGGCCAAGGTCGGCGTAGAACTTGAAACTGCGCTTGGCCATTACTAGGAATCTGGCCGGGAACTAGTGATGTCTCACCCACGTCTACGGTCGACGGAGAACAGCGAATTGTTCCAAGTTCACGTCCGCGGCGAAATTCTCTGTCAAAAGTTTTACAGGGGAGCGAGACTGCGGCACCTCGAGCGTCACACACCTCGACCTTCTCGACGCATCTAACGAAAAAGAGACTCTGGTGATTATTTTTTCTGGTTCAGGACGTCCTGAGCGGGTCGCTGACGTTCCTCTGTAACGAAGACCTGGCCATTCCGCCCACAATATCCCACCAATTTGGAGTTTATTTCCGCTCCTTTCCATGGAGGTCGTACCGGTCCCAACGGGTCATGCCTCATGAGCGGATCTGGCGAGACTGTGCTGGAGTCCGTCTAGGCATGGAGATAAGACGCAATGGGGACCGATGCTTTTTTTTCTCGAGTGCGGGCCTCGTTCTTGGCTGCGATCGAAGGCCGCTTCGGGATGGAGAGGAAAAATTGCAGGGGATTGAGACCGTGGGCATAGCACAGGTGGCAGATCAACCTTACCGCCCGTTGTGGGGCGATATTTCGAACATCAAAGACTCGTCTATGCGTTCCGAAGTCCGACCAACCTGTATGTTGGTTACGGATATAACCGTGTTGATACAGAACACCAGGGACCAAAACTGGTCCATTACCAGCATACATTTCTGCATCATCCCGCCCGATCTCGTACGTTCCCTCCCCCGTACACGGAAGCTGTAAAGTAGGGACTGAGAAAGCATCGGCTCGGGTGAAGTGAACATTTTCATATCCCTGTTGGGGATGCTCCTCATTCATGAAAGAAAGGGATGGAGATTTGTTCTCCATGACAAACGCCTTGGCGGATCTTGACCTCCGATGAGGGTGGCAAGCGCGGAGCGCATCACCTGCGGCTCCTATATACTGCACTAACTCCAGGTGAGTGAGCCTCGAGTTAAGTTCTACATAGCGGGCAACAAAGGGATTAATCGCATGTTTCAACCCGTCGATGAACAGGGTACTCTGCTCAGTAAGCGGGATAAACATTTCCATAACGGTGGAAAGCCTTGTTGAGGCGTAACAAACAGTCAGTCTCCGTCTCTCCATCACTATGGTGGGTATCTTGCAGAGCGATTATGGTGGAGTACACCGCCTGGTAGGTGGCACACAAACGCAGAAAATATTGCACGGGTTCCGGCGAGCAACGTATCCTTCCTGCAGAGGCTCGGTTTGAATCTCGGACAGATTTTTATTGGTCTTCAGCCAATCCCCGTAAAAAATACGGCGAAGTAACGTAGACTTTCCTCTCATTCATCACGAATACATCGGTTTCGGCGACGCATCGCGCCAAAAATTCCTATGCCATTACTGGGTCTTCTCCATAAATAGTCTACTTACGCAGAGTGAGCTGCATTCTCTTGATGTAATCCCGCACTCCTTTTGTGTCACCGGGTGTTCTTTCCATCGAGAAATCTTCCAGCTGGTAGCACCGGTAAGACAAAAGCTTCCGATACATGGGATTCGTTTTCTTCGAATCCTTCAGACCAAGGTACCTCCTGCCTTTTGAGTGTGCCCAAATGGCACTGGCAGTAGCCGATCACCGCTTAAAGCGGGATAAGAGCCCCATCAGAGCCTCAAAATCAGACTCCTAGCTCTCAGAATTATCTAATTCACTCGGTAAATAATTTGACGAAGTCGACATGTAATCATACTGGGCATGCTTGTGCCCTTTTGATTTCCGCCTACGGCGATCCTTCCGCATCTTTCTCTGAATCATCTCGTTCAGAGCCTACAGCCGGCGCAGCCAGGATAGGCGGCTTCTTCAGGAGTACATATTCCAACGTCTTGAGACGGGACCGAACACGGTTAAACCGGGTCTCAACCCCTTCTATGGCAGTGGCCGATCCACCAAAACATTTCTGTATGGCACTGACACCTGCACTCAGAAGACGTAATTCCTAGACCACCTCCCGTACGTGATTATCCTCAACACCCCCCCGTAGGGTTGCGACTTCCCTCAAAGGGGTTTCATGGGCCGCTCGCAAAGCGGAGAACTGCTTCCCAGACGTTCGACCTGAGAAATTTCGACAGTACCAGATGCTGTTTGGTCAACAGATTTGGCAGAAATCACCGTAGATGATAAAACAATGGGTGGCAGACTATTCAGCAAAGCTGTGGGGAGACCTCGATTTTCCGAATCCTCTCCTGCGGATCTCGCCGTACGAGCCCATATGGGGGAATACCCCAAAAAATGGGGGTGCATTTCAGCGATCTATAATTTACTCCATTTTTTTTAAACTGGAATGTGACTAGAATGGCTTTTTGAATAGTGCATTGTTTTGTTTGTTACATTTCTGCCATAAGGAACTAGCTGGCTCATTTTTTTAAAGTAAAGTGCGAGAAATTACCATGGTGGTTGACGAGCATGCTACACAGATGCTTTGTAACTATTTTCAAGTGGTTTACTATCTCTTACAGACCTTTACCACTAATGAGATCATTCAAAAAGTCTACAAGGAAGTATTGAATTGCCGACCACGTGCTGGAAAGACCGAACTAGACCCTCACTAGAACACTGTTCTCCAATGCCTCCCAACGAAAGCTACCGCTTGGTTGAAGTCAAAATACGCCAAAAACTTGTATGATACCATCAGAGAAAAGGTGCGGACCATTTGGATACTCGTTGCCGACTGGATTTCAATGCACTTGCCCGGTACGCCCAAGGCATCGGTGACACCCACCGAAACGGGCGATGCATCCATATGCCAGACAGTGCCACGTCGAAGAAGAATCCGAAAGCCAAAAGAATGCGTGAGATGAATTACACCTCTGCCTCTGAAAGAGGAGTACCAAATGGAATAGAGTCGAAACCACAAGCAATGCACAAAGTAGACGCAAATCATTTCCTGACGAATAGTGCCTTATCCAATTGTTCGTCTATTGACCTTGTGCTCCAGAAGTGGTGATGCCATCTTCTGTACCGACGTGCTCAAGTCAGGTGACGTTCGCCATGCCCTATGTGATGATTACGCCAGAAAACCAACAGGCTTAGTACCGACCTGAAATGTTGCAGAATATATAAGAGTGGCAAGCCACATGGAAAAGTTTTGGTTCATCAGCCTTTCGCGAACCGCCGATGGGTAGCCTCCTGCGTTGGTTTTGTCTATCAATCTCTCATTTGGCTACAGCGTGTCCCATTGTGACTATGCATCAATGTGCAGCTCTCGTTCATTTTCTTCAACACCACCAGCAAAGGATAATACGGATATCAACGGGACGAAGACCGAAACGATCTGGCCTACGAGCCAACAAGCAAGAACTGCCACAGCAACAGCCACGTAACATCCAATTCGTCACCGCCCCAGATTCTGTGGCGCCAAAGCCCCAAAATGACCAACAAGAGGGTATCAAAAAAAAAATCAGATGTGAGGCTGCCCCCGACCATGTACCAAATGGCAGCGACAGAGACCTTCAAAAATATGGAACGGATAGAAACCAAAACGGTGTTGACGAAGTACGGGACACTAACCAGTTTGATCCGATCCCTTTCATGCAACATGACAACCATAAGGCTTTTACCTCCCTATGGGTCTCACATACACAAAAGAACCCCTATACATACGTTCTGTACACGGTTGCTGATTTTAATCAGGCGGTTAAAAAGCTATTACTAACTGGAATTCTTCAGCAGCCTCTTAAAGTGCACCTACGGGCCCCTCTTGGAAAACGTCAATCGACGACTAATTTCAATCGTGGGCTCCGTTTTATTTCAGAAACCAGTGAAAAATCTAACCGTATGCACCCAGTCAATCGTCATCAACCCAGGAGCAACAGATTGTATCATGAGTACGGTGTTCATTGACCGCAACGTCAAGGAGATGTACCCCAACACTTGTACGATTGCTCTCAACAATTGCGTCCGTATCCCTATCATGGCCCAAGTTCTTCGGCACAAGCAACCAAAAAGTAGTGGGCAGCAGAAATAGGCATGTAGTACGTTCAACAAGGTTCGCCTTGCCCACGGTGTGGTGCGCCGACCTTCACACCCGATAGGTGCCAAAGTTATATGTCATCAACCTAAATTTTTGTCACTCCAAAACGACTTCAGCTCTTATGAACTTCACCTCATCTTGATGTCCGATACGGTCGTGGATAGTACCCCGAAAATATCTTTCAAAGGGTTTCTCACAAACTCCCCTGGCCACGTGGTAAAACTTCCCAAAACAGACCATTATGGGCTGGGCGCTCCCCTCACCAGGCGCAATATTCATTATTTCAAAGCAAGCGGTGGACAGGGGTGACGAAACTAAGGACAGGGGGGTGGGGTAGACATCAATTTTACCTGACGTATTACTTTTTCGATTAGAAGGAAAATGTGAACATTGGAATCGAGGAAGATGCCTTGAAACGCAAAATCGTCAACCTATTGGAGACCTTCAGTTTTTGTGGTCGGGCCAGATGGGTTTTATCAGGGATACGAAGCACTGTACTGAATGTACCTTGAGATGTAAGCCAGTCCATCAGGCTTCGTGTCTCGCGGGACAGAAATTCCAAGAGGTAGAACTCCATAAGATTGACTGCATGCTGAAGGAAGGCGTGATAGAACCTGCCGCATCCGAGTGGGCAAGCTCAGTGGTTATGGTTTGGAAGAAAAAGATACCCGAATGAGGTTTTGCGTGGAATATTGAAAGCCAAGGATCATTTCGGTGCGGTGTGCGTAGCCGTTACCTTGAATAGAGACGTGCAATGACTCACTAGGAGATGTCAAAAGAACTTACAATGAAGGATGCTAATCGTGGCCAATGGCAAGTGGATGTCCCAGAAGAGCCTTTAGAAAAGAAGACGATCACGTGCTCTGCGGGTCTCTACTATTTTACAAGGAAGCCATTTGGATTGGAGCCAGAGGCTGATCCTTTTTGCTCTATGACCTAGAGCAGCCTGTCAGAAATAGAATGATATAGTTTAAAAAAATACTCTTCCTGAATATTCGACCAAGCCACCTCTGTAGCCTCAAACAAGTCTTCCCTATTGTTTAATTGGTGGTTTTTAGCGTTGACAGCCCTTAATTATACTCCCCAAGCATTCTCGATAATGTTAAAATCTGAGCCTGGTGCGGAGTAATTTAAAAGCGTTCTTTATTTTCAGAAAACCAGTTTTATTAGACTTTTATCTATGCAAAGGAGCTCCATCTTGCTGAAAAATCCAATGTTTGCCCGACTTTTCTGCATCCGAGAGCAATTCGTCCTCTTCTGAAATACTAACATACCGATCAGAATTTGAATTTTCTTCTACTAAGTGAACATGCGCAGCGCCATAGTTGGAAATGCATCTCTAAAACAGAAATGATTGAAGAATAAAAAAGGTTTTTTCGAAAATCATGTCAGCAAAGATTTTAAAAATCTAGACCATCATGGTTGTACTTCTCTTCAGCCCTAAAAACCACCTTCTCCCAGTTCGGAGGGTCCCATTTTAAATGTTGTGGCAAATTTCACCCTTAATTAATTGTTTTTTGAGGTGGTCATCGCACTACTTTTCTTTTTGTTATTCCTAAAGTTTGAAACTTCTTCTAAAATGTTGTGCACTCTTCAATTAATAACAGCAAAATTATATTCCTTCTGTACTTCCTTAGCTGATATGTTCCAAAGTGTAGCAGTTCAAACGATTCACTTTATGACAGTGGAAAAAAACTATTTCTGCCAGGCTTTAAATGGTTGTTGCTGGGAAGATGCGGAGTTTTTAAGAAGTTGCAAGTAACCCATCCAGAGTGCTGCCATATTTTCGCGATTTGTGATGCAGAACCTGTCTCAATATTTAGAGCATCCCTTTTGTGGTACCGTCAGTTTTTTTTTCCAGGTGGTAGTAAACAACGTCCATTAGGAGCTTTTCTTGACTGCAAAGGCGCGGGTCCCTAAGGGTGGTCTGCAGTAATCGCTATCACGAGTCGAGGGAGTTATGAAAGGGGATCCGTAAACATAAAGCGGAGAAGGAGGTTCATTAGGCGGACAACGCTCCCACAGGCACTGCTACGAGGCGACCTGGGGATCGACGGCTTCGATATCTTAGGATGTTTGACGAGAGTATCCAACAGAAAAAAAAGACATAGACTCAAGAGTGCTTGGTTTACTTCCCCAGAGGTGGAGCTCGACCGGCAAATTAAGCACCACGCCGGGAGTCCGCCTCGGCAGGTCTCACAACTGTAGTAAATAACTTCACCAATCAATTAAAATAAATCTAAATTCTACCGTTCCTCAATGGTACTATAGTGCACGTGGGCCAAACAATGCAATACGCGGCTCATTTAAAAAAATAGCAGCCCTCTTTAGAGATATGCCGTCGTAAAGCCACTTGAATGCATCACCTTAGGATCTAATGTACTACGTACCCTCTTTCACTACTTGTACCACGTCCTTGACGTGCATCTTTATACAGCCCAATCGTAAAGCGGCTTTTATCGGTTTTGATGTGAGAGCGGCCTCCCGTGATGTGACAGCTTTCCTCCTCCAGGAACTCCTCCATGCTTCCCCATTCTCATGTGGCGTACCGACCGCGGGCTTGTACATCTCTGTTGAGGCGGTTCTGGGACCTTAACGCGTCTAGAATTAAGCTCGGCACTCCATCTTGGCGTATCCGGATGGGGCAAGAGTGCCCAATATTCCGACATTTTTGAGGATTCCATTGGGAAATGCGCGAGCTGTCGCGTCAGCTCGTCCATCCTCATCGGATATATCATACTCATACTTTTTCCTTCTGCCCGATTGTCATCCGCTGCTATGAACCCGTTTCCCACTAAGGTGCTCGTCCTCCCGCCTGCATCCCTTCGTCCGTCCTCTCCGTGTATTTCCCGACTATGATCTTATGGTGGGAAGCTTGGTGATTCGTACACCACTTCCATTACCTGCCCCGTTGCAAGACGTGGCTGCGCCCCCGGAGATCGTGACGCAGCCTCCAGCATCGATGCTGGATCCTCTCACAGTAATTGCCGATGTGTCTTCTATGGAAAAGGACTAGATTACTCCCGTACCGAATGCTTCGGCCCGGTGGTGGACAGCTAACTGCAGAGCGTCCCCGTACCGGTTATTCATCCTCGTCTGGGATAGATCTCTGGTCCTGTGCCACTGTCATCTCTGGTGTGGCTGCTCCATCCTTGGCCCTGCCGACCTTCGCTGCAGTACCTGTAGAATCCACTGGAGAGCCCGCTGTCCCAGCCGGACCGCCATCTGCGACTTTTTCCATGGCGGTTGTTGCTCTAATGACGGAGATTGCCGCTTTTGGCGTACCATCGGGGGCGTTATCCTTTGGGACTCTGGGTACTGCCTTTCCGGAGTTGGTGCAGGCTTGCCTGGTGACGGGCCGTCCTTTTCAGACATCTCCTGTAGAGGCTCTGCGCGAGATTCGTAACTAGGTTCTAGAGCTCCACAAGGCCCGGGCGGGTCGAAACTCGATGGCTGCCTTCAAGGAGAGCCTCGCAGAGGTCTGCGAGAGGCAAGCGCTACGGGCGAAAATGTGCCTGGAAGCGGAGTATGCGATGCGGTTCGGTAACCTGTAGGCGTAAGAAACCCCTGAGATAGGAGTTTGTCCATGATAGCGGTGTAATAAAAGATCCTTGAGTTAGAGCAGAAGCTCCATGAACGGTGGTTGCAGTACATATTGACCATGCCCGAGCACTTAGCGACACGAAGTACCACCGCGGTCGCGTCCGAAAAGTGGGCAATGGCGTCCTGGAAGCGAAAAATAGAACTCCTGGTTGATCATAGAAAGCGAAGACAAAAAACAACTCCGGTTGGGGGCCCCTTCTTTTCTTCCTTAACGGAAAAGCCTATGCGCAGATGCGTTTCCGCTCCAGATTGGCGTGGTATCTCCGGATGAAGTTCTCCGAGATGTGTCCCGGAGGCTCTTCCGTGTCATTTTTTACAGTGTACCCGTACCAGCGGATGCGGTACAGTATCCCTGCAGGGGTTCATCGGTGAGAGACGATATGGTCTACTACATAGAGTAAATCACCTTGAGGGGTCTTGATAGCTTCTAGAGCTTCCATCAATAGTTCATTGAAAGGTGTGATGAGATTTCCAGTATCCAGCTCTCTCTTCGCTCCTGGGGTGGTCAGGGGAGAACGTTCCGCTCGTGACCCCTGAGGTGGGGTGGCGGGCAATCCTGGAGGGCTGGGCGTCGGGATTTTCGTCACCCGATCACGGGCAACGACGTCTCGTAGCCCGTGTACCGCAATGGCGACAGTGTCCCTATAGGTTCCCGGGACTTGGTAGGGCCCTGAGGGGTTCGACGCTAACTTTCGCGTGAAATCCAGCGGTTCATCGGATGACTTCCCAGGTTTGTCGATGTAAAACTCGGCGCCTTCCCTTAGGTGTGGGCCATATTTCACCTTCCAGTCCAGAAACTGTTTTTTCTCCTCTGCGAGGAGTTGAGTCTGTCCTTCGCAAGAGAGAGTGCCTCTTCATACCGTCTTAAGATGGCGCGTTTCGCTTGAGCTACTGTTGCTACCTGTGGCCCATCCACCTGCTGCCCCGTGACGCGTGCCGCAATGACGGCACTAGGCGGGATGCGCGATAGCATCAGATTGAAAGGAGCGGTCCCTATGGAGCAGTACACCTGCAGGTTGTGTACATACGTGAGCGCGCTCACGTATGCGTCCCAGTCTTTCTGATGGTCCGCGACGTAGTGCTTCAACTTTTAGGCGATGGTTTTGTTAAACCTCTCCGCCTGTCTGTTGGTCTGGGGGTGATAAATAGTGGTCAACCACTGCTTCATCCCCAGCATTTCGGAGCTGGCGCTGTAAAGCTCGGGCGAAAACTTGTGTCCGTTGTCCGTAAGGAGATACAACGGGTTCCCATATGAGCAGACCTAATTCTTCAGAACGGTGTCGGCAATTTCTTCTGCAATCGTGCGCCGGAGGGAAATGGCGCGAATGATCTTCAAAAACCGATCGGTGATCACGCCTCGACTTGGAGAGAGGGCCCAAAATGTCCATGGTCATGAACTGCATAGTTCTTGAAGGCAGCAATAGGGTGAGTGGCTCCCGGTGTCGGCGGATATTCTCTCTAGCGAAGGCGCACGAGTGGCAATCCGCCATCGTTTGGAAGCCTTCATTAAACATTTTCGGTCAATACAACTTCCTTTTCATGTTGAAATACATGCGCGATCCACCTGGGTGCCCGGCGAGGCGTCGGTAGTGTGCGGGATACAGCATCCTTGCCCGTTGGCTCGTCGTGACCATCTTTTGGAGAGCGCCGTCCAGGGAAGCACGACATACAAGTACGCCGTCTCGGTCGACATCGAATGACGATTTTAGACTACTCACGGTGGCAAGGCACTCCTTTCAGTAAGCATCTGTACTCTGCTCCTTCAGAAACTCTGCTATGGTGATGGGAAGAACTTCATTATCCTCCTTAAAAGGGGCCATCACCTCAAGGAGCCCACTAAAAGTGCCTCCAGTTTCACAGAATTCCAAAAGTTTTCCTTCGGATCCTCCTGTCCTGCCAATGTCTTCAATAACAACAAAAGGGACTGTGTCATCCAAAGGTGTTTTGTCTTCTACCTCAGTGTAGATTCGCGACAGTACGTCCGCTGCCTGGTGTTTTCTGTCGAAACGGGGGAAGATGTCAAATTTGAACTCCAGGAGGCGTAGCCTCCACCTCTCTAGATGGTGGGAAGCATCCCCAAAGGACACTGCCCACTTCAATGGTGCGTGGTTCGTTTTCAAAGTGAAACCCGCGCCTTCCAGGTACGGGCGAAAAAGCAACACAGCATATACGATTGCGAGACAGTCACACTCCGAGGTGGAATAATTCCGTTCCATGGGTGAAAGGCTGCGACTCCAGTGTCCTATAGATTAAAGTAAACATTCAGTTTGTTCTTGTATGGGGCACATCCTACCTGATACTTACATAGGTCTGTGTCCAGCGCCATTTGAACGTTCCGCTTCGGGAGTACCCAGATCGGTGGCTCTGTAGTATCCTCTTCAACTTATTAAGGGCTTCAAACTCTTCGTCCGTCAGAATAGCCAATTGCGTCGGCTTGTACTCCTCCCAGAGGTGATTTAACGGCACTACAATGCCAGAGAAACTCGGAACAAGCCTCCAAAAGACATTACAAAACCTCACTGCTGGAGTATATAATGACATTGTCATTACACCCCAGGGCGTACTGCCACTTCAGTTTTGACAGCTCCCTCGTTTGTTGTAACGTAGCGGGTGCATTCGGCAATCCAGATGGAATCCTTAAGAATCTGATAATTTTACAGTGGGAAGTGAACTCTGTCTTATCATTAACGAAGTCATCCATATTAATCTGCCAGTAGTCGCTGTTGGCATCCAGCGTGAAGAAAATAGAGGCATCACCTAAGGAGCCGATACATTCATCCATGCGGGGTATTGGGTACGAATCGCGTACAGTGACCTCGTTGAGGCGTCTATGGCTAATGCAGAACCTCACGGAGCCATCTTTCTTCTTCACAAATCCCACCGGAGAAGCCCATTCGGAATCAAAATGCTCAACAAACCCCTAATCCAACATCCGGTGGACCTCATTGCATTCGAAATCGCGCGCATGGGGTCCAGCCCTCCTCGGGAGTTAGTGTACCGGTTTTTCATCAGGTGTGAGCTGGATCCGTTGCATTGCCAGGCTAAACTGACCCAGGCGAACTGAACACATGTTCTAAAACGCCGGTAGCATCTCCACTATTCTATGGCGATACTAGAGAGTTTCAGCAACTCAACTGTGGGTAGATTGTGGGTAGCGTGGCACGGCACGTATGACATGTGGCCGATCTGGGCCAAGCCGACCGACAATTCCTACCAGTAAATCGTTCGGAGAGGCTCTGTATCGAAATCGTTTTCGGTGCGATCTGCTCCTCGTCTTAGCCCAGCTACACCGCTCACGCTGCCCGAAACGCCTGGCATTCACGCGGTGAGCGTCCGCCTTTGTGGAGCGCGTCGTCTTCAACGTGCCGTGCTGGTTCGTGCGGTGCGTGGGTGCAAGAACCTACCGACTGCTCTTCGTTATCCGTGCCTGACAGTGTGCAGTTTTGCGACGTCCCCCCATCCTCCCCCTTTCCGTTTTTCAGCCAGCAATTCGATGGTAACCGGCGAGACTCCCTGTTCTCCCTCATGCCGTCCTCATGGACTTTCACTGCCAGCGGGCGCATCTCATCCGGTCGCAGAGGAGTCAGCCAACGAATCCGTTGCCCAGACGTCAAGCCTAGACTTCAAGCCACCACCTGTTTCGGCAAAAAGACGCCGAGTGAAGTGGGATGGGGCAGGTGCAGACTTGCTTTGTGCACGTGCTGTAACAAGTGCAGGAGCGCATCTGGCCAAGTGGGGAGAAGGCGACAAAATGTATACAAGAGCGGCTGAACTCTTCAACGTGCAACCGAGCAAACCATTTGAGACGAACAGCAAGCATATTAAGGATCGGTTTTTGCTGCTGACGGAGCGTTTCAAAAAGAAAAACGCAGCGCTAGCCAAGCAGTCAGGAATAATGGAGGTGCAAGACGAGCTATCGAACCTTCTTGACGATGCTGCGGCTGCCATGAGTGACGCACGCTCGGCAGAAACGAAAGCAAAAGAAAAGAAGGGTAACGTCGAAGATATGCTCTCTCGTGCTGGGGCAGCCGCTAGGGATGTGTCGCTCATGCGCCGCACTTGTCGGAAGAAGAGGAAGCTCGAGAAGAACATGGACGGCCTGGATATAGAAGATGATTCGGAGTATGACGGACTTTCAGCGGCTACAAAGCGTCGACGACATCGTGATGATGCAGAAGAGAAGAAAGACAATGTTCTTATCGACCTCATCAAGCGCGACGTCACCGAACGCCGTGACGTTGAGCGGCGTAAATGTGCCACTGCGGAGAAGCGCTTGGACCTGGATCAGCGCCGCTTCCAGCACGCGTTGGACATGGATGCGGCACGTCGCCAGCGAGAAGCGGTTGCAGAAGTAGCTTGTGCCAAGGCTTCCGCCGATGCTGCAGCTGCGTCCATGGCCGATCGGGAGGAGCGTACGCCGACCCTTGCGCTGATCTTGGAGCTCGTGCGTAGTGTCAGGAAGAACTGAAAATGAGTGGGTGGGTTGGAAGATATGGAGAAGTCATAAGTGCCTACCGCTTCGTTTGGTAGCCGAGGCGACAAAGCCGCTGCTCGGTGATCGTGCGCACCGTCGCTGGCTGCAGCATCTGCCGCCGCAGCTGCCGAATAACATTCTCTTGCACGCTTCTTTAGAATCGTTGAGACATGGCCGCGTTTGCGTCTCTCCGGAATTGTTTTATAATGCGCCGATAGACAGGTAGCTCTCGAGAGTGGGGGGCGTGCAGTCGAAGAAGGTTGCTGTCTGGCCACCGTACAAGCAACAAAGAATGTTCCACAATAAAACAGCAGCCGTGTAGACAGTACCAACAGGGCCCTCATTGATCTTGAGTTTTCGCGCGAAGTCGAGAATGGAGAAGACCTGCTTCACTTCCTTGTACCCCCATTCGACTGACACTCTTACGCTTGCCATCTCCGTATTAAAAGCCTCTTCTTCCTCGTTCAGAACCCCGACTGCATCAGGTGGGAACGCCACTTGCATCCAAGGTCGAACCAGGTAAGCCTTGTCGCCAAACAGACAATACTGTACACCGCCTACTACCAGGCCTGAACCCAACATGTCGTCCATTCCCGATTCTCGGTAGAGCGTGATGTCGTGCCGTATGCCCTCGATGGGTCCGGCTAGGTGAAAGAAGGGCCAATCTGGCGTCACCACGGACTGGAACTTTAGCATATGCTTGCGCTTATGGCCGCTGTATACGCTCCGCTGCATTGCATGCCCAGGCCACTCAATAAAGATCCCTGTGCCGTCAATGAAGCCAACACAGTTGTCAAGCGCCCCGCCCTTGTCCAGAACAGCTTTTGTATACATGGCCGCCCGCTCTTGCATCAAATCTCCCCTCCACTGGCATAAAGCATCCCTCCACCGCTCCATCATTAGCTCGATGGTCTCGTAGCAGATGTCGCATAATGCTGAGCTCGCCCATCCAAATAGGTTTTCGAGGTCACGCCAGCGGGCAGGCGAGGATAGTCGACGAAGCACAATGCACAGGCGCTCCACGGAAGGTACTCTATGTCGACGTTCAAAAGACCCTTCTGTCAGACCCAATGCACCAGCAACGCGACCCAGATCCACAGACGTGAACCTGAAAAGAGACAACGGGTGTTCAGTGGAAAACTGGTTGACATTAAAGCATATGCTATACACCGCCCTCGTGCGGCATAGCAGAGCTCTCAAATCACGCCGGACGAACAGGAAACGGCGCAGTACTGGCCCAAGCTCCATAAGACTCGCTCCCGATAAGTGTCGCATCAGCAACTCACGACGCAAGCGCCGTCGCATGTGGCGCAGCTGCATCAGGTTGTAGTGCTTGATTGCCACCATTGTTGGTATGCCGCCAGCGACCGAGGCCAAGGAATGTACCAGGCGCGGTGGCTCGATACAAGGACTGCGCGTGGGTTGAGGTGGTCCCTCGATTGCTGTTCCGTGAGGCAGCGATGTCTATGCCGCAGCCTACCACGCATTGAACGAAAAGATGTAGTGCCGAAACTCTTCAGGACAATTTTCATTCAATTGTTTTTCCGGTACGTACAACCCATATTTTTCCCACGATTGTACCCATAATTGATTTGCTGAAACTCTCTACTCATCGAAATCTTCGCCAATTTGGAGCTTCTCCTGCCCAGTGGCAGGCATGTCTTCTTCTCGAGTCATTGATGCCGCTTCAGTCTCTATGGTAGAGATTGCATCGCGTTGCGCAAGGTCTTCTGTACGAGGAAGATGAGTCCGTCATGCAGAGAGGGTTAGTGCCAATCCGACGACCGATCTCTTTTGTGGGGGCGGAGGCCACTCCTTCAGGTTGGCAAGTACGACACTGAAGGGGACATTCGGTAATATTTCCATAACGCCGTTTGCCATCATGGAGTGCTGCGTCTTCGTCCGATGGGGACTCCCCTGTTGGAATGAAAGTCCAGATGCAGATATTTGCACCCAAACAACGGCCTGACTCCTCGCGGGTATTTAGATACTCCTCACCATCCGGAGCTTGTTCGACTGCGTCTCCTTTGAAAGATTAGTCACGTGGCGTGCGTTGGCGTCCAGTCCTGGAGATGCGGACACCAGACCTACAGGGGTGGCGTCGTAAAACGTCTCTTTCCACAGGCGTGGGTATATTGCGCGTCCATTCCGATCCAGAAAGGAAGCCCCCAATATGCCTTGTGCTGCCCAGTTGGTCGCCATTTGGAACCACATTTGCACCTGTAAGGAGCCCTGCCGGAGATACGAGGGTAATGCTCCGAAAATTTTCAATGCTCGACGCGACGCTTCATGCGCCGTAGGGAGCTTGTCAGTCCTTAAGGAGCCGAGAGCAGGCCACGGGAGCAGGTCAGCGTGCATTAGGTTTGGGCCAGCTTTAGTGTCAAAGAAAGCGCGCACCGTTATGGATGCGAGTGGAGAACATTGTACAGAGGCAAACATCTTGAAAATCCCACGGAAAAGCGTGCAAACAGAATCCTCCAATGTGTCAAATGCGCCTAAAAGGTTGGGAGGCCTGCTAATTCTGCGTTGACCGTGCAGACGGCTTCTCCAACCTTCCTAGAGGCGACCTTTGTTGGGCCGAGGCTCGACGAAAAGGAGCCACGCGGAGCCTCTACGCCTGACCCTGAGGTTTTTCCTGGTTGGAGGGGATCTGACTTTCAGTAGGGGATGGCAGCTGCGGTTCTGCATTGGGAATCGCCGAGTTCCCCGAGAATGCAACCGGTTTGGATGCTGGTCTCTGCACTGTCGGTGCAAGTGACAGTGGAACAGGCTAGACTACAATAAGAGCGCGGTAACCGTGGTTTCCTTGAGGGGAGTTGATATCGTGATACGCGGCTCGATAACTTCCGCTATCCGTTGGTGTGTCCTTATAGGTCCCGGAAGCTCAACTCCCGTTCCTGCAGTAGGATGGCCATCATTTCCGGGGTGAGAGTCGTATAGTGTACTGGCTCTCGAGACAAGCAAAGCATGCAAGGCGGTTGGTAACCCCGAGGGTTCGCGAATCGCACACTCCTCTAGGATCCTGCCGAGACGTACGAAGTAGGAGTCGAGGGTGTTCTTGTCCTAGATTGTGCTCCTTGTGATGAGGCGTATGTGAGAGCAAAGTTCTCTCGCTCTCCCTCGAGCATGAGATCGTCAATGTCCCCTGAGGTGCTGGAGTCAGACGTCATGGCGGAGGCCTGACGGTTCCCAAAGGCGATCGGTTTGTCCGAAAGCAGAGCGTGGCTGCGGCGGACGGCACGATGGGAATCCTAAAAAAGTCCGCGAAACGGGCTAGTTGCGTATAGGTGGTCTTCGGGTGCGTTTTCAAGTCATTATGCACCCTGGCACGCATCAAAGGAAAGAGTCCCTCCATATACAATGACTTCAATCTCCGTTCGGAGTACAAATTCCCAAACGGTAAGGCCTTCGTTCACAGCTTCTGCAGGGACTTCGTTTCGGTCATTCCCGTATTCTGCCTATAGGAGGGGGATTCTGCGTCAGCATTGGCTATCACTTCGTCCGTTGCGTACCTTGCTAGGAGGAAAATCACCCCCTCCGAAAAGGTCGTCAAGATCTCCATTCTAAGATCATCTACAATGATGATCTCCTCCGTGAGGCGTGGGTACACCAGCGAGTGCGCTTCACCTGTGAAGTAGAACGGAAAGCACCAGAAAACGGCACCTTCACGGACATCATTGTTGTTACACGCTGAATGGCAGCGTGTGAGAAACCACAACACGGAGATGAGGTCTTCACCTGAGAATGTTTACTTCTCCATCTGAATATCCATGCGGCGTTGGATCTTCCTGAGTCGTTGAGCGACCGCCACATCGAAAAACGTGGAGCGATATTGCAACCGGTAGGGGTCATAATCCTCCATTTTGGAAAGACTTGATCAAGTGGGACGACCTTCCTGACCATTCTGGTTCTTTTATAAGGAGTTATACTTTCCTTCGAGCTGAAGCTGTTTACGGATTCAGAGTCTGAGCTTCTCTATGAATCGGTGTCTCGCTTTCTCTTTTTCTCCCTCCATTTCATTTGGCGTTTTTCCTTTAGGCTTTCGGGGTGCCTGAGAATATTCCCGCTATCGCGACTCCCCCAAAACGTATCCTGTCCTTCTCTCCTTGAGTGAAGTACTTTGCGACCGGTATCCTGTCCTCCTCCGTGACGCGACATGTCCAGGAGGTGCATAGCAATATAAGTGAGAAGGTTCCGTTTCCCAACTGCAGTATCCTTTCTTTCTCTGGCGTAGGGGGCCGCAGTGTCCTGTCCTTCTCTGCCCGAGGTCACCTTAAATTTTGATAGCGGAAACCTTGCCTGTACGGAATTATGACTTTGAAACGCCGCTGCAGGGTGCAGCTACGCGGTCTGGGAACGAAATTTTGCACGGATAACATCTGAGATCGCCCCTAGAAAAAGGTCCGAATCCAGCAAAGAATCCACAGCACGGTAAGCAATTTTCGTTCCGATTTTCTTCACGATGGCGTGGCGGCGCGCTCCGAAATGCACCTCAAAACCTGCAGGAATTCATTCGACCAGCTCCTATGAGAGCCAACCAGTAAGGCGCGGGGCCAGCAACTTCATGGGGGAGTTAGCATCCAGTTGTTCCCGTTCTTTCAGCTCAAGAGGTGGCGGCTGCGATGCCATGTGTGGTTCTGCAACCCCCCCGTCGGCGTTCTCCAGCGGTGTCGCGGGGGATTCGGCTTGCTTCCGTTCATGCACTCTCCTAGGGCGATTCTTGAAACGCTCCACAAAGGAGCCATGATTCCTAAGGAGGTTTTCAGGATCCTCCAGTCTGATGGACATCTGCTAAGGAGCACTGCGCGTGCTGCGCCCGCCGGCGGAGTCAGTTGCTTGAGGGTTTTGTAAGGGGGTTTCCATTGGGGTCTGTGAGGGGTCCATATACGAGTTTGCAAAGGGTGACTTCCTTCCCTTTCCGAATGCTCTTCAGGAATAATTCCATTCTTGGGTTCCGATACTTGCAAACTAGAAACCCTGTTCGGTCAAGGCTTTAGCTAGTCCATTAGGAATCGCACCCCTTCCAAGTCGGGAAACCAGTAGTGGTACGTCAGTTCTCATTTCCAGGTGGTAGTGCACAAAGTCCGTTCGGCTTTTTTTTTTACTCCAAAGGCGCGAGTACCTAAAGGTGCTCTCCAGTATTAGCCGTAACGAGACGGGGGAATTCTGAAAAAGGATCCGCAAACACCTAGCGGAGAGGGAGGTTCATTAGGCGGACAACGCTCCTACAGGCGCTGCTACGAGGCTATCTGGGGATTGGCGGCTTAGATACCTAAGAATGTTCAACGAGAGTTTCCAACCGGGAAAATAGATATAGACGCAATGGTGCTTGGTCTACTTCCCCAGAAGTGGAGCTCAACCGGGAGTTTAAGTACCCCGTCGGGAGCCCGCCTCGGCAGGTCTCACTACTGTAGTAATTACCTGCACCAAGTAACTAAAACAAATCTAAGTTCTACTGTTTCTAAAGGATACTGTAGCGCACGTGGGCCGAAAAATGCACTACGTGGCTCAGTTAATGAAATAGGAGCCCTTCTTAGGAATTTCCCGTCGTAAAGCCACTTGTACACATCACCTTACGATCCACTACACTACAAATGTGTCCCTTCTCACACGTCGTAAGAGCTGTTCCACGGGGAATTGTGAATACCAAAATATGAATCTGCAGCAAAAAAGAAAGAAGTGACCATTTCATTTGTTTTAATGGTCTTATAATATAGGATGTCTTGAAAAATGGCGCCCCTTTTTAAATGAAATGTAAATGGCAGTATAGAATTTTACTCTTTTGTGAAAACTTTGCATCTTCTTTTTACATTTTTCAGATTTTGTGAGTGACTAGTTTGAAGGATTACAGCAGTTTCTGAGAGCCCGAGGTCTTCTGCACGACAGGACACAATTGCAACATGCCGCTCATTATTAAATTCTGGGCTTTTCGGGAACTTGTCTTATAACAATTTCGCGCACCTTGATTGGGACATATTATAATTCTCGGACGATTCGAAATCTCTGAAACGGACATTTGACTGAGGCAAGGAGCGAAGGTTTCAAGAAATCAGACAGATATCCGTACCATTTCTGGCGAATATAACGTATATTGTCCGTTTATAAAGGGACGGACCGAGATTGCCGCACCACTGAACAAAAGATTTCAAAAAGGCAAACCGGAAAGTTTCGAAAATCTGGAAAACGAATAAGTACAGGCTTTCCTGACACTCAATACCTCGCTTTTTACACTTCCTGTGATCGCCTTGTCCGATTCAAGACGCCCGTACTCGTTGGATACTAACGCATGGGTCACTCAGGTAGGACGCTGCTTTATGCAATGGAAGAATGAGGGAAGTGAAGCACCAATCAACTAGTTGAGAAAAGACCGGACCATCGGGGGACAGAAATATTCCGTAACGGAAAGGGGATGCCACACGGTAACACGGAGCATGATGATGCTTAGGCTCTACCTCTATGGTGTGTTGCCAGCTGGCACTATATGCGTCCGTTGCACGCTTGCGCGTGCAGTGTGCATTTGCCAGTATTGCAATACAACAATGCATTTCCTGCTGCACAGGTAATTACACCTGACCGTTCATTTCTCCATAACCACCAATAGAATTATGCCATAGTATTTAAGCCGTATACCTCCTCTTCATCCCATCGCTCGTCTTCGGCTCGATCCTGGAGACCACACACTCACACACCTCCAAGCACACCGACGTCTACGCTCATCTGCACTCCTCGAGTCAGTGACGAGGCGCGGTAGTCGCTATTCCTCACCAAGTCCCTGCACTTGGTGAGTCATCCCTCTTCTTCACCAACGGCAACGATCATCTGCACTCAACACGAGTCAGTGACGCGCCGTGGTGAATGTGAGCGGCAAGTATCCTGTTTCCACTGCTACCTGAGCCCGTGCTAAATCGCTTCTACTTCCCTACTTCAAGACTTTGAGTGGACCTGTGGACTAGTCAAGGCGTTGCCTGCCACAGGTGTGAAGATCACCCCTTGGACGTACTATATTGCCCTACGTTTAAAGTTTTGGATTGACGATGCATCCGAACGACTGTCAAGACGAAGATCGCGCTTGTCAAAGTTTGATTATGAAGTCCAATACGGACCTAAAATATAGCGTAATCCGCCGGAAGCGCTCTCCCGCATACTGCCTGACGGATTAGAAGAGAATCCCATTGAGGACTAGATCTTGGGTTTCACGGTGCGACCAGCTGGTAATTAGGAAGACAACACCAATATGGAACTCAAATGAGCCTTTTGGAATGAAGAAAAAGAAAATGAAGGGGCGGGCAGTACCTATATTGTCGGTTATGGAAAACCTGCCAGAGCCGATAACCAAAAAAGAATTTTGGCGGGAACGGGCGATCGACGGGAATCGTAAGGGGTTATGCCATTTGGTATGTTAGAAAGAGACCCAGTTCAACTACGACCACGAGGTATAAATGGTGTAGAGATGTACTTTTGGGTGTACTGCTCTACAAAGTAGTCCCCAAGTGGCTACTCCGACGGGTATGGAAACTAGCACATTTTCCTTTGCTCTCAGACCATCCAGAAAGCGCAGGGATGTAATAAATCTTAAAACGAAAGTTCTAGTGGTCTTTGTTGGCACAGGATGTTTTCATCGTTGCTGCCGACTGTTTATTTTGTGTCAAGGTCCGAGGCGGGGTACACAAGCAGAGGAAATACTTAAGTTTGATTCCTCCTGCACGTTTATTGGCTTTCATCGACAATGACCTATTTGAAACGTTAGTCGAAACTTTCGAGAGATATAAACACGTTTTACTGTCACCTACAAGGTTTTCAAGTTGACCAGAGCTGTTCCTCCGGAGAACACAACCTCAACCGTTTTAGCGGAAGCATTTCTGGCCCATATTCGCTGGCTCGTCAAAGGATTTTAACGGTATCGGCACAGCGTAGGGAAACTAAGAAGTGGCACCTGGTGGAGCGGGCGCATACCAAAAGAAGGAGCTAGGTAATGCAAGAACACCGATCAAAGTCGTAGTATCCGAAAGAAAAATATTTTTTGCGGCATGCAAACCAGTCGGTTGATAACTACTCTCTACATGCATGAGAACATGCACATATTCCATGACCATTTAGTAAGTATGGCGTTGAAAAGAGTTCCGGACTTCCGGTGTGGTTTCTTTCGTACCATTCAAACGAGCCAGCTCGGAAAGACGAATACTTAGTGCGTCCATCGCAGAGACTGCATCCATAGAACCAGGACGGGGAAAGTACTGGAGGTAACTCTGATGGAGAAAAAGCAGCGCTTCGTAGTTTTCAAAATTTTCAGGTACTCTCCGGAAGGTAAAAGATGCTTTCAAAATGTCGGTTGCTATCCTGCAATCATTGAGACGACCCAGATAGGTCACAGAAATGCAAATGCTTAGAGATAAAGCCTGACTTGTCGGAAGCGTGAATCCGCTTGGTCGAGGCACGCTTTCAGGTGGCGTCAGAGCCACGGGAACCAAAACCGATACCGACGTGAATTTGTCTACTCTCGGAGACAGAGAAGCCGTGCGCGCTTTGACGATGGCAGCTTCATCGTCTCTACCCGCGGCCAAGTATCAGATACACTGATGGTCCTTTTCCGGGGCAACAGAGTTGGTAATGTGAATTCACACGATCTATTCCTGTCTACGTTTCCAGTGGTTAAAAGAAATCGTTACATCCGGTATGAATGCAAGTTCAGTGCTCCCGTACGTAGTGTCTGCAATCAGGTTGGGTACGCCAAGATCCTCGCTGATCACAGCGACCAAATGGTTAGGCAAGCGCAAGACGCGACCAACTGGAGACTAAATGCTAGCCGGAAAGAGCCTATAAGGGCAAGTACTAGGCCATATCACGCCTCATTGAGCAGAACGGTGAATCAAGCGGGCCACCATGGCGGCAAACACCGCGATGGCAACTGACCAGATAGTAGATGAAAAGAGATTGTCTCGGCCGGTATATTTGCGGAAGCACTCTAGAACTAAAGAGGCAACCTTTAAACATTTAGAAGCTTCATGGGGGCTCCATCAATTGGGATGTGGAACATAATTTGACCCACGAATGCGTTCCTCTTGGGAGAAAACCTCGACATTGTTGCACCTATGCATGGTTTGCATGTTTGCCCGTCGGTTTGTCAGTCAAGCCTCAATATCTGTTCCTCAAGGCCACCGTTCTCGATCCATAGAGCAATTGGTTTGCTTCGGAAAGTCAAAGCGGACCATCTGTGGCATAACGCGGTTGAGCCTATTGGTTGAACCTATGTGGTGGAGCATCAAGAGCAATCGGCGAGATTAATACCGTACATGGGGAACCTGGATATACGTCAAGTCGGACGGCACCATCTGCAAATTCACTGTCATGAACGGGGGTGATGCCTAATGCCATCCTACGCAACAGACCGAGTAAGGATCCGCGATTCAACTGGTGTCGCGTATGAAGTCCGATGGTTCGCGATATGCACAGGGCGCCCAAAATCCAATCGCTCGAAAGTCACTGAAAACGGAAAGGTTGGACGCCAAAATAACTGCCATACCTGAAACAAATTTGCCAGGAGAAGCCAATCAACCTCCGAAGCAAAGATCGCCGGGTAAACGTTTTCAAGTTCACACCCATACTGACCGTGAGACTGTGGCTGCTCACCAAAGCCGATGATCGGACGCGGAACGGAAGCCGAATCAACATATGATGAATCCGAAGAAATGAGCTGCACAGTACGGATTGGAGCCGTGATGACGTCGTCGTGGCCAATAGTGTCTTGCCCAGCAAAAATTGACAGCGCACGAAATGGAGAGATGCTATCGCAACAGGGACCATGATAACTCAGCTGGCCAAATATGGAGCCCATTTGGGAATCAGAACGCACTGACAGACCCCAAAATGGTGGGCCATGTGGTGGACCAATTTAATAAGACCGGCTAGAAACCCTGAAGGTGATGCAGAGACCGTATCGGGGTTGGAAATCATTGCGGACGAGAAATATTGAGGCGCACGTGCTCACGCAGCCGCAACGGGTGGAGTGCATCTCGAGCCATTGACAAAAGGCGTAGCCTACGACTGGGTGGGGGCTACGAAGCACGGTGGCCCACGACCACATTATTGACTGTCTCACCGATGGGTTCCATTACGGACCGATTTTGAGGATACGGTATTGCTCCCGAATGGTCGCGCAGCGGAAGGGAAGACACGGATTGCCACTTATATTAACGAAAACAGACAGGAGCCTAACTCTTCAAGCAATTGTGGAAACGACAACCGATGGGAGACCCAACCAGTTACAATCTCAAAAAAGCCGAAAAAACGAATGGGTGGGTACACGGAGCGCAAAAACATCCATGAAAAGAACGACTGGTTTCCTGATACGTGCAGTGCGACCAGCAGGTGTGCTATCCGCTAAGGGGTAAATATCACGCGAAAGCCCCAGCTGCCACGATGAAAGAAACGAAAACAATCAGGGTTTTAGAAAAGACTCCGATGCAGACCAAAGTCATGGCGAAGTGACCCATATGAATAAATATCACGACGTTATTGCACGAAACGCCCAGTTGGATGCGCACGAAGACCGGTACCGACCAAGACAGGCCATGAGACATGAATTGGTCAAGTAGTCGAGATGGATGCCGTACAGCAGATGTCGTTGAACGTCCGACGAAGGAGATTTGCCACGACGTACGGTAGAGCCGCCGGTTTGTGCTTGGGAGACCTCGAGGCGGGTCGTCCGACCGGAGCGGGGTCTTTAGTATAGTCAGCAAACTTCCTGCTCGACTTGCATGCGCCGTGACAATCGTGATATGGTTCAAAATCAAATTAGCAGCGATTACGTAGAAGTGATAGATCTCAATGGATGCCGGCACGCTGCAGTATGCAGCGTTCCAGGATCAACCATTGCAGGCACTGTTCTCACGTGGATGGTAGGCGTAAAGTCCGTGCTCCACGCTATACTTAGAGAGTTGCGTGAGTTTCTTCCTCCCTACTAAGAAAAGCTCTGCAGCTTCCGGCGAAGTTTTTACCCCTGTGTTTCTTACAGTCGACCACTCGAATAGCCAGCTGTACAGCTGTACTAGCAATCATCACTGACATGCGAGCGCTGCATTGGATCCTATCTATCGGTTGCCGCAAGTCTATCGGTGTTAGAACACTGGGTCGAACGTTGAAAACGTGAACGATCGTGACCACCGAGATGAATGTCGGCGTCTCGATCAGGTTTTATATAGACTATCGAACCTTCAAAAACAAGGTCCAGGAGAGGGTTCTCTACGTTGGCCCTCTAGTGAGTCATATATGAAAAGGCACAAAGACAGTTGTCCTATCACGAGA
This sequence comes from Gracilaria vermiculophylla, assembly GCA_019155205.2. NCBI lineage: Eukaryota > Rhodophyta > Florideophyceae > Gracilariales > Gracilariaceae > Gracilaria > Gracilaria vermiculophylla. The sequence goes on along the minus strand of JAHNZQ020003146.1, from coordinate 137,324 downwards.
GCAGGTGTCCTTTCAAAGGAAACGTCTCGAAGATTCGATCACGTGTACGTGTCCAAAGCTTCGATACTGAGTAGGCTATGATACTGACAAAAATGACTTTCGCAGATTACCATGAGGGTATCAAAGTGGGCCGCAAAGTAACGCTAAACTCAAGGAACGTATTCAAAGAGCATAAAAAAGTACGCATAACTCAACAAATCATAAAAAAATAAATTAAAAATGTAGAGATCTTAGCAGTCGGCCATTCAGGGCCTATAAACGTTCCAATGCTGTTTATATCATTCTGCATACCATTTGGTCTCTCCGTCTAGGCGCAGCTGGTCCTGTGCTTTCGAGAACCGTTGCGCGCCTTGTATCTACCAACTGGTTCTATGTGCGCTTGTCGACGTACCACAATGGCTGTTTCGTGGCGCATTCTGTGCTAAAGTAGACGGTGACGATGTGAAATTCGTCATATTCTATCCTCCAAGCACGATATTTGCTTGTTCCCTCTTCTAATATCTGTGGGACATTGAATTAAAATCGAAGTATAAATCACGTAAAGAAAAAATGCCCTCCTTTACTTTCAGAAATAAAAAAATACTGCGGGATAAAATGGTATATGACGCATGATACATTGAAGTACTCAGAGGGGACTGGAAATGTAATCATTGAAGAAACGAAACTTTATTTGAATAGCCCAGATGGCTTTCAGTGCGGGGTTTATAGAAAAAACCCGGCAGCGGAAAATGCACCTCTAGCTGTTCCGAGCCTTTTTCTCTTAAAACTAAGCTAATAAACAGATATCTCTGTTCCTCCTAAACTTGGAGCAGAATTCTGAAGATGATTCAGGAAAAACCTACAAAGGCAGTTTTCCGATATTGCTTCTGGGTCCCAATGTTGGTGTATACAGTGCACGAATCTGGAAATGGAAAAGCAGCCAGCAACAAAGGTGGGGAGGTTCATGCACACGTAGGTAAAAACTCAAAGAAACCAGGGGGGAACAAAATGGAAAATATTACTATGCACGGGCGAAGATCTGTCCTCGATAGGATACATAAACAGTTATTAAACAGCGTTACAAACCACAAGGGCAGATTGTTGCACATAACCAGAGCGCTCCAAAAAGAATAAATAAAATGATCCTTTTGTGGATACTCTCCGCGAGGAGTCGTAACCCAGCGAGGGCATTTGTATTAAGAGCCACACGTGGTTGGATTACTTCCGAACGCGGGACCGCGAGGTCACGCGCACTTCAGTAGTGCTCACTATATATTTTTTTAAGATATTAAATTAAATTCATGCACACCTGCAAAGGGCATTCTCTGAAACCATTTAGTATCAGGGCCAAAATGAAAACACCAAAGTAGTAAAAACTCCCAAATTGGTGCCGAACTTCTTACGCGTACCACGCTCTATATCCTTTTTAGGCCTTCCATGACCAACTTATAAAGGTGCCATTCTTTGGTAAAGATCCTTCTGACACACCCCTTGCCAGAGAAAATGAAATGTTTTACATTACTAAACCCATGGCTCTCAAACCTTCTATGAATAAAATCTTCGGTACATCCGCTTGAAGCCGTTGCTCTAGACTACGGGCATGACATAAGTGTCCATGAAGAATTATGTGTTAAATGGAAAATGTAAGATGATTTTTGTAAGATTTAGGTAACATTTTCTAGGAATGCACAAACAAATATAGTCGTTTGAAAAGGTTTACAATACGCGGAAAGCTACAAAACTACGTTCGTAAAGTTCTTGCTACTCTTTGTTTTTGAAATGTACGATAGTGATTGAATACTTGAGCTGGCAAATGCTTTTATCCACAACGCAAAGCACACAGAATAGACTGTTTGGTTTCTTACAATATTGATGTAATTGAGTGGCTAGCGCGTTTTCCGCGTTCTTTAGACCTAAAACCAATCAATAGGCTGTGGGATATACTAGTTTGGAAATCGAACTGTGGTGGAAGGCAGTTGAATACTGTAACAGAGTTGCATGATGTTATACGGCAAGAGCGCTTGACGGTATGTGATGAAAGCAGACATCTTGGCGCAGTACTGCGTCCAGGATAAAGTAATAGTGAATATCGATGTAGTTTCGTGGCTTTTTAGGCGCTGTAAAGATTGAAATTCAACACAGCAGCTTGATTATCGATCTTGAGCGGAGTAGCGGCGTCACATCGATGATAGAGTTCGGTTATAAAGTTGCGTGTCCATATAACTTCTTGTACGGCATGAGACGCGGCAATATATTCCGCATCACACATTGACAGACTGACCATCCCTTGTAGAGAACTACGCCATGAGATTGGTGTGCCGTTTAAGAAGACCAGAATGGTGGTAACAGAGCGGCGGTGTGTGGTATTGTTGGCATAATCCGCGTCAACATAGCATTCCAGCGAGTGCGTGTGACCAAAACGAAAGTGCAAGCCGGCATCGCGAGTGCAGTAGAGGTAGCGGACGAGTCGCTTGAGCATTAGCTAATCATGATGTGTTGGATTCCGTTGAGAACAAGCAAGGGCGCTGGTCAGAAAGTCAATGTCGAGGTGGGTTTAATCGGCGATGTAGCGGATGGTTCCAAGGGTTTCACGATAAAGTTTGTGGACTTCGTTGGAGATGGGCTCGGATGGGAGCGGTATTTGGGGATTCAGGCCGTCTGTATATAATGTACTGACCGGATTGCTGTGCCGGAGTCGAAGTATCTCCGCTATTTCGTGGATGAAGTGGTTCTGGTGTACGCGTAAACCTGAAGCAGTGTATTCAATGTTCCACCTGATGTACTTTGTGGGCTTACCAAGCCGTTTCACGGTGTACTTTGCCTGCAGAGTAGTGTGCAGTTTGTCGAGTGAGCGGTCGTCCGATGCCGTCGGTGGTGATTCCGACGATAGTCCGGCCCTGACGTGATTGCTTGAGAAAAAAATTTGGATCGGATTTGAGAGCTTGGTACCCTTGGGTGGTGAGTTGAGCATAGCGACCTTTGGTGTATAGGAATGAAGCAGATGGCGTGCCATAGAGGTTGCCAATGAGTTTTCCAACTGCATGTGGGGGTTTGAAGCTGTCGCCCAAGCGCGGTGGCCGTCAAATGTACACAGTGTGATTAAGATAGTAATTTTGATGGAGATACGCTTCTTTGATGTCAAAGTGTTCGAGACAGAGTTGATGCTCTGCTGCAAGTGAGAGCATGATGCGAGTTGTTGTTTTGTCAACGTTGTAAGATGCTGTGCAAGCACGGTTGAAGTGTTGATGTGGAATCATTAGGTCTCCGTGCACTGCAGAGCGAGCTTTGCGGGCTGTAATGGTGTTGTCAGGAGAGGTCTTATAGCGGTACTGCACTGTGGTCGAAATAGGGCGGACGTTGTGAGGGACATCGGAGGTCCAATGTATGGCACCCATGTCATCTAGTTGGTCCAGTTCCTGGTTGTGAGCAGCTGCCCACTTGTAAGAGTCGGGATATTTCGCCGCTTGATGCCGTGATGTAGGGGGTAGCGCGCTGGGTGTGATAATGGACGGAATTCCGCGAAAGGCCCGAGCAAAGACGGTGCATAGATCAGCGTTGGGGTTATAGATTTGGAAATCGATGGTGCAGCAGATTTGCTCGCGGTTGAGGAGGATGTTGCATACCTTAATGTACGTAGGGCTCGTATGGTGAAGGTAAAAAACCGGATCAGTTCGTCCGTGAAGTTTCTTTTTGTAGTGCTGTAGCCGTGGAATTTTGCCAAGTTCTCCAAAAGTGAATAGGCGAAAGAGGTGGGGAGGTTGACCATACCAGAGCATATATGGGATGTTTATGACAGACGAGTGGAATGTGAGATTGTACTTGAAGGCAGCATCGGTGGCGGCATCTTGCTAGTACGAATTTAGAAGGCGACTGTGAACCACAGAGGCACGGGTAGTGCTGAGGAGTGAGCAATTGACCCGTTCGGTTATCGAATTTTCTTGTGGGGAGTGTGGAACTGTGGGATGGAAACGAATGCCACGCATGGTGAGAGCCTTTTGAAAGAATCGAGATGTTAGTTCTTTGGAGTCGTCACTAACGAGATGGAGTGGGTGTCGATTGTAGGTAGCATAGATGAGGGTGAGAATGTCGAGAAGGTGGGTCAGCGCTTCGGAGCGGGTTTTGAGGAATTTTATATGAAAGAAGCGGGATGCCATATTGATGGCAACAAGTACGTGGCGGTTCCCTTGTCTGGAGAGAGTTTGAAGTGGGCCACAGGTGTCGATGGAGATGTATACTCCACGGTAGGTATGGTGCGTTGTGCGGCGATGAGGTTGGGGTTTCGATTTGCCTTCGCGGCATCCGCGACAGTGTAGCTGCGGTGGAGTGTGTTGAAGACTGCGAGGGAGATTTGGAAGGAAATTGTGTTTGGCCATTACCTGAAGGGTGCGGGGGTGGTTTTGGCCTAGCTTGATGTGCCACACCATGAAGTCATGCTTGATTTTCGAGGTAGGACGGGGAAGTGACGGAGGTTGGTGGCGAGTGAGCCAAGGTTATCGCGATTCTAGGGATAGGGTGGGGAGTGTGGTGAGATTGGGGATGCGGGATTGTAGCAGGGAGGAAGATGGTGGGGTTGGCGGGGGTACATATGTTTGTGGGCTGATGGCCTTAAGTGAGGGACTTGTGCGTTGGGGGATCGTTCGAGTTCCAAAGACATGGGAGGGAGTATTAAGAGCATATTGGTGTTTCTCAAGAAAGCACAGGCAATGGTTTCAGACTTAAGGGGCGGTCGGCGTGGACAAATGACTGCAGCTTTGGAGGGGGTGAAGACGACGAGTCCATACTTAGGAGCAAGCGAGGTGACGGAAAGGAGATCCTGTCGTATGTTTGGAGCATGGACCGCATTGGAGATGACGAGTGGTTTATGCGTCGTTGGAATTGTTATTGACCCCTGTTTCGTGATGCAGGAAGTGTGACCAATGGCAGGCAGGGTGGAAGCTGGTCCTGAATGGAGTTCATGGTGGGGTGTGGAGTGAAGCCCTGTGGAGGATAAGCTCCAGAATCGGGAATGAACTTACCATCGGGGGGTACAGCATGGTAAGCATCCACATTGTGTTCTAAGGCAGACATGCGTAGCAGAAGCTCCTCGAGAAGGCTCTGCGAGGACGACTCCGGTTCAGCCACGAACGCCGGAGCTTCCATTTTTGCCTTGTTCTGTAGTGTGCACTCATCATCGCCATGGGTGCCCCATCCATGTACACGACACCACTTTCCAGTGTATCCCTGGGGACGAGGATGATTTGAGAATGGTTTGTTGCGAACGCGACGAGGACTAAGACGAGAGGCCTCGCGTGCGGTGGGTGTTGAGGTGAAGGATGTGTAAGGCGAAGTAGATGGGGTTGGCGTGATAGCTTTCTGCAGTAATATGGCTTGTTGGAGGCGGTTTGTAAATTCTCTAATAGTTGGCGAAGGGGATCCTGCCATAACGATGGCCAAATGATAGAGGTTAGGGTTGAACTTCCAACCATAGACAAGGTACTTGACAGTAGTTTTCTCGTCATATATAATGGGGAATTCAGCATTGAGCATTTTGCTGTGGATCTTGAGATGTTGAGATATGTAGTCCTTGATCTCCAGGCTTGTAGTAAATGAGAGAGCTCGTGCTTCTGCATCGACTGCATCGTGATCTTTCGTGTTTGTTTGTCGAACGTGTGCGGAAAGAATTTGTTTTATGCTGTAGGGACTTTGAGCTACAATGTTTGTCAAGAGTTCTTCAATGATATGTTCCGGAATGCTTTGCATAATGGGTGACTTCACTTTGTTGGATTATCTCCTATGAACAGACAGTAGGGCTAGATCTTGAGGTGGAGGTAGATCATTTTCAAGTAGCGCGTTTGCGTGTAATAATGAAGCATTTATAGAGAGAGCGTCTTTTCAAATGGTTAAATTGGTATAAGACAGTTTTGGTTGAGAAAGAGATTCCATGTTTGAGAGACGTTGTGTAGAAGATGGTTCAGCGGCTTAGAGGCTGAAGGAGGATTGTTGTTGTTGAATAGTGTAACAGTTTTGAAGAAGGCTTTGCATATGGTTGTCGTCTTTTGATCTGTGCTGTTGTCTCAAGAATCTTGAGAGTCTTGAAGAGATTTCAGACGTCTCTGGGCCCATAACCTGTGACGAAGAACGGATGCCCCAGGAACAGCGACGCCGATAACAAGTGTTCCTGGGTGCTTTATGGAGCGCTCCCTAGTGTCTATCTGACCAGCGACTTCATATGAGGTCAAATGACCTAATATGAGGTCTATTTTAATTACTTTGTAATTAGGTGAAAACATTAAAACTTTTCCCAATTTTTTTTTTGTTCTGATATCCTTATCATGTTGTCGACGCAGGCAGCGCTGAACTGTGTCCACAGCAACAAAGGGTGAATTGTGACTGATACATCAATCAGAGCCGTCAACAACATTCGTAAACTATGGCATCGTCCACAGATCCTCGCAGAACTGCTGGAACAACTGTCAACAGCCACGCTCGCCTGGTTACCAGTGACGCGGAATGTAAACGATACTATGGATCTTTGTGGAAGTCCACAATGGTCAGAGGAATAGTTCAAAACGTTGATGTTCGCAGGATCAACAATCGAAATCTGACATTCTTGACGGTAAACTTTAGTTTACCCAATCGTGAGAAAGAAGTTACTCTACCTTTATCAAGTGTTAAACTCGGTACTGGTGTTGAAGAGACCCCGAATGCTGCAGAAGAACAAAATCAGTCGATTGACGCGAGTATCATCGAACCTGCTGAAGAAGAAGCGATTAATACACCACCTAATATGCAAATTTTGCAAGAGCAACCAGATGATCAAAATCTGCATACAACCTGCCAATCAACTATTGCTCATGGTCGAAAATGGGAAACCTGTACGACGTTGAGTCCTCTGAATGGTTGTATGCAAATACATCAGTGGAAAGTTATTGGTCCATCAGGAGATTTTATCTCACCCCGTCACGTTCCTTCAGGAATGACTGCATTGGATTTCTTTGTCTGAATATTTCCCATGCCTCATTAGGAACTTATCGTGAGCAGAACAAATATCCGACTGGAAAGCGAAGGCGCTCGGAGGACGTCAGGAGGGGAGGTGCTTAAAATTTTCGGCGTTCTCATTTTAATGACTCGTATTGAGTTCTCGAACAGACGTGATCTTTGGAGTATTGAGCCTTTTTCTAAGTTCATTCCACAACAAAAAATTGGGCTTGGTATGTCACGCAACCGATTTGAATCGCTTAGAAGTTGCATATGTTTCAGTGGAAATGGTGTGACTGAAGAGCAAGGAATCGAGAGATGTTCGTTTATAGCCGATTTTGTGAAAGCGGTCAATAATCATCGCCGTTCTTTTGTCACGCCATCACACGCTTTATGTGTTGACGAAGGAATGTCACTGTGGTACGGATTAGGAGGTCATTGGATTGATGTGGGGCTTCCACAATACACCGCGTTGGATAGAAAGCCCGAAAATGGTCTTGAAATGAAAGTTGTCTGTTGCGGACGAAGTGGTATAATGCTGAATATTAAACTCAATATGGGTGCTAATGATCTGGAACAGGATTTTGATTCCAATATTGCTCATGGAACGGCTATTCTACTCCGTTTAGTACAACCGTGGTTTGGATCAGATCGTTTGGTATGCGCTGATTCTTTTTTTGCATCCGTCAATACCGCTGAAGCACTCATGGAAAAGGGTTGAGATTAACTGGAGTAATCAAAAATGCATTTCGGGGGTTTCCTATGAAACACTTATCTGAATTCACTTTAAGAAACAGAGGCGACTTTATATCTATGATTTCAAAAGGAAGCGTCCCTAATAGTGACATGATGGCCGTAATGTGGATGGATCGAGATAGAAAGTACTTTATTTCAACCTCGGGCACAGTTAATCCTGGTACTCCTATTGTTAGGGAGAGATGGAGACGGGAGGCAACTATTTCTAAGAAAATGGAATTTGAGGTTGCAATTCCTGAGATTTGTAAAGAATACTAGAAAACATGCTCCATGATCGACCGCTATAATAGATGACGACAAGATGATTTAAATCTGGAAAAGAAAATAGAAGTGAAAGAGTGGTCATTTCGAGTCAATTGCTCTCTTTTAGCAATTTTCATTGTGGATGCCTGGAAACTGTATAAGGCAGCAAATGGAAACAGGAGCGTTAAAAGTCCCCATCAATTTTATTGTGAGTTGGCAGATGAATTAATAGACAATACTTGGGACACGACTGGTTTAATGAAAAGAAATGAACCGGAAAATGAAAACAATACTGAACAACCAATGTCTGCTGGCACTGGCTTGCATTTAATGCAAACCAACAGAAGAAGGAAAACAAGAAATGGAATGATTACAAAAGATTTATATCAAGGACGATGCAATTATTGCAGAGGTAATACGAAATTGAAGTTTTTATGTTCTAGATGCTATTCAAGGAAAGAAAAAGAAGTGTTTTTATGTCACACCGGTACGAACAAAGATTGTTTTATGAAACACATTGAGGAGTGTCACGGAATAGGTAAGCATAGTATCTAAAAGAAATGTAAACAATGTTGACAACATTCGTTTTTTTAAGTGAAATGCAACATTTCAATGCAATTATTTAGCAAAAGTTCTGTTACCTTAAGCCGCCTACTAATTCAATCCGCGCTATTTAGACTTGCTAGATTATTTAAACTCTATTACGAAACTGCATCTTTAACAGATGTCACCTTATTCTGTCTGCTGTTCAAGTGGGTGTTGAAAACGTTCTGAGAGTTTTAATATTATTAGAATTAGTCGAGCTCCCGAAGGAGTTTTTGTGTTTTTAGAAACTCAGCGAGGTTCGAACTCAGGATTAGTTGCTCGCATGTAGTCTGATGACCACTGAGCTGCTGTAATAGCTCAGGGCGTGTTCTACAACTATTTATTGTTCACAGGCAATCCTGGATAACAGGTTTTTAAATTTAAGATTTCCAAAATATTGGCCTACGGGTCAAATTCCAATTTTTTATTTTTTATTTTGCGTGATGGTGCGCTGATCTCATATGAGGTCAATTTGACCTCATAATATGAGACAAACCATTTCAAATACTCACAATGGCTCTCCGTAAGCAATGTGAGATACACACACTGTCGTCATCAGCTCAGTCGGAGCTCGACAATGACACCAAAATGAAAGGAATTGGCCAAGTAGTTGCTGCGCAATTGACAGATGAAGCAACTTGTGTCGCCTAGACCGCGTTTCTCAAAACGGCCGGCAAGAGGAAGAAAACCGTCATTCTTTTTTTTCGGTACCTGTTCTCGCGTTGTTCACGATTTGAGTGCCTCTTAACCACAGTTTCACCCTCTGGTAATGGACGACAATTGTATTGACTTTGAAGAACTTGTTGCGGAGCACCTCGAACGTCTGACCTCATCGGACACAAACGACTCTTTTTCACACCATGACTCTCAAAATGATGAAGAAAGAACTGCACAAGTCCCTAATCTGCAAACATATGATTCAGAAGACACCGAATCTGACACACAAACAGTTTCTGGTAGAACGCAGAGTGCTCGTCGTCATTTGAAACACATGCAAAGTCAATGTCTCTGCGAACCAAAATGTGTGTCAGAAACGTTCTTTCCTCTTGCCCAGAGTTTTGCAAACCTTTCACAAGATGGAAGAAGTAAATCAGTGCGTGCAATGCTTCTTTCTTCATCGTCGCCGCCAGGTGCTTCGAACGAGCTTATGGAGTGGGAACCTCAGAGAGTGCAAAATCGAAAACGAAAGCGGCGCCGTGTAAGCTCGTCACAAGGAAACGCAACTACCAGATATGCTCTTCGAGGTACTCTGGTGTGTAAGTTTGGCTTCGCTGCTGTAGTTCAGTTGTACACAAGAACAATTCAGCATTTCGCCGTAGAGATTTCAACTAACCCGGAGTTCCAGATGCATAGTAACCAGCACGATAAAGGAAGAAAATGGCATATCACAATACAAAGCAGAGTCGCGTCGGCGTTCCTGTACCGGTATTGTGAAGTTCATGCATTTTCATGTCCAACCGTACGTTATTCTGCGGATGAATCGCCACTTCAATGGCTACCGAGTGATAATAGGAAGGAGCATGTCTATAACATGTACACCGATAGATGGGACGAAATTCTCTCTGCTGCTATAATGCATTCGCGGTTCAGAAGACCAAACAATGCGCTTTCTCAAGCAGCCTTCTTGCGTGTGTGGGCAAGGTACTGTCCCACGTTAAGGATCCTTAAATCAGGCAGTGACTTCTGTGATCAGTGTACTACATTGCTAAATTCACCATCAATTACTACCAACGCAAATCTCAAAGAGACACTTTTGGCAGCGAGGAGAAGACATCGTATGGAAACTTTCAATGAGTTCAAACTGTACAGAGCAGTAGTGTCTGCCACGCAAAGCGCGCCCTCCGCGAACCTCATTCATCTGGTATTTGATTTCGCTGAGAAAGTGTTACTGCCTCATCTGCTGCGGCAACCAGGGCAGCTACATTTCGTAACTGGTTTGAAGTTTGACTTCTTTGGAGTTTACAACAGTTGTAGGATAATATGTTATGTGTATGGACTTCCGGAAGGTCACTGGCCTAATAACAAAACTCCTAATGAGGTAGAATCAATGGTGCATCACACTCTCAAGCAACATCGTCTTTCTGGGTTCCCCAGTGCAGAGAACAAGTGCTTAAATTTACACGCAGACAATCGCAGCGGTCAGAACAAGAACCGCTCAGTACTGTGGTACATGTAGCATTTGGGATGCTTTTGGTTCGGAGGGCCGAATAGTGAGCTAAGTCCGTTGAGATTACTCATAGTCTCTGGCACGGTAATCAGAAGGATACCCGGAATGTATGACGTGACCCTCTTTGGTGG
>JAHNZQ020003146.1:103268-126406 GCA_019155205.2 Gracilaria vermiculophylla | reverse complement strand
AATTCCCCCGGCTCGCGACAGCGGATACCGGAGACCACCTTTAGGAATACGCGCCTTTGGAGTCACTAAAAACTCCTAACGGACGTTGTGCTTTACTACCTCGACAGGAGGGCTGACAGTACCACATGTGCCACCGACGTTGAGTGGATTGATTGGAAGAAAATTTTGATGGGTTACTACACCGTTCCAAACCATTTCAAACTCTCAAAGTTCCACGTCTTCAAGTTTTAAAATACATACAAAGAAGGCGTCATGGTGAAGGCTTTGTCTACAGATGATAACTGGACAAAGTATAAATTGATAAAGACTCGAGTAACCGTTGAATATGTTGTCCATGAAAGCGTTTCTTTACGTCATGATTCTTCTATTGCGCTTCAAATAACGCCTTTGAGCGTCGTCGCATCAGCTCAGGAAAGAACGAGGGAAGCCTATCTAGTAAAGAACACTCTTGATAGATATTACGAAGGTGATGATGAGCGCAGAAGTGACTATTTTGGTAGTGGTAGCAATTGGAGGAATGGGTAAAGGGTAATCTGCGTCGCCTTGAAACTTATTTAAGACATATCTCTGTTAATAAAACTACAATTTGAGTTCTGTTTGCTGGATATAAAAGGTGAGATTGTCGGGTTCAACTTCGTTTTCATTTGTCAGAAGAGTTTTTTGGGACCAAACTGGTCATATCCCCGTTCGAGTCGAAAAGCCATTGTGAGTATTTGAAATGGTTTGTTGCACATATGAGTTCAGCGCACCGGTCGGATAGACACTAGCTACGTGGCAGTGGTAGACGTGTGTGCGCGTCACCACATGCAGAAAGTGGGTGTTTTTGGAAATAGTTTAGTTTTTTGAAATGTTTGCGTATTTTCGTATTTGTTTTGTTGCCAAGTTAATAATTTTTATTGCACTGTATTTTTAGTTCTGTATATATTAAAAATTATTGCACAAGATCTTGCATCAATTGTAAGCTTGCTACTTTAGGCAGTAGTCTGAAATATCTATTGATTCATCACAATGTCGCTCAATCTCATTTCGTGGATCGTGAGCGTTAACAGGGCGTGCTGTCCCCGAGCACCCGTGTCCAGGGTTTTGCAACATCAGTGGTATCGTTATCATTGCGCGATGTGTTCCGCCCGTCGTTGCCCGTCCGCGCCACACCTGCGTCATCATTTGTGCCCCGGCGCAGCCCGCCCCACGTCTGCATTCATGGCACCCACCTCATCCTTCATCTCCTCCTTCGGTGCCACGCCCCACTCGCCAATCCCACCGCCAGCCACATCCGTCCGCGTCCCCCGCAGAGCACGCGCCCCATGTCCACGACGCGCCAGGCTCCTGACAATGTGCGAGAAGCACACCGTGCAAGTCGGTCAAGTTGTCGCCGTTGAAACCGGCAAAGGTCTCGTCGACCTGGCCCGCATCTCCGCCATCTCCTCGTCAGGTGACACCGTTGACATAACTCTTCTGGAGCAATTCGTCAAAGAAATGTACGTGGAATCCAAACAGCCCCCCACGTACCAGCGCGTCGAGAACATCCGCCCAATCGTCTCCGAGTACGTCCCATCCCAGCAGGGCTGGGTAATTCTCAACCAAGACCTCCAAAACGCCAAGAAGTACTTTGAGCAGCGCGCTAAATCCGGCGTCAAGCAGCGCACCGTCGAAGTGACCGCTGCTCCTCCTGCCCAACTGAGCGAAGATGCCTTGAAGCGGCAGATTTTTACGCCCACCAGAGCTCAGGCTTTCTCGGCTGCTGCGCTCAGTCTTCCGCTCTCAGCTCTTTGCTATTCCGCGTTTGCCGCAGTGCGCCAGACCTATCAAGCCAACCCCGCGGGCGACGACTTTCTTAGCGGGCAAGTATCTCGTAATCTGGTATTGTTTACTACTGCAGCGGCATCCGTGAGCGCGCTTGTAGTGGGCAGCGCACTCTTTCTCTACGCGCTTTCAAAGGGTGACAAAGATGATCTCAAAACGTAAACAACCCGGCACAGCTTGTGTAAGCTTGCACACGCCAGCTTTTTGGGCTGCAGCTTTTCCGACGTGTCACTGCTACAAGTACTACGAAAGCTCCACTATCATACTCACAGCAACACCTTCCACGCTTCCTCAACGCTTGCGCACTTGCCGAGAGCCTCTGCATCCACAACGGGTTGCGATCTTGCCACTTTCTTCATGTTGGCCGTGTCATCATCAGAGGGGTGCTCCATGAACACGCCGAACAGTTTGCCGTCCTTAACCCAAACAGCCAACAACTGCGGGTCAAAGTCACCAACCACGACACATTCTCCCACATTGTCTCCAAAGAACTGCCACGACAAATCGAACACTCTGGAGTAGAAGTACGGCAAGTAGTCGTAGGGCTCAGAGCCCCCTGTCAGAATAGACTTCACCGCATGCGCAGCCGTTTCGCGTGCGTTTTGCACATGTTCCGTACGTTGCGGACGGTTGTCGTACATCTTGAGAGGGTAATTTGCAATATCGCCCACAGCATATATTCCTTCGACGGAAGATCGGAGTGAAGCGTCGGTGACGACGCCACCGCGCTCGTCCATGCGCAATTGGCCCTTGAAGAGACTTGTTTCAGGTCGCGCGCCGACACCAACGACAATGAGGCTAGCCTCCTCTTCGAAATCCGGCTTGCCCTCCTGGCAGATTTTAGCGCCGCGTACATGGTCGTTCTCATCACCCAGGAATGCCTTGCACAGACGGCCTTTGTTCAGGAAGACAACACCTTTCTCTTGATACACCTTTTCGTAGTGGGCAGCGATCTCCGGGGTGAACAATCTGGACATGAGATGATCTTCGGGGAAGACAAGTTTGACCTTGCATCCCACGGTGACGGCAGCAGCGGCCACCTCCATGCCGATGTAACCGCCACCGATAACCATGACCCACTTGTCCTTATTGGCCTTCAATGCGTCAGCGAGAGCGACACCCTCATCATTCTCGCGGAGGTAATGGATGCCCTTGAGATGGTGGCCCTCGGTTTTAGTCAGTCGAATGGGCTGCGCGCCAGTTGCCAAGATGACTGCATCGGTAGCGGAAACAGTTTCATCGCCTTCGATGACCACACTCTTCGTGTCGGCATCAAACTTGATGACGGGCTTGCCAAGCTTGGCGGCAATGCCATGCTCTTCATACCACTCCGGGGGCTGACGTTCGCCGCCCGATCCAACACAGGTATGAAAGCCGGGCAGGCGGGCTTTGGGGTTCATAAGCACGCCCTTGGACAGGGCGGGGCGCTCATACGGGAAGTAAGGTTCCGAGCCGACGAGGCACAGTTCGCCTGGTTTGAGGCCGGACTCGACAAACTGTCGGGCAGCATAGCCGGCGGCGTTGCCGGCGCCGACGATGATGTATTTAAAAGTAGAAGCGGCGGAGGCCATGGATCGAACGATGGGTCGCGGCATGCGATTCAAGCAGAGACGTGATGATGGCAGAGGGGTCGGGTGAGGGTGGAGAGACGGGGACCCCGATAACCCTTGACACGATGACCGCCACAGCGCGCTGACGATTCGTAGAAACGCGGCGGTTCGTTATCCAGACGAGCGGCAGCCCCATGTCATTGCAAGCAGGGCGCACATCGAACTGTATCTGCACGTGGCCACGTGCGCCGCGCCTCGCTGCGGCTCGGGCCGTGGCACGTGCCGCGCGCGCTCCGCGCCATGCCGAGCGTGGGCGAGCTCCGGGGGGAGTGGGCGGCGACGCACCACCCCTACATTCGCCGCACCCCCCCTTGCCCGTTGTTCTAAGCTCCGCCGCTAATTAAGTTCTAACTATGCGTTCCGCCGCCTCGCGTCGCCGCCTCCTGTGCTTCAATGCCACCGACCAGCCGCCAGATCTCCCAGGACTCCCGGGCGTCATCACTAAGGCTGCACACAATTTCCGCAAAGCCACCTCCATCTTCCCGCCGCTCGGCGTGGGAATCGGCGCCGGCATCGGGTTTGGATGTGGTTTCGGGTGGCCCATGACCAAGGCATACGGCCCGCCACGTGCGCTTTGTGGGCCGGCCATTGCCGTTGGCATCGGCGTTGGATATGGACAGGGCGTCGGCAAACGATTTGGCCGTGATATCCGCCCGCAAGGCGTGCTCAAGTGGGTCAAATCGTTGGAACACACTTTGGATGACTTTGCTAAACGTATTCTGCGTGTGTTTAATCGTAAGCCCGCTAGTGTTTCCCCTTCCTCAACGCTTCAACCACTCGAGAATAAGCAGTAGCAAAAGTGGGCTCGTCATCAGACTGACCAGCGCTATATTCGTCGCCAAGCTTATTTTCTCTGTCTTGTTGTCGATTGCGTCTCGGTGTGCCACCACTGTTTCATATCGTTTCTCCACTTGTGCATTCATGTCAGGCAGTGAAAACCTCGTCACTCGGTACCCTGTTTTCTCGGTTATATCCTCGATGCCCAATTCTTGCATCGCTTCGAATCCCAACGCAAGCTGCTTCGCTTTGCTTGAGATCTCCGCAAAAGGGCTGGAACGAAGACGAATGTAGATTTTTCGCGCGTCTTCCCTTCGACCTACCGTTTCGTACGCAAACGCCAATGACAGGAACACTTTTCCGCCCAGACGTGACCGATGCGATGTGAACTGAACCACACTTTGCAGGCATTCAATGGCGTCGTACGGTAACGATCTTTTCATGAGTCTGTCACTCTCTTCTAACGCGTGTTCTATTTCTTCGCGATGCTGTTCCTCTTTCTCTACGTCGATTCCTTTCGCTTTTCGGTATGCCTCCAATCTTTTGCGCACCGCTTCGTCTCGTGCTTTGGACTCATCGCTTTCCAAGTCCACACCGCCTTTTTTTATGCGTCGACCACCTCCGAATGTTCGAGATATGTTCTCCGGGCGGGGGAACACACCCCAAGTGGAGACCTTTGGCTGGTAGCCGGGCTGACTGGCCTTCGATTGTTTTGAATCTGGTGTAGAAGGGAGCGAAGAGCCCTTATTAAAGAACTGTTCGGCCTCCTCAATTTGGCTCTTGAGAATTTGCTCCCTCTTCCAGGCGGGAAGTTCATTGAAAGCTTGCAGCTGCTCGACTTGCTTCTGCTGCTGCTCCGCACTCGGCGATGATTGCGTTTCTGGGAGATTGTCGTCGTCGGGGATTCCGGACGACTGTGACTGAAGGCGCTTCAGTTTGCGAAATCTTGCTATTTTCGCGGCAATTTCATCTTCCCGAGATCGATCGGTTGTGTCATTGATGTTTGCTGTGAGCGGTCGCCGAGCTCGGTGAGCGCACGTGGAAGACCTTTTGAACCTTTGCGCTGTGATAGATAGCGGACTTTGAATAAAAGCCGCCGAATGTAAATACACTTGCATCGCGGGTGGTTGATGGCAACAGGCTCAGACTGCTTCAGTGCTTAAACTCTGTGGCATACACCTGTGTATCTACAACCACGTCAGAACTCCAGGAGCTCTCACACGGTGAGTACTGGCAAAACTTGTCCGGTGTTGGGGTAGTAATCTCCAAGACGGACGTCAGCGTGGGGGCGGGGGCTTCGGGGAAACCTCCTCTTCGCGAGAGACTTCGCAGCGGTTTGTACTCAAGTATGATAGCGGTTCAGGGGTAAAGGGATAGAATTGCTGCCTACCGGAGCGAGGGATTCCGAGAACATCTAATATTTCTTTTCTTTTAAATTTCAATGGCCCATGGCAGTCACACGTCACCACTTCCAGCACCATGGCTGGTTTCCACTTCTACGGACCGCGCTATGGCGCCATTGGCTGCGACTCGTGTCCGGGTCATGTTTCACGCTTGCGCCAAACTTACCCCTCCGCCACGCGCTTCTCCGCTCGGATCCCACTGAAGGACCACTGGAAAACATGGGCACCATGCCGACCACCCATGTTGCGTCCTTCGCCTCCATTGGCATATTCGCCTTGCGGTCATTTCTAAATCTCCAACAGCCCAAAATCTCAACATACGCATGCAAAGCCGATCGACAGCCGCTGTCGTCCACGGATTCCGCCAACGGAACAAACCAGGCAACCGTGTTTACGTCCTAACGTGTCTTTTCACGTCGCCGTCCATCGAATGTGCTTGCTTCCAGTTTCCACGAGAGTTAACAGCTCTATCGATGAGCAACTCATCGCTGGAATGGTAACGTTCCCTCTCGGGGAACAGACGTAACCTGCCTTCAATCTTCTTGTGGACTTCATCCATGCCAATTTGCGCATATCCTAAATCACTGCTCAAGATGGTTGTGGCACACGGAAGTGCTCACTGGCCATGGCGTTGAGCACGTTTGTCACCGTGCTCGCCAGTACTTACTGCTGCGTAACGATTATCTTTCATGATTCTGCACAATCTGCCCACGTCAGTCGCCTCTGCACATTGATGACATCATGACCATGACATCATCGCTGTTGACCTGTTGATGACTGTGCGTCCAAAACATGCACGCCCCCGCAATACAGTTTCAATATCCACTTCCTAATATGTTGTAATAGGAAAAAGGGAAGATAACAGAAATACATCGCTGAAGTGAATCGTGCTTCGGAAGTGATTGTATGCTTTTAAAGAACTGTCCACCCACATGGCCTGCCCATTATCTATGCTACTCTTGAAAAATCCAACACCAGAAGGAAACGCCACGGCAGCTCTGCATGTGATTAATAAATATAGACAAATGAAAAACACAGAGCCGCGCTTGCGGGTGTTGTAGATTGACATAGACGATATAAATCTCCAGAGCCTGTAAAGAATTGCGGAGGAGACTAGAACCGAAAGGATGCAGTAATGGTGTAAGACTTGGAGAAAGGAGTGGGAAAGGGGTGGGAAACGAGCGCTTAATGCCGATGAAAGCAACACTGGTTGCTAACAAAACCTTGGACGTAAAAATGAAGGGCCGTGCAAGGGAAGATCACGCCTACGACGAGGACTGGGACGCTATCTTTCCCCTCGAGACAACGTTCACGAACGCAATCGCATGAACGAAGACTCGCAACCTCACCAGAGACGGTGACGGGTCTACTGTCGGTCGAGGGAGGTCGCCTTCGTCCCTCGGAGGTTTTGATACCTCTGTTTCGTCAGTTCTGGACTCCTGCGTTGAGTCCACGATATCCTGGTCCGGTTCTTTGTACGGCACTTTCCGTTGAGGAATGTGCAACAACTTCTCGAGCTTTGACATGTCCGTTGGGTCTTCGTCCGTTGGTCCATAGCACCAGTCCAGCGGGAACAGCCGAACCAAGAAACCCCACGGCAGGCTCAATGCACCGAGAATGAGGGAAGCTCCCCACGCGGCGGCGTTGATTCGTCCAATGCCTATTGAATCCCCAACGGTTGTGCCACCGACTCCCAGCATAAGAGCGATTTGGACCAAGACAGTGATGAAGATGATCCCAATGAATAAGAAACTGTGATGCAGTTTTGCGAACACGTTTCTACCCGCGATTCTTCGGGAGTTCAACTCTGAGCCGATTTGCATAAAAACGAACACGTTGAAGATAATACTCCTGATTTCCAAATCCCTTGCTTCACAATCGTTGGCAGACGCACATTCTAGACCGAATATACTCTCTCCGGCGTACTGCAGAATGAGACACACTAAGAGTTGATACAAACTCATGCCAATAATGTTCCGGTACATCGCACGGTTGATAAGCGGCGCTCGCCTCCCAAACGGCTTTCGCTTCAGAAGATCAGGACGCGGGGGCTCAGTTGCAAGCGCTAAAGCACCCATAGAATCCATTATCATGTTCACCCATAATAAAGGTACAGCACCCAAAGGCAGATCACGTCCAGCACATGCAGAAATAAAATTCAGGGTGACAGCCACAACGTTGACCACAAGTTGAAACTGCAGGAATTTCCGTATTGACTCATATACATTTCTGCCCCAAAGGACTGCCTTCGTCATGGACTGAATGTTGTCGTCAAGAATCACAATATCACATGCCTCTTTAGCGATTTCTGTACCAGCAATACCTAAAGCAAAACCAACGTCAGCTTCTTTCAAAGCAGGACCATCTGTACAATAGAAAGAAAAGATATTACACGCAAAGATATGACAAGTACACATAAACGCTCACAGTTAGGGACCAGTTTCTTCGTGAAGTGATGTGTGCACGAAAACAATTGGAGGATGTAGACGACATACCATTAGTTCCATCACCTGTGACACTAGTAACTTCGCCTAGCTTCTTGTGTTCTCTCACGAGTAAAAGCTTGTCGTTGGGCGTTGAGCGTGCAAGCACCTGGATTTTCAATGCCTTCTTATCTAGTTCACTTTGAGACATAGCTCGGAATTCAGGACCTTCCACAACAAGTCCATCCGGGTCCAGGATTCCCGCTTCCTTTGCTATGAAAGTGGCCGTAAGCTTATTGTCTCCAGTCACCATACGAACAGTGACGCCTGCTTCCTTGAGCTGTCGAACCGCATCACGAGTTTCCGGACGAATAGGGTCCTTGATACCAACGACACCTATATAAGTAAGATGTTCGTCTGGGGCGTCTTGCCAAAACGCTTCGTCGTTTTCGTCGTGATTAATATCGCGATAGGCCAGCAACAGTGTGCGAAGCCCTCTGCTAGCCATAGCTTTCACGTGTCCAAGAATTTGGATTCGTCCTTCGCTGTCAAGCGCAGTGCATGTTAACCCATCTGGTTCAAGCCTTTGAGAACACTTCCTCACAAGCAATTCTGGAGCACCTTTTGAGTGCAAGCGAATTCTGTCAGTTCCCAGTCGCTCTGCTGTGCTCATACTCTTCTTTATGGAGTCAAACATGTAGACCCTGAATACGTCTCTCTTCTTGCGAATATCAACGTAATTTCTCTGCCACAGGTGCACAAGCTGCAGTAACGCACATTCAGTCTTATTTCCAAGATGATCAACGGTACCGGTTGGGTTGAATTGGAGGTTGGCTTGACTGTTCACCGCCATATTAATGCAGAGCAATTCTCGATATTGGTCCGATAAGTTGTCAGGCCCAGGAGACAGCGTTTCGTCGTATACGGCAAAAGTTCCGAACCAATTGGCCTCAACAACAGTCATTCGATTCTGCGTAAGCGTTCCAGTCTTGTCGGCGTTGAGCTGAGTTGCAGACCCCATTGTTTCACAAGCTTCTAATCTGCGCACTAGATTGTTGTCCTTCATCATCTTTCGCATCGCAAAAGCAAGGCCAAGTGTAATAGCCAGAGGCAGCCCCTCTGGAATGGCGACGACAACAATGGTCACAGCATCGATGAAAAAGTCAAGAACTAAGTTACCATCCCATTCATTCTTTCCGGCAGAGTCGACAATCCAGCGAATTAAAGATACGAGAAACGTGAGGACTGCAAATAATATACCGAGTTTTCCAATGCTCCAGGCCAAGCGATCCAGGCGATCCTGAAGCGGGGTGCTCTCTGGTTCGACGATGAGACTTTTGAGAATTACACCCCATTGCGAGCGCTCACCCACAGCTACAACAAGTGCAAAGCCAACCCCTTCAGACACAGTTGTCCCGGACAGCAGAAAGACGTCCTCATCCACAGTCTTGTGAATATCGATAGGCTCTCCGGTCATTGCCGATTCATTGGTTTTAAGCGCGGAGCCACGCAAGAGGACAGCATCGGCCGGAAGTTTGTCACCAGCAGAAATCTTAATAACATCACCAACGAGAACATCCTCTGCATCGACGTTGGTGGTGGCAGAAGCGCGGACAACCTGAACTGTATAGTTGTCTTTGACAGAGTTGAGCTGTCTGAACTTTATCTCTTTCTGACGATCAATGAGGGCTTGAACCGTGACGACAACAATAACTACGAGCACAATAGCGATGCCTTCAAGGTATCCATAGTGGTCGCGGTTTTTCTTGATTACGCTGCCAATGATTAAGGAGACGATAGCAGCAACGCTGAGAATGATGATGGTGAGATCATGAAAGGCTTCGTAGACCAGGCGAAAAAGACTCTTTGGTGGGGGGTACTTGAATTTGTTGGCTCCGTAAAACTGGGAACGAGGTTGTGTTCCCGCAGCGAATTCGTCGGCAGATATTCCAGTCTCAGGGTGCGAGCACAGTGTCTCAGCGAGGCCTACGGGGCCGCCCAACTTCTGCAGGGCAAGACAGTCGCGTTCGTTGATGATGCGAGCGAGCTCATCAGGGAGAATGGTAAACCGCGGCGGAGCAGCGCCTTGCTCAACGAAATCCATAAATGAAGGGCTGCAGACAAATGACGCGGAGGGGCTGACAGAAAGGAGAGGGGGAGCACCGGGGATATACAGAAGCGGGCTCGCACGACGAAAAGCGGCCCGGAGGTACGGGTGCCGTTTTCCCGGGGCAAGCAAAGCGCAGAGCGTTCGTAAGTGCGGCGCACCAAGGTTGCGCTTTCGAAAGTTTAACGAAGACGTGATGCGGGATGCTAATCGGCTGCGGTCGCGACTGTAGAGCGTCAGACCTTGGGGTGCAGGGCTCGTCGAAAAAGCTGATGAAACATGCGATTGGTGAAAATGCAGAACGTGTTGTATTCAGCTTGCTATAGGCGAGAGGTGCTGGTTAATTTTCCCACGTCATCATCAACTTTTCGCGCAACGAGTGCGGCTGGACTGTCTTCGAGGATTGGTCATGAGATGGACACGTGGCACCGAAAGGGGGCGCGCTCGCTGTGCATATTGCAGTTGGCGTGTGCCGCCCAACTCAGCGCGTGTGATCATAGCACACTACTGTGTTCGAGTCGCATCGATTTTGCACTGCCGGCGGCGCCGGCAGTACGCGTCGCTAGCCGTGGGGCCGCCGGCACTTGGCAGCGCCACCACCGGTGACTTGGCGGCCCGTTCGCGCGCCTCGCTCCCGCTCACGCTGCCCCGCCCTGCTCCTTGCGCCTGCCTGCGCGCCCCTGCGCGTGCGACCCGCCTTCGTCGCGCCTGCACTCGTCATGTCCAGAGTCATCCACGTTCACGTCCGAATGCTCCTACTTAACCCGCCACCCTCGGCGAGGCGCTGCCCGCCGCCGCTTGAGCGTGGCGCCCATTCCCGTCCGCGTCGAGATGTACGTCATTCCAAGGAGAAGTCTGGAGCTCACAATCTTGTCATGTAAAGGTCTGCCCTCCATTAAAGCCGATCAGCTGTGGCACGACGAGCGCTTTAACACAGAGCTCCAAGCGCTCAGGCGCAAGTGTGACGAAGCCCAAACCAGATTGCATGACGCAGTTGCGGCTGCCGGCGGTCCCGCCAATCAGCTTCCGTTTCAAATCAACGCTGAGAGTATTGGCTCGCCGGCCTTCACATCGGTCGTGGACTACCAAAAGGCCGTCACCAACCTGAACAACTTTTACGCAATGTACGGTGGAAGCGCTGAGTCCGATAAAAGGATTGCACCCAACTGTTATGCCAGCGTAACACTGGAGCGCAACACGGTCAAGTCGC
The DNA here is from genome assembly GCA_019155205.2 of Gracilaria vermiculophylla. Lineage (NCBI taxonomy): Eukaryota > Rhodophyta > Florideophyceae > Gracilariales > Gracilariaceae > Gracilaria > Gracilaria vermiculophylla. The sequence goes on along the minus strand of JAHNZQ020003146.1, from coordinate 115,073 downwards.
CGCTAGCTACCACCGAAGTGATGCGAGCCAACTACTCTGTGTTCTGGAATTGTACCACAAAAGACATCAATATAGATTTGCTGCTAATGTGCTCAGACATTCAGGGCGCAGCGCAAAACCCCTCTTACATGTACTGTCAAAGGCTCAGAATCGCTGTGTACCACGACTTTGGATTCGGGCAGGATGCCAACAGCACGGCCTGGGCCCACGACGACACTCGTGATGGGCTGCTCATTGGCGAGGCTTTCATAGCCGTGGCAGATTTGTTTGCTGAGCCATGCGCAAAACGACATGAACTCAGTGTATTTGGTCCAACTCACACGGAAATAGCGGGATGCAAACTGCACATTGAAACAAAGGTGTCGTGCTCGAAAGCACAGGTGCCGAAGGTCTTCCCATGCGCATCGTCTTTTCCGGCCATAATTCCAATTGAGGCGGAGAAAGACTGCGGCCAGGGTTGTGATGCTGACGTGTCACTAAATGGTTCCGACTCTATTTCCTTGCCAGCTGGCGTTCGACTGGCTATGGGTTCATCGAGGGCGTCTTGTAAGCACAAAGGCAAGTCCAAATGCAAATCCAAATGTAAGAGCAATCATCGGTGCTGACGAAAGCAGTCACAGAATGTGTGGCTCGTCCAATTCAAGCCTTTTAAACCAAATATGAACAGCGGGAGTGGCGGGTCACTAAGCTTCATTGCAGGCTGAAGAACTGCACGTGTCAAACATATAACGTCTGGTGAGAGATATAGTCCTCACCATTTCAATGCGTGCAACGCCGATTGGCCAGAAAGATAGCAAGATAAAATTAACTGATTCTGATCCCTGAAGTTGTGGCATGTCACATTGTTATGGAACGGAACGTTCTGTGCTCGGCAGAGTTCGTGGCCTAAAGCCCGAATGGCTTACGCTCCGGCATTGCTTGCCTTGATGTTGCATCGCATCGAAATGCACAGAAGCTACGAGTTGTCTCTTGATTGATGTTGACTAGGAAAATCTGCAAAACGGGATTGAGTTGGTCACAGACGAATGATGACGGCAGCGGCGTTGTTCGCGTGCATGACAGTGCTGAAAAGATAAACTGTTCGTTGTTGAGTGAAAATGGGTCAACCTTTATGGAAACGTTTCAGCGGATCACTGAAGTACACTTACGTTTTGTATCACGTCATCTGCCCAACGGAACAACAAGTCATGGAATTTTAGGGCCTTTTTGTGTATTTAAAGACCTAGCTCTCCTTGTTTGTTATTGCGGAAAACTGCATGAACAACAAAAATATTTTGGGAAATTCTATGGATGCAGGGCGACTGATTGCAGAATTTTTCGACTACAGTACTTCACAAGGGCCACATGCGCAGTGTTTGGGAGATCTTAAGTTTGCTGTAATAAGGTATTAAAGCATTTAACCAAAATCTCAGAAACAACAAAACACTTATCTTCTTACAGACAAAATCCAAGTGTTTCTCCCACATTGTTGTCATTGTGCAAATACTTGTGAAAAACTTTAGCTACTTTAACGTAGTTTTCTACGTTAATTGCCTTGACACCGTCAACACACTCAGCGTAGAACAGTAACACTAAAATAGCAGCCAATGTCAATGCAATAAACGCACTACCAGCACAGCGCCTACATTTCTGCGTAGTTTGTCAGTATTCGTGTAAAAACACGATCTTCAAGGTACTTGGAAGCCTTTTAATTATCGCAACAGCGTCAAAACATTTTTGAGTTTCAAACGCTGGCTTAATTTTCCCGAGCAGGCATATAAATCTCTTAGAATTTCTGCGCCTGATTTATTACGCTGTTAGTATAAACTTATGCAGTATCCGTCTCATCCACTAATTAATGATTCTGATGAAGAGAATACTTCTAAACCTCCAGGTTATGATTTGCTTTATTTTGGCTTTGGTTCCAAAAAAAATATGGTAAATGAAAAGTTTCAACTGTAAAGAATTTGATGAAATATAGACGTTCATAGCTCTAATTGTGTGGAAAACATAAGATATCGAAAACAAAAGAGAATATATTCATTTTCTGTCCACGATATATTTTTCATGACGTTAACCATCCCTAATCACGGTGGAAAATTGGAATTTTTAAAATATTTGTTTCACATAGCTGGGTTTTCATTTGGCAGAATTGTTATCAAATTTACTACATGATTTCTATAGAAACATATATTGTTTACAATTATAAAAACGACGGTCGTTATTCCATTAAAAAGTTTGGTACATTGTGGGTAATTTAGGAATATTTTAATTTGATAGTATGCTGCAAATGATATTTTTTAACCATCATTTCGTCCTTTAGAAGGTCTGGCCGAAGGAAAAATATTTTTTGTGGAAAACATAATTTGTATGATCTCGAATCAGAAGCTTCTATACTGCAAACGGTCTGGTCATAAACATCTCGGAATAACCCCCAGGAGCCACCTCTGATATTGATATATTTAATGGAGCTATATGGTGCAGTGGGAAAACGTGCAGAACCTCAGGACGGCAAGGGCTCCGTATTTATTACCACCCACAACTGACTGGTAAAGCCACAACGGGAGCTAAAAGACTTGATCCTAATACTGGCGGCTCCTCAGATTTGGAGAACGAGTACTGACGGAAGACAAAAGGAGAAAGGAAGATAACTAATCGGAGGAAGAAACGAGCCGCTGGTTCGGGCTAGGAGACTATTAGTTCCGAATCCAAAACGGACTCCCTGACAGACCAAGAGAAAGAATACAGATGGAGAGAGTGGAACGAATGTCGCCTACAGGTAAACGTTTGCTGCAAGGGAGATATCAATAGGCGCCCACCATCTGATTCAGATTCAGATGATGAAAACCAGTAGGTACTGGGGCCATTGAACCACTTCTTCACGAAATCTATCGATTACTCTACCTACACGTTGACCAATGGCGACGATTCATGTACGGAAGGGGTCACACAAAAGAGGACTAAGCAGTACCGTCGCCTTAGATTCAAAATGGATGATACACACTTCTCGGGACCCCATCGCGATTACTGATTTTCTTTAAAAAGCTAAGATTGCTTGTGTTCAGAAGGTTATCCCATTTGCTTCTTTCAGTTTTAGAACATGAGACCAGCAGGTACGTTGCTTCATAGCCGGATACGCAGAAGCACCATGATTGTAAACGAAGATGCCACCGACATGCTCCACGCAAATCTCTAAATGGTAAACTACCTATTGCACACGTATGCTACCGATGAGATTATTGCCGAATGAAGCCACAGAACTCGAGAGGACCGGATCTTATGCGGCGCGCGAATCCATCTGTTGATTTTTTTTTCAAGACGCATGAGAAAATGCAGGTGTTTAGTGACCATGTGAAGAGCCTGCTGGTGCAACGAGTCCAAAATGCCCCAAATGGCTGCGTTTATACCAGCCAAGTGGGACAACCGGGGAAACTTAAAAGTTGGTGCGTCAATCACGAAGACTGCAACTATATATCCAGGACGGATTAAGTACTGAAGACGATCTTGACGACGACCCTGACCTTCTCCATCAGCCACTTTGTCAGGGACTTCCCGTAAGGCCGAAGACAAACTAACTACTTTGGTTGCAAATTGTTCCACAGTACGGCGATCAGAGGAAGTGACCGACAGACCACGACTTAGGGACAAAGCCCAACTGGTAGGAAGAACCGAACTGCTTGGTGTAAGCACGCTCGTACTGGGTGCCGGAGCCAGAAGAGCCAAAACCGGTATCACCGAGGACTCACCCACTCTCAAAACGGGGGCAATATTGGAACGTCGACCACAAGGGCATCACCATCTTCGTCCTCAGCCACATGCCCGCTAACCTGATGGTCCGTTTCTGGAGTAACAAACTGGGGATTTTGGAACCATACCGCTCACTAATGGCTAGGTTTATACTCGTAAGAGAGCGCCATTCTCAGTATTTCTTTGAGTCCTGTGGTCGTATACGGAGTGTTCACTACCAAAACTTTATACACCGGGCTTCTCGTGGTCCACAGCGACCAAGTGGCCGAGCATACGGAAGACGTGACCAACTAAAGATAAAGAGCCAGATGGGAAGGGTTTGTGAGGGCACTTGGTAGTCCAAATCACCCCATTCCGGGCGACATGCAGAACCAATACCGCGACCATAGCATCCCATCCCGCTATGGCGACTGACCATTTAGTAGCTGCAAACGGGCTGTCCCGGCAAATGCATCTGTCGAAGCACGGCAAGATAATAGATGTGGGGACGTCTAAGTACTGGAAAGCTTTATAGCTGCTCCTTAAATCTGCAAGTTGTACATAAATTATCCGACAAGTGTCATTTTTTAAGGAGGAAACCTCGATAGTGTTGTAAATTCTCATGGTCTGCACGTTTGCTCGTCGGTTGTCTCAGCTGGGCTTCGTCTTCTCTGTCTCCGGCCCAGCACTCTCAATCTATGAAGCACTTGATATGCACCGACTATCTTGCGCCCAGCTCTGTCTATTGCAGTCGCCATTTTTTTGTCGTTTCCGCATATCTAGAGTAGTATTTGAAAAGATATGCTGGACGCTACAAAAGAATTGGAATTACTTTCAACACCGCAAAGACTGTACAGGGGTTTTCGGTTTTTGTGTTGAGCAGAAGTTAACTGCAGCCTTGCGGCTACTCGCGTACGGCGGAGTGGCAGACAGTGTCGATGAGTATATTAGAATGAGTGAATCAACAGCATCTCAATGCTTGAAGAAGTTTTGTAGAAGTGTAGTTGGAGCGCTTGGGGATACGTACCTACGGTGCCCAACAGAAGAAGATTTACAAAAGATCCGACAGCGAACTAGAGATCCGAGATTCCCAGGGATTTTTGGCAGCATTGACTGCTGCAAATAGCTGTGGAAAAAATGCCCGCTGGCGTGGCGTGGACAGTATCAGGGAAAGGAAAGGAAGGCTGCTGTGACCTTGGAGGGTATTGCTGACGACAAACTCTACATATGGCATGATTTTTTCGGTACACCAGGAAGTGCAAATGATATTAATGTATTGGAAACATCCCCATTGATTAACATAATCTGTGATGGTAGCTTTCCTCCATAGGTCTCCTAAACAGTCAACGGATGACAACACCATGTTCCTTACTTTTTATGCGACGGTTTTTATCCAAAGTATCCGTTGTTCGTGCACACTGTGCAAAAACCTGTGGCAAAGAAAGAAAAACATTTTTCACGGTGGCAGGAAGGACTCCAAGAAGATGTTGAAAGAGACTTTGGAAATCTGCAAGGCAGATGGCATATACAAAAACGTCCATCGCGTTTTTGTGGAGTAAGTACCATGCACGACGTCATGTATTGCTGCATAATTCTTCACAATATGATGTTCAATCACGGAGTTACTGAAGAAGAAACGATAGGGGCAGATGCAAAGTTGGAACATCAAAACGAAGTAGTGCACTTTGGGCAACCTGTTTGGGCAGAAGATGAAATTGTTTACGTAATGAAGAGGTCTATATCTGGTCTATGTCAAGAAGAGCAGTTCCTCCTGAACATATTGAAACAGCGAGAACTGCAACTAGATGTCCAAGAACATTTGTGGACCCTTCACGGAGACTCATGAAAGGATGTAGCCGTTGTTGGAGAATGCTCTAAAAAAGCTCAGCATCTCGAAGAGGAGGAAGAATTTTCCGGAACAATTTCAGGAGAAAATGGTAAAAGATTAGCGTCGAGGACTTTCTTGCGTTGCCTCTTTGCATGCTCTTCTTCTTCAGATTCGTCTTTCTTAAGTTTTTTGAGAGCCCTGTTTCGTGAGATACGGAAAAAGTCTTGCGCCTCCGGACTGAGATCTCCTGATAAGGTGAAAAGAGCTATATCGTTGTGACCCTGGATCTCATCTGCTCGTCTCATTCGCAGCATTAAAGCTTCCTTGGCATTCTTCAGCTTTGCTTCATAATGTTTTTGTTTAATCTTCTCTGCCTTGGCCACCATCCTACCCATTGGACGTTTAGATTTCACTTCACCTCCGGAAATATTCTCGTTATTGCTTTTGTTCGATTTCCTTTGTTGCTCAACAGACTCTGTAGTAGACATGAGTGCCGCATTATAAGTAGAATATGACGCATTTTCCATCTGGGCTGCAAACTTTGGATGATTCTGGAGCAATTACCATGCAGCTAAAAAGCGAAACGATTCTCCCTCATCATCCTTGGTAGAGCTCATGATTGCGCCATTGTAGAGTCCTGTAGCCATTTAAAGTCTTCCTTCTTCTTTATAGCCTGATGGATTGATACGCAAAACACGACTATAGCAAGACGAAAAATTGTGCACTTTGCTATGATGAGTTTGACACGATTACGGACAGATTCATACGGCCTTGGTGGACGGTTTGCAGGTTTGTACACTTTGTTGTACACTTTGGCAATACTTTCGAAGAAGACTTTCTTTTTGCGATCAGTGGCAAGGATTTGGTCCTCGGGTGTTTTGATGTACGCTTTTGCCACAGCTGTGTCTTCTTTAGAGGTAAAGCTCGGACCTTTTGTACTCTGCTTCTTTCCCTCCATCGCGAAAAGTCTTGTGAGCGTGTCCTGCCAGTGAACGAGGTCGTTTGGTTGGCAGAGAAGCGCAATGCGAATGTCGTATCCGTTGCGGGTAGTGCCGGGCTATGAAGTTTTGGCCCGAAGTTATCAATCTTCTGCCCAGTCAGACTGTCGAACGGGGATGCTCCTTTGTTGAAGTGGTCCCATTTTGCGAAGCAAATCTCGAGGATTTGCTTCGCAAATTGGAACCTTTTTATCAATTACCTATTCTTTTCAACCTGATGGAGATGGCCAGTGAGCCCAAAAAACTTATTTGATGTTTTGCGGCTGTTGGTGGGGATGCTTTAAGGTCTCGTGGCCAGTCATCCAATACAAGAGGGTCTGTAGTACAGTGCGCAAATCACCAATTGGTGTGGCATGCGACGTGACATTTCTGACTTCCATTCAACTTCGTAGTTGTATTGTAAAGAGCAATGGTATATGTCATTTATGTCGGTACGGTTCACTAGATGGCGAGCTCTAAGTTATCATTGCGGTACTTTGGCCCCGGAAATAAATGAACTGTAGGGATCCCGAAGCTCTGCACCATACATAAAGAGGTGCATCAGCTCCTTCGTTCTTACTTTTTAAAGCATCTTCTGGAGAAACCTCAAATCCTGTAGCTGTTATAGTCAACAAACGGACTAGCCAGTTATATCAAAGGGCTTCACTGCCCCACAAACGTCCTTGAAAAGGTGAACAGTTTGATACCCCGGTTGGGGCTGGCAGTCTTTCCTGAGATAAAGAGATGGAGTATTGTTCTCCATGGCAAATGCCTTGGCGGATTGATCTCTGATGAGGGAGGAAAGCACTACGTACATCACATTCAGCTCATTCGTACTGCACTATCTCGATTTAAAAGTGCCTCGGCTTACCGTCCCGATATTAGGCGATCATGGTTTTGATCGCGGTGTTCAACCCTTCGATGAACATGTTACTCCGCTCATAAGCGAGATAGACATTAACTCATCGAGGGAAAGCCTTTTTAAGGTTTACGGAATAGTTAATTTTCGTCTTTTCGTCCTTATGGCGGGTGTCATTCAGAGCGAGGATGGCGGACTGAATTGCTTGGTGGGTCGCATAGGAACGCGACAAGTACTGCAATGCTTCGAACCAGCATCGTACTACTCCTTCGGAGGCTCGGCTTGAACCTCTGACAGAGTTGTATTGGTATTCAGTAACTACCAGTAACATGAACGGCAGAGTAGCGTAGGTTGCTCTCCGTCCATTTTGAGTACATCGACCTCCACGACAAAGCGCCCCAGAAATTTCAATACCATTGTGCAGTCTTCTTCAGAAAAAGTTCTGGATACGCTGTGTGAGTTGCATTCTCTTGATGCAATCCCACACCATTACCGTCTCACGGGGTGTTCTTTCCGTCGATGCATTTTCCACCGGGTGGTGCCGGTAAGATAAACGCTTCCGATACATCGGGATCGTCGGCTTCAACTCCATGAGGCCAAGTTGCCTCTTGCTCTTTGGACGTGCTCAAATTTCACCGGCAGAAGCCGACGACAGCGTGGAGCGGGATGAGCGCCACTTTGGATCCTAAACATCAGACTCCGAGCTCTTGAAACCTTCCGAATCACTCAGTGAAGAACTCTACAAAACCGAAACGTTTTCATACTGGGCATGCCTGTAACTTTTTGACTTCCGCGTATGGCGATTCTTTTGCATCTCTCTCTGATCATCTCGTTTAGAGACTGCATGCGGCCCGGCTGAGATAGGTCGGTCCGTCAAGAGTGCGTGTTCCAACGCCTCGAGACGGGATCGAACACGGTTACAACGGGTCTCAACCTCTTTCACGAAGGCGGGCGGCTCACCAAAAAACTCCAGTGCGGTGTTGACATCTAAACCGAGAAAATGCAAATCCTGGAACGCCTTTTTTACGGGTTTATCCTCAACAGCCTCCCATAGGGTGGCGACCTCCTTCGAAAGGGTGTCATGGGCAGCTCGCAACGCGCAGAACTGCCCTACCAGGTCCTCCACCTGGAAACGTCGAACAGTACTACGTGTTGTGTGGATAAACGCTTTGGCGGGAATCGACGTAGTCGGTGCAGCAACGGGTGCCAGACCATCCAGGATAGCTGGAAAGAGATCTCGGATTTCCGAATCATGGCGCAAAGATTTGGTAGCCTGCGCGGCAAAACTCGATTCAGAAGTTACTGGGATCCGTGAGGTCAACCAGTTGCCTGGTTGATCCTCACCTTGGTGGGTTCGAATGAGGCTGATTACAGGCTCCGATCTAAATGGTCTATTCGGCATCTTTTAACGGTAAAAATGGGAAAACCATAGAGATCTTCAACAAATAAATCTGCAAAGAAGAGACAAAAATTCAAGTGATCTTCCCAAATTTTAGTACAGTGGATCCTAAGATGATATTTTCCCTTTGGAATTATAGAGTTTAGATTAATTTTCGTTAATTAGTGTAGGTAGTTCATACAGTAGTGAGGCCGGACGAGGCGCGTTCCCGGCACTTTATGTAATCTGCCAGTTAAGCCCTACCTGCGGAGGAAGTAAACCAAGCACCCCTAAGTCATCTTCTACTTTTTCCGGTTGGGGACTCTTGTCGAACGCCTTCAGGTTTCTAAGCCGCCGATCCTCAGGTTGCTTCATAGAAGCGCCTGTACTAGCATTGTACCCCCAGTGAACCCCCATCTCCGCTTAGTGCTTGCAGACCCTCTTTCAGGAATCCCCCGGATCGTGACCGTGATTACCGGAGACTACCTTTAAGAACTGGCGCCTTTGGAGTCACCAAGAACGCCTAACGGATGCTGTGCGCTATCAACTCAAAAAGAGAACTGACGATACCAAACCTGGTCTCACGACTGGGAAGGCCAGTTCCTGAAAGGTATCACAAGAGTTGTGAAAGAATAGAGTTGCTAGTCTGCACCGATTCGATCCCAACATTAGCATTGTTCTGTTAGGTAGTCCCGTAGTGGAAAGAAATCACCCCCGAGCTACTTCTTTATAGACCCCTGGGATGCTCCAATGAAAACCTTCATACAGAACCCTCTGGAAACCGACTCCGTTGGTGAGCGCAGCACGTGTAGCGCTCTCCAGGAGATGGCCGTCCGACCGGAGGACCCTGAAAGTCTCCTTAGGAATCCTGGCTCTTCTGTGGAGCGTTTCAGGAATCGCCATAGGAGTGTGCACCATCGGAGGCAAATGGGACCCCCATAACACCTCTGTAGAACGCCAATGTGAATTTTGAAGGACCGTACATGGTACAGCAACCGCCATCTCAGGAACAGAAGGGACGGGAACAGACGGAGGCAATTTCCATCTTAGATTTGGTGGCCTTGCGCTTTACGGATTGGCTCTCATATGAGATGGTCGGAAGAAATACTGCAGGTGTTAAGGGACATTTTGGGGCGCGCCGCCGTGCTCATGGGGAGGAAATCGCAAGGGAGAGTGCTCACCGTGCCGTAGATGCCTTGCTCGCTTCGGATCTTTTCCTGGACGTGATCTCATGTGTTATCCGTGCGGAGGTTTGTTCCTAAACCACGCAGCTGCTCCCCGCAGCGGCGTTTGAAAGTCATTCTTCCGTACAGGAAAGGTTCCCTACATCAACACCTAAGGTTAACTCGGGCAGAGACGCACAGGATACTGTCGTTCCCAACGGCAGAGGAGGAAAACAGCCTGTCAAAGAGAAGCGAGAACATTTCAGGAGTACTGCTATGAACCGTCTGGACCTGTCTCCTCTCAGGGGAGAACAGGATATCGGTTGCGAACTACTTCAACCAAGGAGAGAAGGACAGGATACTCTTCGGGTGAGTCGCGAAAGCGGGGGCGTCTTCATTCCTCCAGACAAACTAAAGGAAAGACGCCAAAACAAACGGTGGGAGAAAAGCATAAAGCGAGACACCGTTTTGGAGAGAAGCTCAGATTCTGAATCCGTGAAAAGCTCTAGATTGGAGGACAGTATATCTCCTAAAGAGAAAAGCAAAAGGGTCAGAATGATCGTCCTGCCTAGAGACCTCCTCGCCAAAGAGGTAGATTGCGACACCTATCGGGTGATCGGTATGTACGCGCAATATACCCACGCCTGAGGAAGGTGAAGTTTCACGATGCCGATTCTGTAGTTATCGGGTCTGCATCTCCGAGACTGGACTCGAATGTGCTTCAATTGGAAGATATTAAATAGGAGAAGCAGTCGAAGAAGCTCCGGGTGGTGAAGAGTATCGAAATACCGGCGACGAGTCAGGCAGAAGTTTAGGTGCAGACCACTTTATCTAGCCTCTCTTTCTGAAAAAGGAGTCCGCATCTGGCGACTTGGCAGCAGGCCATGATTGCAAATGGCGTTAAGGACATAGTGCGGGCTATTAGCTTTAGATTTGTTCTTGCTAACCTGAAGCAGTCGCCTTTTCGGCTTGAAAATGCTTCTGTCGTTGGGTCCGCCTTATCCGCCCCTGCAAGACTGGCTCATCTCTTTCCTATGGAGGACCGTAGTGAACAGGATGCAATCGTCACTGTAGAAACTGAAGCGGTATCGACGACTCCAGAGGAAGACAAGCCCTCCAATTGCCAGGAGTAGCTCCAAATTGGCGAAGAGTTCCATGAGTATCGCCATAGGATAGTGGAGATGCTATCCTCCGTTAACAACATGTGTTCTGGTCGCCTCGTTTAGGGCAACCGTGCCAAGCACTGGATCCAGCTCATACTTGAGGCAAAACCGGTACACCGACTCCCGAGGAAAGCGCGGCCTCATGCTCGTGATTTCGAACACAATGAGGTCGAACAGATGCTAAATAAAGGCGTTTTTGAGCCCTTCCACTTTTTTTGAGCCTCCGCAGTGGTGTTTGTCACAACAAAAGATGGCTTCTTGAAGTTTTGCATTCACAATAGACTCCTCAACGAGGTAAAGGTACCCAATTCGAACCCAATACCCCGTATAAATGAACGTATTGACTCCTTACCGGATGCGCCCGTTTTCTCTTCGCTGGATGCCAACAAAGGCTACTAGCAAATTGAAGTGGATGATTACGATAAGAATAAGACAACGTTCACCTCTCACTGTGGACTTGCGAGGTTCTTTAGGATGCCACTTGTGTAGAAGAATGCACCGGCTACCTTCCAACCAGCGGTGGACATAATCCAGTCGAACGTCGGTGTTTTCGGAATGCTAGTTTGACAATCAAAAGAGAAAGAATTAAAATGGACGGATATCGGCTCTTAAAACCCACTTTTGAATGAATCAATTTCCATTAAAATATTTTCACACATTCAACACTGCTAGTTTTTTGAAAGTAAAAACTAGCAAACATATTCACATTTCCAAGTTATTTCGGACCAAAAA
>JAHNZQ020003146.1:84432-103168 GCA_019155205.2 Gracilaria vermiculophylla | reverse complement strand
ATATTTTTTTTTGCTTGCCAACCACCGCGAACTAGCAGAATCTAGCGTTTTCGTAGTTTTTTTGAGTGATTCCCTAACAAACTTGCAATCTAGCACCCTTATCTAGCATTCCGAGAACACCGACGAAAGTGAGTTGACAGTATGCCCTGGTGTTAATTGACATGTGTCCTCCTTCAGCAACAACCTTAAGGTGTACTTTAACCTATAGAATTCGGCAGTCGCAGCCTTTCACCGACGGTGCGGAATTATTCGACCTCGGAGCGCGAATGCCTCGCAATTGTATGGGCGGTGTCGCTTTTGCGCCCATACCTGGAGAACGCGCATTTCACCCTGATAACGGACCATGCACCATTAAACTCCATACTATTCTTGACTGATGCTTCTGGCCGTCTCAAGAGGTGAAGAATACGCCCATTTAAGTACGAGTCTGTCATCGTCCACTGCCCGGGCAGAAAACACCCGGCGCCGAACGCAATGTCACGTATCTCAACAGATGGAAAAGGTAAAACACCTTTGGAGGACACCATTCCATTTCTGGTCGTCTATAGCTCCGACAGAAAAGAAGAATGCGAAGTAGAATGCGTTGAATGCTGTAATTCTGGAGGGAAGTTTACTGGACTCTCTGAGGTAAGGTCCCTCGTGGAGGAGGAGAAAGAAGTTCTCCCCATCGCTAATGACGAGCTTCAGAACCAGCAGAGTACAGATACATACTGCAAGGAATGCCTTGCCACTACGGGTAGTCGAAAATTTTCATTTGACGTTGACCGTGACGGCGTACTTGTAAGGCACGCTCCCCTGGACGCTGCTCTCCAAAAGATGGTTCCAAAGAGTCAACGGAGGAGGGTTCCGTATCCTTCGCATTTTATTTGCGTTTCAGGGCACCCTGGCGCACCGCGCATGTACTCCACCATGAGGAGGGCGTTCTATTGGCAGTAAATGGCGAATGATGCCTTCTAAACGGTGGTGGATTGCCACTCATGCGCCGCCGCTCAGAGGAATATCCGCAAATACACGACGCCACCCACCCCGTTCCCGCCTTCAGGACCCTTGGAGTTCGTGGCCATGGATATTTGGGCCCTTTCTGCAAGTCAAAGAGAGGATACCGATTTATCCTCATGATCACCGCTCGGTTCCGAAAGATCACGCGCGTTATTCTCCTCAGGAGCACCACCGCAGCAGTAATTGCCGACACCTTTCTGGAAGATTGGATTTATCCATATGGGATTCCGTTCTACCTCCATACGGACAACGGACTACAGATCGCGGCGAAGTTATTCAGCACCACATAAGGAAAACTGGGGATAAAACAGTTGTCTAGCACTGCATACCATCCCCAGACCAACAGACAGGCGGCGATGTTTAACACAACCATCGCCTCAAGTGTAAAACACTTCGTTGCGATTCACCAGAAGACGTAGGACGCATACGTGGGCACGCTTACCTTTACATTAAACCTACAGGTGCACCTTGTAGTACAATGGCTCCTAAAAAAATGATGAAGTGGCTTTATGGCGTGATATTCATAAGGAGGGCTCATATTTTAGATACTGGGCCACGTGGTGCATAATTCTGCCCGCGTGCGCTACAGTCCCCTTAAGAGACGGTAGAATATATATTTAATTTAGATAATTTATGCATGTAATTACTACAGTAGTGAGACCTGCCGAGGCGGGCTCCCGACTTGATACTTAATCTACCGGTTGAGCTCCATCTCTGGGGAAGTAAAGGCAAGCACCCTTGAGTCTTCCTCTACTTTTCCGGTTCGAGACTCTCGTCGATCATCCTTAGGCTTCTAAGCCGCCGATCCCCAGGTCGTATCGTAGCAGCGCTTGTAGGAGCATTGTCCGCCCAGTAAACCTCCCCCTCCGCTTGGTGTTTGCGGATCCCTTTCAGAATTCCCCCGGCTCACGATAGCGGATACCGGAGACCACCTTTAGGAACACGCGCCTGTAGAGTCAACAAAAACTCCTAACGGACGTTGTGCTTTACTACCTCGAGAGGAGGGCTGACAGTACCACAACTGGTCTCCTGACTTAGAAAGTCACAGTTCCTATAGGATTCGCGAAAGTCGCAGCAGAACCGTGTTTTTAGTTTGCCACGACCGAAACCCAACAGTGGGAATCTTCCTTAAGGTGATTCGGAAGTGGAAGAAAATCACCCTCGACCTACTCCTCTATGGACCCCTCAGAACCCCCAATGGAAACCCCTTTACAGGATCTTCAAGCAAACGACTCCGTCGATAGGCGCAGCACGCGCAACGCTCCCCAGGAGATAGCCGCAACACTGGAGGACCCTGAAAGTCTCCTTCGGAATCCTGGCTCCTCTGTGGAGCATTTTGAGGAATCGCCTTAGGAGAATGCATGATCGGAGGCAAGCAGAATCCCCCGCGGTACCTCTGGAGAACGCTGACGTGCAGGTTGAAGAACCGCGCACGGCATCTCAGCCGCCACCTCAGGAGCTGCAGGGACGGGAACACCCGAAGGCTGACTCCTTCCTGGAATCGCTGGCCTCGCGCCTTACGGATTGACTCCCACAAGAGGTGGTCGAAACAATACCTGCAGGTATTGAAGAGGACTTTGGAGCGCGCCGCCACTTCCTTGTCAAGAAAATCGCAATGGAGAGCGCCTACCGTGCTGTGGATGCTTTGCTGGATTCCGATTCCTTTCTTGAGGTGATCTCAGATGTAATCCGTGCGGAGATTCGCTCCCAAATCGCGCAGCTGCTCCCCGCGGCGGCGTTTCAAAGTTATTATTCCGTACACGAGAGGTTCCCTCTATCAGCACCTAAGGTGACCCCGGGCAGAGAAGGACAGGATACTGCCACCCTCTACGCTAGAGGAGGAAAGGATACTGCCGAAGGGAAACGGAACCACCTGAGGAATCTTTCTATGCACCGTCTGGACGTGACGCCCCGCGGAGGAGGACAGGATACCGGTCGCGAAGTAATTCACCTAAGGAGAGAAGGACAGGATACTCCTCGGTTGGATCGCGATAACGGGGGTATCGTCAGTAACCCAGACCACCTCAAGGAAAGACGCCGAAAGAAACGGAGGGAGAAAAGAAGAAGGCGAGACACCGATTCGGGGGGAAGCTCAGACTCGGAATCCGTGAACAGCTCCAGTCCGGAGGAGAGTATAACTCCCAAGGAGAAATGCAAAAGGGTTACGAAGGTGGTCCGGGTAACGACCTCTTCGCCAAGGTGGTGGATTTTGAAACCTAAAGGTCGAATGATCGCTCCAATCTTTACGACGCGTCGGTTGCTAAACGGCTCACGAAGATCCAGCGCCGCATGGATATTCAAATGAATATGCACTCCTTCTCAGGCGAAGACCCCATCTCGTTGTTGATTTTTCTCACGTTCTTCCGCTCAGCGTGTTATACCAATGGTTTCCATGAAGGTGCCGCTGTACGGAGCTTTTAGTTCTACCTCATAGTCCTAGCGCACTCGCTGATGCATCCGCGCCTCACGGGGGAGAGCACCATTATCGATGACCATGGAACAGAGATCTTGACGATGTAACCGGAGGTGGTGAATTTCATCCTAAAAAGGTACGCCACGGACGAGGTGATAGCCGATGCAGACGCTGAAACCACCTCCTATAGCCAGAGCACGGGAATGACCAAAACGGAGCTCTCACAGAAGCTGTGGACGAAGGCCCTACGGTGTGGGAACTTCTACTCCGTACGGCAGTTGAAGTCGTTGTTTGTCGAGGGACTCCTTCCTTCGATCCGCGCAAGGGTACGTAATCACCTGACAACACACCCAAAGTCCACCTAAACGGAGCTAGTGCCTTTCATGGAATCTCACAGGGATACCCACCGAGCCGCTTTTCACAGCTACACTCCACTTTCTGAAAATCTGGTAGCCTCAAGGACCTGGCGGGCATCCGCGCTGACGTTGGACTCCAGCAGCTCGGAGGAGGTCGACGAGCTCACGCTCGTAGGAGGGCAAGAGGCCCTTGCCCTCACATACGCCTCATCTCAGGAAGCACCGTCTAGGACGAGGACACTCTCGTCTCCAACTTCGTCAGCCTCGGCAGGATCCTACAGGAGTGTCCGATTTGCGAACCCTTAAGACTACCCAACGCCTTGCAAGATTTGCTTGTCTCAAGAGCTAGTACACTGTACGACTCTCACCCCGGCAATTAGACCCGCCATTTTGGCAGGAACGAGAGAAGAACTTCCAGGACCTGAAAGAAACACCAACGGAGAGCGGAAGTTATCGAACCACGAATCGCGACACCCGTTACCCTCTAGGAAACTACGGTTACCGTGCTTCACCGGGAGTGCAGCCTATCCTACTGTCACTTGCACCCGCGACGCACGTGCCAGTATCCAAGCTGGTTGCACCTCAGAAGAACACGTCGCATCTCGATGCACAACCGCAGAAGCCATCCCCGACTGGAACTAGGCCCCTCTCCAACCAGGAAAACCATCAGGGCTACGGGTAGAGGCTTCACGTGGCTCCTTACTATCGAGCCTCAGCTCCACGGAGGTCGTCTTTAGGAAAAGGGGAGAAGCCGTCTGCTCCGTGAACGCAGAATCGGCGGGTCCCCCAATCCCGCTGGACCCATTAGACACCTTTGAGGATTCTGTTTGCACGCTCCACCATGAGAATTGCAAAGTGTGCGCCTCTGTAGGATGTTCCCCGCTCGACTCCATCACGATGCACGCTATCCTCGATACCAGAGCTGGCCCCAATCTGGTGCACGTTGACGAGCTCCTGCGGTCTGCTCCGGGCTCCTTGAGATTGGGCGAGCTCCCTACAGTGCGCGATGCGTCGCGTCGAACATTGAACATTCTTGGAGCAATACCCCTGTATCTCCGGTTAGGCTCCTTACAGATGAAAGAATGATTCCTCGTGGCGACCAACTTGGCCACATAATGCATAATGGGCACTTCCTTTTTGGATCGGTATGTACGTTCATTCTACCCACTCCTGCGGAAGGTGAGGTTTCATGACGCTGCCCCTGTAGGTATCGTGTCGGCATCTCCAGGACCGGACGCCAACGCGCGTCAAGTGGGTAATCTTCCAAAGAAGAGGCCGTTGAATGAGCTCCCGGTGGTGAATAGCATCGTAATACCTGCGAGGAGTCCGGCCAAACTTTGGATGCAGACCTCTGCATGTGGTTTTTCATTCCTACAGGGGAGTCCACACCTGACGACGAAGCACCAATCCATGATGGCGAACGGTGTTATGGAAATAATATCGAACATTCCATATAGGGTTGTGCTCGCTACCCTGAAGAAGTCGCCGTTACGGCTCCAGAAAGAAACTGTTGACGGATTGGCACTACCCACCCCTGTAGGACTGGCTCATCTTTCTCGTGCGGAAGACCCTGCAGACCGCGATGCATCATCGCGATGGAGGCTAGATCGACTTCAACGGGTCCAGAGGACGATAATCCTGCCATCTGGTAAGAGAAGCTCCAGATTGGCGAGGCTTTCGAAGGGTATCGCCATAGGATTGTGGAGATGCTATCAGCCTTTGAGGACATGTGGTCTGGTCGCATGGGTCAGGTCAACTCGGCCAAGCACAGGACACAGCTCACACCCGATGCAAAACCGGTACATCGACTCCCGAGGAGGGCCGGACGCCATGCGCGCGATCTCGAACGCGATGAGATTCACCGAACGCTGGAGAAAGGCGTCATCGAACCTTCTAATTCCGAATGGGGCTTCGCGGTTGTGTTTGTGAAGAAGAAATATGGCTCCTTAAGGTTCTGTATTGACTACAGACGCCTCAACGAGGTGACGGTATGCGATTCGTACCGATATCCCGTATAGATGAGTGTATCGACTCCTGTGGTGATGCGTCCATTTTCTCCACACTGGATGCCAACAGCGGCTACTGGAAGATTGCAATGGACGACTCCGATAAGGATACTACAACATTCTTCTCGCTCTGTGGGATCGTCAGATTTCTAAGGATGCCATTTGGATTAAAGAATGCACACGCCACGTTCCAACGAGCGGTGGACATCATCCTGTCAAAGGTGAAGTGGCAGCATGCCTTGGTGTATATTGATGATGTCATCAAGTACTCCTGCAGAATTAAGGAGCACTTCATTCATGTAAAGCACGTGCTTCAACTCCTAAAGGATGCTGAAGTCACCCTGACGTTGGAGAAATGTTTCTTTTTCAAGTCCGCGGTAGATTACCTGGTGCACATTGTGCTCCCAGGCCGCCTACAGGTTTCTAGAGAAACTCAGGACGCCATCAAGGAAGCTCACTCTCCCACAAACCAGACGGAGCTCCGCTCCTTCCTGGGGTTGTGAAATGTATTCCGAAGGTTTGTCCCGAATTTCTCTCGTACAGCGGCGCCGTTAAGTCGCCTCTTGGAGAAGGACAAGCCGACGTAAATGGTTATCTTGACGAACGAAGGGTTTGAAGCCTTCGACACCCTGAAGAGGAGACTAATAGAACCACCGAGCTTGGTACTTCCGAAGCGGCACGGGCGAATGGTGCTGGACACTGACGCCTATAAATACCAGGTCGGATGTGACCTCCTACAGGAGCAACCTGAACGTGGAATACAACCCATCGGACACTGGAGTCGCAGCGTCACACCTACGGAACGAAATTATTCCACCTCGAAGCGCGAATGTCTCGCCATCGTGTGGGCGGTCTTGCTTTTACGCCCGTACCTGGAAGGGGCGCGTTTCACCTTGAGGACGGACCACGCACGACTGAAGTGGATACTGTCTTTGACAGATGCTTCCGGTCGCTTGGAAAGGTGGCGGCTACGCTTCCTGGAGTTCGAGTTTGACATCTTCCACGGTCCTGGCATAAAACACCAGGCAGCGGACGTGCTTTCACGAATCTCCACCGAGGGCAAAGTCAAAACATCTCTGGGGGACAATATCCCGTGTGTGGTCATACAAGACGCCGACGGGAAAGAAGGAACCGATGGAGAATGCTTGGAATGCTGTGAACCTGGAGGTAAGTACAGTGAGCTCCCTGAGGTGATGGCCCTTGTTGAGGAGGGAAACGAAATTGTCCCCATCACCGTAGCAGAGTTCCTGAAAGAGCAGAGTACGGATGCGTACTGCAAGGAGTGCCTTGCCACTGTGGGTAGTTTAACATCGTATTTTGATGTTGACCGGGACGGTGTGCTTGTACGCCGCGCTTTCCTGGATGGAGCTCTCCAAAAGGTGACCAGACGAAAATACGGGCGAGGGTGCTGTATCTCACGCACTATCCTCCCCTCGCCGGGCACCCCGGTGGACCGCAGATGTATATCACTATGTGGAGGTGGATCTATTGGCCGAACATGGCTAATGATGCCTTCCAAACGGTGGCGGATTGCTACTCCTGCGCCACCGCTTGGGGAAATATACTGAAACACCGGACGCCGCTCACTCTGTTCCCACCTTCACGATCTTCGGAGTTTGTAACCATAGAAAAATTGGGCCCTCTCTCCAGGAAAGAGCGAGGGCACCGATGTATCCTTGTGATCACTGATCGTTTCTCGAAGATCACGCGTGCCATCCCCCTCCGGAGCATCACTGCAGCAGTGCTTGCCGACGCCTTTCTGGGGCACTGGGTTTATCCATATGGGATACGGTTGTACCTCCTCACGGACAATGGTCTTCAGTTCGCGGCGAAGCTCTTCAGCGCCGTCTCCGGAATGCTGGGGATGAAAGAGTTGTTTACAACTGCCGATCACCCCCAGACAAACGGACAGGCGGAAAGGTTCAACAAGACCATCGTCTCGAGGCTGAAGCACTACGTCGCGGACCACCAGAAGGATTGGGACGCATATATGGGCCCCCCAACGTATGCATACAGCCGGCTGGAGCACCGCTCCATGGGGACAGCTCCTTTCAACCTGGTGCTCTTGCACATTCCGCCAAGTGTCGTCATTGCGGTACGCGCCACGGCGCACCCGGCGAATGGGTCACAGGCACCAACAGCGGTGCAAGCCAAACGCTCCATCCTGAGGCGGTATGAGAAAGCACTCTCCCTTGCAAAGGAAAGACTCAACGCCTCGCCGAGGATATACAAACGGGACTTCGATCGGAAGGTGATGGAAGGACCTCCCCTGAAGGAAAACGACTAGGTTTTCCTCTACAAACCCGGGGAAACATCCAACGAACCGCCGGACGTCATGTGCAAGTTAGCGCCGACCTCCTCAGGGCCCTACAAAGTCCTGGCCCCCTATACGGACACTGTCGCCATTGAGGTAAACGGGCTGAGAGAAGTTGTCTCCTGTGATAGGGTGACGAAAGTCCTAGCGCCCAGCCCCTCAGAAATGCCGCCATCACACCTCAGGGACCACGCGCGGAACGTCCTCATCCGACCACGTCAGGAGTGACGACACCGCTGGATACTGGGACACGCATCACCGCTCTTGGTGAACAATTGCTGGAGGCTCCAGGTGCAATCATGACCCCGGAAGGTGACATCCTCATGCGGTGGACCATATCGTCTCCCACCGACAAGTCCTGCTAGAATACTGTACCGCGTCCGCCGGTATGGGTACACCTCAAAGAATGACACGGAAGAACCTCCGGAACAAATCCCGGAGAACTTCCCCAGGCGATTCCACTCCAACCTGGTGCGGAACCGCCTCTCCACATAGGCGCTTCCGTTTAGGAAAGGGGGAGGGGGGCTACCAACCGGAATTTTTTTCGTCTCCGCAGTCTATCCCCTACCTGAAGTTCTCTTTTTCGCCTCCGAGATGCCTTTCCTCCCTTTTCGCACGCTCCCGCGGCTGCACTTCGTATCACTGAGCACGTAATCTAGGCTTATTCATAAGGCAACTACCGTTCATGGAGCTTCTGCTCCAACCGAAGGATCTTCTACTCCGCCGCTACCGGGAACTACCTCCAATTGCAAGGATTCTTTCACCTACACGTCACCGAATCGCGGCGTAAACTCCGCTTCGAGGCGAGCATTTTGCTGTGAGCGCTTGGCTCTCGAAGAACTCTGACAGGCTTTCCTTGATGGCCGCCATCGAGGCTCGGTCCGCCCGGGCCTTGTGAACTTCTAAGACCCAGGCACGCGCCTCGCGCAGAGCCTCTACAAGAGAAGCCTGAGTAGGACGGCCCGTCACAATGAAGGCCTGTACCAACTCCTGGAAGGCAGCACCCAGAGCCCCAGAGGACAATCCGCCCGGCGGTGCACCCGAAGCGGCAACCTCCGTTGACGGCGCAACACCCGAAGTGGCAACCTCCGTTCACGGCGCAACACCCGCCACGGAAGGAGCCACGGACGGAGGACCAGCTGGGACAGGGGCTTCGTGACGGGACTCTGCAGGTTCAGCTGTGGAGGTCGGCAGAGCCAAGGACGGAGTCGGTGAAACCGGAGGTGACGCCGGTGCGGGAACTGGAACGCTCCGCAGGCGAGGCTGAAGAACAGGCGCGGGGACGCTCCGCAATCGGGGTTGCACCACCGGGGCCGAAGGTACCGGGACAGGAGTAATCTCTTCCTCTTCCATTGGAGATACGGCGGCTACCACTGCGGGAGCTCCCGGCATTGTGGCGGGCCGCGGGGTTATCATCTCAGGAGGCGCACCCATATCCTGGGACGGAGCCGCTAAGCGACGGAGCGTATGATGCGCCAGGCTCTCCATCAAGGGGTCATAGTCGGGTGCTCGGAGCCGTGGCACCTAAGGAACCCTAGAAGGCGCCAGACGGGGAAAGGCCGTGTAGGCTCGCCCGTCATGGTCTCCATTAGGACTCCTCACGATGGGGTAGAACTTATCTTCGCCGTAGTCGTACCAAAGGAAGCCCGGCGTATCGTTCCATGCCACCTGCGGGTTGTGATCCAGCAGCGTCTCCACCTCGGATTCACTCCATGCGGTGACCTTAATAATGTTCTGGATGCCAAAGAAGCGCAGGACCCGGATAATGGACGCCGACAATGGGAGCAAACGTCCGGCGGTCGGCTGATACGATGAGACCCAGTAGAGGTGACCGTCACCGCACCGAGTATAGGAAGTGACGCCTTCGTCCGCTGCATGGAGATACGCCATCAGGGTGCCGACCGCGAACTCCGTCGAGGCGATCAACATGACAAAATGCCCTAGAGAGTCATGGGGATTTAGAACCTCGGAGGTGCGGCACGCGAAGGTAATGGGTGTCGCCACGCAGAGGTGCGGAGAGACCCAGTGGTCACTTTAAGAGTCGTCCACCTTGAGGTAGTACTTCGGGTGTTGCCCGGAAGGCATATCGTGGAATTCCGTGTTATGCCAACCATAGAAGTTACCCGAAGGCGGTGCGTACTCTAGTCTCATCCGCAAGGTGCGTCCCCCATCGATTTCGGTTGAGCCAGTAGAGGCGATCGTATGGGGGATCGAAGGGCAACACCGCGAGAGTAGAGCGTCCATCGGCAATGCTTCCAGGTCGCCCCACTCGTTGGTGTGAGCCCACCTTGTGAAGGAGTACCTAGAGTCGCGCCTGAACCTCGCGTTCTTCGGCACACCTCAGATATGGAATATCGCAGTGTCCCACCGTAGTTGGAGCGTTGTCACCGTACACCGGAGTACGGAGCCAGTGAGAGCGATAGGCGTGCACCCGGTTCCGCTTCTGATCGTTCCACGCAACCTCCGGTGCGGCGCGAAATCGCATCGCCTGGAGGTATGGTCCGAAGTGGTGGATGTAGTCCTCCACGGGGCACGGGAGACTTACGCGCCTGTCATGGAACGGGACGAAGACCCGCGTGGCACGATGGTCGAACTGCTCCCCTGGACGGAAACGCGCACCGGTCGAGGTGTGGTACATTTCAGGATTTGATGGAGACGTAGGCGCCGGAGTTGGAGGAGACATGCCGAAGGTGGAGGTAGCAGGATGGATGGAGACCGAACACGATGTAGCACCTGAGGAGAGTGATCTGAAGCCACTTGGGGAACGGCCCGCGGATAAACGCCCGGTCGGGGAGGGAGCCGCGTCAAGCCGCCATCGTGGAACTCGCGGAGAAACCGGGCGATCGGAAGCAGGCGAGGTATGAAGCACCATAGCAGGGTGTACGTTCATATCCAGTAGAGGACGAAGGGGGCGCGGACGAGAAGATTATGAGATGATGCACCTTCACGGAGACAGAATGAACGGACGCGATAAATCGAGTGTTCCCCGAAGGAGAAACCTCGAAGGAATACGAGCGTCAAGTGCCTTGAAGGAGTCAGTGTCCACTCCGGACTGACCCAGGCTCCGGCCACGGAGGTCGCACGCCCGCGCCGCGCACGAAACGCTAGAGTGCGCAGAAGCCCAAGCCGCCAACTGGCGCGGCAGCACCAACGGGTTACGCCGAGAAGGGGGAGACGCAACCGGGTTCAGGAAAATCAGGGCCCGCAAACACCGCAAGGGATAAGACACGAGCCCGCTGCGGTCCGCCGCGCAGGAGTAAGGAAGTATGAAGGAACGTCTGAAGGAGAGAATGTGTCACATCGCCGGAGGCCGCGCTTGCATCACCACCGATAGGAGCCACCCTGGGGATCAAGGAATCGTAAAATGCACCTCGAGCACGTGGTGCAATTTAGGAAAGGGGGTATGTAGTTCACTGGCCCCTAAGGAAATATGGTGGTGTGGCTTTATGGCGTGATATTCCTAAGGAGGGCTCGTATTTTAGTTACTGGGCCACGTGGTGCATAATTCTGCCCGCGTGCGCTACAGTCCTCTTAAGGGACGATAGATTTTATATTTAATTTAGATAGTTTATGCAGGTAACTACTACAGTAGTGAGACCTGCCGAGGCGGGCTCCCGGCATGATACTTAATCTACCGGTTGAGCTCATTCTCTGGGGAAGTAAAGGCAAGCACCCTTGAGTCTCCCTCTACTTTTCCGGTTCGAGACTCTCGTCGATCATCCTCAGGCTTCTAGGCCGCCGATCCCCAGGCCGTATCGTAGCAGCGCTTGTAGGAGCATTGTCCGCCCAGTGAACCTCCCCCCCCGCTTGGTGTTTGCGGATTCCCTTAAAGAATTCCCCCGGCTCGCGGCAGCGAATACCGGAGACCACCTTTAGGAACACGCACCTTTGGAGTCAACAAAAGCTCCTAACGGACGTTGTGCTCTACTATCCCGAAAGAAGAACTGACAGTACCACAAAAAAGGCCTATACTGGCCATAAAGTGTTCTAACGAGCACATCTTGTTCATTTCGGAATGGGTTGAAAGGAACCCAAAGCGTTTATAACTGCGTGGCATTAATTTATTGTAAGAGGAGAACGTTCTTTATTGTTATAGACTACTAAACGGCACTGTTATCTCGGTGATAAACCAGTTTAAATTTCTGACAAGACATTTACACTTTTTATAAAACGTTATGTAAAAGCATTCGTAAGCCTCTTTGAGTCTATAATACCTACTAGAAAGGCTTTATATGTATTTGTTTTCAGGAAAAGTCCAGTGCATAGCATTCTGTAAGCTCTGGTGGAAATGAACCATGTTAAAATGATTTTGGACCTTTTTTTCTTATAATAAAAAAATTTAAAGCACTTTTGTTAATGTAAAAAAAAGTTTTACTCTATTTAAAATACATTTCTTTCAAAGCTGTCGTTTTTTGAGTACCCTTAGTACATCTTAGTATATTTTTTTATTTATTTTGAGCTTTCGGAAGGAACTTTTGTTCTGTTTTATAAACTATAAGCATTTTGAAGCGTTGTGCACTGCTATTTTATTCATTTTTTGTAAAATTATCGTTCTGTTAATAAATATTTGAGTGCAAAATACATCGCCAGGATAACATTTTTTCAAAAAGTGATGCTTATTAATGTAGCTGAGCATGTCTAAGCTATCAATAAAACGTTACTTTCACATTACAGTAAATATTTATGAAAATGGTATAAAAATAAGAACCGCGGCGTAGATCTAATGTACTGTGTAAAGCTTTGTTTTATAAGCTTTTCACTTAGAAGATCTTATATCTTTTTGAAGAAAAAAACAACGTGCTGTGGAAATAATCATTCATTCGCGAGTTCGAAATATCCTATACTTTTGAAACGCGTTTTTGAGGGTTTTAACAACGAGGGGTGGCTACCGTAGGCAAAAATCCATATTTTGGCGCGCTTTTGCACTGTTCAATACTTTTGAAACGCACTACAGTTTTTTTCTAGTCTGGGCAGAAGCTCTCGCTGAAGTTTATCCTGAGGAGCGACAGGGTGTCCCACACGTGGCATACCTTGTGCAAGTTGCCCTGACCTGTAAGCCTCGCTTCTGTTGCTCTCAACCGGCCAAGCCCTGGAATCAGCAGAGGCGTCAGGCAGCGCGAACGTCTCTGTATGGCCATCCAGCAATTTGTGATTGGCATGTACGGGACATGCACATGATCATTGCGCCTGACACTGGTCGCTCTCGGCCAGCCCCGCGGCCCACGTCTTTTTCGTTGCACCACAGCCTTTTTAGTCATAGACCCGAAGGCATCCTTGTGCGTTGCGACGGAAGACAAAAGGCACACGGTTATCAACGTTTTTGAACTTCGTGAGTATTCATTTCTCTCATCAAGCAATCATGGCAGAGTGTTATGTTAACGGCCATTATAACGACAGTTTTGCAAGCTTCCCGGGCAATCGCCCCGTTGAGCAAGTGGATCCGGAACTCTACGACCTTCTTCGTCGCGAGAAGCAGCGTCAGTATGAAGGAATTGAGCTCATCGCAAGCGAGAACTTCACATCTCGTGCCGTGATGGAAGTGTTGGGATCGTCTTTGACCAACAAGTACTCTGAGGGCTTGCCGGGTGCTCGCTACTATGGAGGAAACGAAGTCATCGATGACATTGAACGACTTGTGCAGAAACGTGCTCTCGAATGCTTTGGATTGGACGCTTCTGCCTGGGGTGTCAATGTGCAGCCGTACTCGGGATCCACGGCCAACTTTGCTCTCTACACAGCCGTGCTGAACCCGCATGATCGCATCATGGGCCTCGATCTTCCATCCGGCGGCCATCTTACTCATGGTTTCTACACGGCGAAGAGGAAGATTTCGGCCACAAGCGTATACTTTGAGTCGCTACCGTATAAGGTGGACGAGAAAACCGGGTTCATTGACTACGACAAGTTGGAGGAAAGCGCTCTCGTCTTCCGTCCCAAGTTGCTCATTTGTGGTGCAAGCGCGTATCCGCGCGACTGGGATTTTGAACGTCTGCGCCAGATTGCAGACAAGAGTGGGGCTCTTCTTATGTGCGATATGGCTCATATCTCTGGTCTTGTGGCCACAGGTCAGGCATCGAGCCCGTTCAAACTCTGTGATTTTGTGACGTCCACGACACACAAGAGCTTGCGCGGTCCCCGCCAGGGGTTGATATTCTACCGACGTGGTCCGATTCTGGACGCGGAAGGAAACGATACCGGCAAAGTGTATCAGTGGGAGAACAAAGTGAACATGGCTGTGTTCCCCGGGTGCCAGGGCGGGCCGCACAACAACACAATCGGTGCGCTTGCCGTAGCGCTTAAGGAGGCTATGACTCCCGAATTCAAGGAGTACTGCAAGCAGACGTGCGCTAACGCGCGGGTGCTTGGCGAAGAATTGGTGAAGATGGGATACTCGCTGGTGACAGGCGGCACCGAGAACCACCTGGTTTTGTGGGACTTGCGTCCGCAAGGCGTCGGCGGATCCAAGGTGGAGAAGGTGTGTGACTTAGCCCACATCACTCTGAACAAGAACGCAGTGGCTGGCGACACGTCGGCGCTGAACCCGGGCGGAGTGCGTATCGGGGCTCCGGCGATGACTTCGCGCGGACTGGTTGAAAAGGACTTTGTGCAGATTGCGGCATTCCTAGATCGGGCCGTGACGCTGGCGTTGAGCATTCAGAAGGAAGTTGGGACGAAGATGAAGGACTTTGGGCCGGCGGCCGAAAAGGATGCGAGGGTGAAGGCGCTTCGTGAGGAAGTGATTGAGTATTCCAAGGCATTCCCGATGCCAGGCGGTGTGCTATAAGTGAGGACATGATGCTGCTCACACTTTGCAAAGTACTTGCGACATGAGGAAAAAGCTTCATGTTGTGAGTGTGGCGTACTTTTAGTGATTATTTGTTGTGCGTAATGTAAAAGATGCGCACGAACCTGTTGTGTGCTGTCGAACATACATGCATGGAGACGGTAGGAGTTTGCGACTGGAACTTATCTATCTCTGGTAAAGGAGGGCGAGCGGGGGGGAAGGGTGCGTGAGTCGAAAGCATGCGCACAATGCAGTCGGAAGGAAAAGAAACGGTGCATTGAAATAGACTAGCGGTGGGCGTGGAGCGGGAGACGGTGCAAAGCGTCACGTCGTCGGGTTGGAGGCTATGTTGGAACGCGGCGCGCGCGTGCGCGGCGGTCGTTTGGACTTTTTCCGAATGACGGGGTTGACGCGGGGCATCGCGGTGGACCTGACGGAGGGGGACGGCGACGAGGACGGGGGCTGCGGTGGTGGCGGCGGCGGTGGCAGCGGCGGCGGAGGCGGCGGCTGATCGGCAGCGGGGGTGGGCTGCGCGGGGCTGTGCTTGCGAGGGCGCTCGAAGAGATGATTGAAGCCGCCAAAGGAGCGGCGCGCGGCGCGCGGCGGGGCATCGGCACACACGCCGTGCTCGACGATGACGCGCGGGGCGGGGGCGGCGTGCGACGACGGCGCGGGAAGATGCCACTGGGCGCGGGCGTTGGCGGCGGTGAGCTCGGCGCGCAAAACGCCTTCGGCGCGGCGCTGCATGAAGCGCATGGCACGCAACCGGCCGCTTAGCGGGCGCTTTTTCGGGGGCGGCGGCGCCTGCTGCGGTGGCGGCGAGTTGGAGGAGGTCATTGCGGGCGCACCGGCGACGGTGACGGCGGCGACAACCGCGACGACGACGACCAAGACTATGGGAGACAACAGGAGGGAGGGGTAAGGTAAGGAATTCAAACGGTGGGCAAAGGGGGTTGGTGAGGGCGGCAGGGGCGGCAGGGGTAGTAGTGGCGGTGGCGGCGGTATCGGCGGCTGAGGCGGCGGTGCCAGAAAGTGGGTGATTTGCAATGGCACTATTTGGAGCTGCGGCGCTACGGCGGCATCGGCGGCGACGGTGGCATTGGTGGCGGCGTCGGCAGTGGCGGGGGGGCAGTGTGCCAGCGCAGGGCGCGGTGCTGCAGGGAGATGACGGCGCGCTCCGAGCGCAAGTCATAGCAGCCCACGCGGGCGCCGCAGACGCAGCGCAGGCGCCCGAAGCGATCCAGCATGCAGCGCGCCATCCAGCGCACCGGCAGGACTGACAGGCAGCCGTCAGCGAGGGGCGCGGCGGGGGCGAGGCAGGCGGCGAACGGGAGCAAGGGCTTGTCGCAGCGGGCGCACGAGGCGGCGCACGAGGCGGCGGCGGCGTCGCGGAGCATGAACGTGATCGCGGGTGAGGCGGAGGCGGGGGCGGCGTGGCGTGGGAGCAGGCGCAGCAGCTCGTCGGCCTCCAGCGGCAGCACGGAGCCGTCGTCGGGGGGGAAGCTGTACAGCGCGGGGTTGGTGGGCGAGCGCTGGGCGACGGCGGCCAGCTGGCGGAGGAAGGAGGGCGACGGGCTAGCGTCGGGGTACACCTGCTGCAGCAGCAGCAGCTCGAGGTGCACCTGGTCGGGCGGCGGCAGGCGCAGCGCGGGCGAGTGGTCATCGCGGCTGAGCAGCAGGTAGGCGAGCGCGACGGCGACGCAGCGCGACGTGCCATGTAGGCAGTGGATGAGCACGCCGGGCGGGCGCTGCGCGTGGCGGTGGATGAAGCGCAGCGCGCGGTCCAGCGCGGGCAACAGCGCGGCGTCGGGCGCGTCAGCCAGCGGCACGAACAGGTGGTGATCGGGCAGCGGGTGCAGCGACGCGTACGACGCCAGCGGCGGCAGCAGCACGGACACGGTGGGTATCGTCGGCGCGCGGCTGGGAAGCGCCGACAGCATCAAGTTGTGCCCGACCGCCTTCATGCGCGCACGCCAGCGCCGCCGGCGCCGGCACCCGCACCGCGCCGCCGCACTTCACCTCCAGCGTCGTCGCGCCCCCCCCCGCCGCCGTTTCGCCGCCCCCCTCTACCCCGGCACACGTGTTGCCGCAGCACGCAGTTGCCGCCGCGCCTTGTTGCCGCCGCGCATCTAACCAAGAACCTCCAGCGTGCTTGCGCCCCAGCGCACCGCATTTCGCAGCCGCGCCCCGTTCCCAGCACCGCACCACACGCCATGACTGCGCAGCGCGCTCCGCTGCTGTCCGCTACGCAGTACCTCGCCGTCGCCTTCGCCATAGCCGTTACCATCACCGCTGCTGTTGCCGCTCCCCCCTACCCAGCCTCCGTCGCCCTGGCCACAGTCGCCACCACCTACCCTGAGCTCGTTGCCGCGCGTACCGCCTTGCTCTCCGCCCGCCGCAACGCCCACCTTCCCGCCAACACGTCCTTCGTGCTGCTCACCTCCTCGGAAATCGCCCCTAACGTCGTCGACGCCGTAGTCAAAGCCGATGCGATCACCCACCACCCGCTGCCGCACTCACTCGCGCTGCGTGCCCCGTCACGTCTCATCCCGCTCTTTGCTCTCAACTACGACAGGCTCATCTACATCACCCCGTACTCACTCGTCGTGTCCACCCTCGCCCCGATTCTGAGCTGTCAGTTTTGTGCCGCTGTCAACAAACCCTGCGCCTTTTCCACCAACTTGCTCGTGCTCACCCCCGACCCCGCACTCCATCAGCAACTGCTGCATTCCTCGCGCAGCTCATCATCCAACATCTCTCGCCTTTGCGACGACCATCCCGAAGCGGAGGCATGCATCCTCAATTTCCACATCCCATTGGACGACGCCCCATTGTTCCCTTCGTCATCTCAGCCCCCGCCCCCCGCCATGCGCTTAGCACCCGCCATCATCACCCCCCATTACCTGTACTACCCGCGCATGCGATGGGAGCTGCCCTCTGATCAATGCGGCATACAAGCCATCATTGATTTTTCATCCCCGTCGTTCACTCGTCCGACCAACATCATCACTCTCATCTTGCTGCGTCTCAATCGACAGTGGTACCACTACCGATCGCAGTTGCACCACGTCGACACCGACAGCATCTTTGTTGAAGCAGCTATCGTCTTCGCCTTTTTGTCTGCCACCGTTGCCGTGTACGTGCGCTCTCTGCAGACGCTCCCACCCTCAACAGCAAAGCACCGTCGATCCCTTAGCATTCCCCCCATCGTACCCCACGATCTGCTCATATTCTTCTGGCTTGCCACCTGTTCCACCCTTAACGCTCTCACATGGCTGCTTTCCGTCCACGTCAGCCAGTCGTGTTCGTCTGTCCCGCTCGCCGTTCTCATATTGCTGCTCAACAAGATTCTGTGCTCCTCCGCCGCGTACACCGCTCTGGGCGCGTTTTTCATGCGCTTTGCTACTGCGGATGATGCCGATGGCGCCCTTTTACATACCGGCATTACGCACCGTGCCCCCGTCGTCACTGCAATGCTTAATGTTCTGGAGGCCGCCGTGGTGGGCACCCTGGTTTATGTGATCAATGTGTTGCCTGCTGAGACTGGCTTTCGTCGACTGGTGTGGTTGTTCCTTGCTGTGGCCGTCTACTTTTTGTTTTGGTTGTACGTTGCGATTGTACTATTTTGCATGTGGTTGTCGGCCGCCGCTACCTCTCCAAAAATGGACAGGACAAGATCTTAAAATCATGCTCTGCTTGCTCTGTAGTGCTACGTTAGCAGAAACATGCTCTCTCTTAGGGGGTTTCTACACCGAAAAGTAGACAGAAAAGAAGAGACACGGCGACTTGTCCACGCCACAGCGTAACATGTCCCAATTGGATCGTATGCTGTCCACAAGCAATGTAGAATCAAAACATGTCACT
>JAHNZQ020003146.1:63667-75434 GCA_019155205.2 Gracilaria vermiculophylla | reverse complement strand
CTGCTCTCGACTCCTTGAGGACTGGCAAGCTCCCGACGGTGCGCGATGCGTCGCGACGAGCACTGACCATCCTCGGCGCACTCCCCTTGTACCTCCGGTTGGGCTCCTTACAGGTGAAAGTTTGGTTCCTTGTGGCGACCAACTTGGCCGCACAGTGCATATTGGGTACCTCCTTTGTGGACCGACATGTACGTGCAATTTACCCACGCCTGCGGAAGGTGACGTTTCATGACGCTGCCCCTGTAGGTATTGTGTCCGCATCTCCAGGACCGGACGCGAATACGCGTCAAGTGGGTACCCTTCCGAAGGAGACGCAGTCTAATAAGCTCCGCGTGGTGAAGAGCGTCGAAATACCCGCGAGGAGTCAGGCTGAAGTCTGGGTGCAGACCTCTGCATCTGGCCTTTCATTCCTACAGGGGAGTCCACACCTGACTAGAAAGCAGCACTCCATGATGGCGAACGGTGTTATGGAAGTAATACCGAACATCTCCTTTAGGGTTGTGCTTACTAACCTCAAGGAGTCGCCGTTACGGCTCCAGAAAGGAATCGTCGTCGGACTGACACTACCCACCCCTGCAGGACTGGCTCACCTTCCACGAGCGGAGGACCTTGCGGCCCGCGATGCGATCGCCACAATGGAAGCGGAAGCGACCTTCTCGGCTCCAGAGGAAGAGAGTACTGCCACCTGGCAGGTGAAGCTCCAAACTGGCGAGGATTTCGAAGGGTATCGCCCCAGGATAGTGAAGATGCTATCCGCTTTTGAGGATTTGTGGACTGGTCGCTTGGGTCAGGTCAGCCTGGCCAAGCACAGGATCCAGCTCACACCAGATGCTAAGCCGGTACATCAACTCCCGAGGAGGGCCGGACCCCACGCGCGCGACTTTGAACGCGATGAGGTCCACCGGATGCTGGAGAAGGGCGTTATAGAGCCTTCCAATTCCAAATCGGCCACCCCGATGGTGTCTGTGAAAAAGAAAGATGGTTCTATAAGGTTCTGTATTAACTACAGACGCCTAAACGAGGTGACGATACGCGATTCGTACCCGATACCTCGATGGATGAATGTATCGACTCCTTAGGCGATGCGTTCGTGTTCTCCACGCTGGATGCCAATAGCGACTACTGGCAGATTGAGATGGACGACTCCGATAAGGATAAGACAACGTTCATCTCGCACTGTGGGATCTTCAGATTTTTAAGGATGCCATTTGGGTTGAAGAATGCACCCGCTACGTTCCAACGGGCGGTGGACATTATCCTGTCAAAGGTGAAGTGACAGTACGCCTTGGTGTATATCGATGACGTCATCATATACTCCCGCAGCGTGGAGGAGCACTTCATTCATGTGGAGCACGTGCTCCAACCCCTAAAGGATGCTGGCCTCACCCTAAAGCTGGAGAAATGTTTCTTTTTCTTTCAAGTCGTCGGTGGACTACCTGGGGCACGTTGTGCTCCCGGGCCGCCTACAGGTTTCTAGGAAAATTCAGGACGCCATCAAGAAAGCTCGCCCTCCCACAAACCAGACGGAGCTCCGTTTCTTCCTTGGGTTGTGTGTAACGTCTTCAGGAGGTTTGTACCCAATTTCTCCCGTATAGCGGCGCCGTTAAATCGCCTCTTGGAGAAGGACAAGCCAACACAATTGGCTCTCTTGATAGACGAGGAGTTCGAAGCCTTTGACACCGTGAAGAGGAGAATAATAGAACCACCAATCTTGGTATTGCCGAAGCGGCACAGCCGAATGGTGCTGGACACGGACGCCTGTAAATACTAGGTCGGATCTGCCCTGCTATAGGAACAACCTGCAGGTGGACTTCAACCCATCGGTTATTGGAGTCGTACCCTCTTCCCTACGGAACGGAATTATTCCACTTCGGAGCGCGGGTGTCTCGCCATCGTGTGGGCGGTTTTGCTTTTACGCCCATACCTGGAAGGCGCGCGCTTCACCTTGAGGACGGACCACGCACCACTGAAGTGGACACTGTCCTTGACGGATGCTTCCGGTCGGCTGGAAAGGTGGAGGTTACGCCTTCTGGAGTTCGAGTTTGACATCCTCCATCGTCCTGGCATAAAACACAAGGTCGTGGATGCGCTCTCGCGGATCTCCACCGATGGGGAAGATAAAACACCTCTGGAGAACAACATCCCGTGTCTGGTCATCCAGAACGCCGACGGGAAAGAAGGATTCGATGGAGAATAATTAGAATGCTGTGAATCTGAAGGAAAGTACAGTGGACTCCCTGAAGTGATGGCTCTTGTTGAGGAGGAGAAAGAAGTTCTCCCCATTACCGTAGCGAAGTATTTGAATGAGCAGAGTACGGATGCGTACTACAAGGAGTGCCTAGCCACTGTCGGGAGTTTGACATCATCGTTTGACGACGACCGTGACGGCGTGCTTGTACCCCGCGCCCCTCTGCATGGAGCGCTCCAAAAGGTGGTGCCGACGAAGTTGCGGGCGAGAGTGTTGTACCTCTCGCACTATCCGCGCCTCGCCGGGCACCCCGGTGGATCTCGGATGTATTTCACCATGCGAAGGGAGTTATATTGGCCGAATATGGCTAATGACTCCTTCCAAAAGGTGGCGGACTGCTATTCCTGCGCCGCCGCTAGGGGGAGTATACGGAAACACCGGACGCTTCTCACGCTGTTCCCACCTTCAGGACCGTTGGAGTATGGTGCCATGGACATCTTGGGTTCTCTCCCCAAGACGGAGCGAGGGCATCGATTTATCCTCGTGATCACGGATCGCTTTTCGAAGATCACGCGTGCCATCCCCCTCCGGAGCACTACTGCAGCAGTGATTGGTGACTCTTTTCTGGAGTATTGGGTTTATCCCTAAAGGATACCGTTGTACCTCCTTACGGACAATGGCCTCCAGTTTGCGGCGAAACTCTTCAGCGCCGTTTCCGAAATGTTGAGGATGAAGCAGTTGTTTAAAACTGCCTATCACCCCCAGACAAACAACCGGGCGGAAGGGTTCAACAAAACCATCGCCTCGAGGCTGAAGCACTACGTCGCGGATTACCAGAAGGATTGGGACGCATATGTGTGACCCCTCACGTATGCATACAACCTACAGGTGCACCGCTCCACGGGGACTGCTCCTTTCAATTTGGTGCTCTTGCGCATTCCGCCAAGTGATGTTATCGCGGCACGCGCCACGGCGCACCCGGCGGATGGGCCACAGACGCCAACAGCGGCGCAAGCCAAACGCTCCATCCTAAGTCGATATGAGAACGCACTCTCTCTCGCGAAGGAGAGACTCAACGCCTCGCAGAGGAGATACAAACAGGACTTCGACCGAAAGGTTATGGAAGGTCCTCACCTGAAGGAAGGCGACGAGTTCTTCCTCGATAAACCCGACGAGAAATCCGATGAACCGCCGGACGTCACGCGCTAGTTAGCGCCGGCCACCTCAGGGCCCTTCAAAGTCCTGGCCACCTACAGGGATACTGTCGCCATTGAGGTGAAAGGGCTTAAGGATGTCGTCTCCCGTGATAGGGTGACGAAATTCACAACGCCCAGCCTTCCAGGAATGCCCGCCACCCCACCTCAGGGACACCGTGCGGAGATTCCTCATTCCACCACCTCAGCCGCGACGGCACCACGGGATACTGGGAACCGCATCACCGCCCTCGGTGAGCCAATCCTGGAGGCTCCCGATGCTATCATGACCCCTGAAGGTGACATCCTCTACGCGGTTGATCATATTGTCTTGCATCGACAAACCCCTGCAGGAGTACTGTACCGCGTCCGCTGGTATGGGTACACCTCGAAGGGCGACACGGAAGAACCTCCGGAACATATCCCGGAGAACTTCCTTCGGCGATACCACGCCAATCTAATGCAGAACGCCTCTCCACATAGGCGCTTCCGTTTAGGAAAGGGGGGGGGGGGGGCCCAAACTGAGATGTTTTTCGTCTTCGCTGTCTATTTCCCACCTGGAGTTACCTTTTTCGCCTCCAGGATGCTGTGCTCGCTTTTTCGCATGCTCTTACAGCGGCACTTCGTGTCACTGAGCTCGCGGGCACGGCCCATGCATGTTTCAACTACCGTTCGTGGAGCTCCTCCTCCATCAGAAGGATCTTTTATTGGTCAGGGTCCAATCACTTACAGGTCACCGAACCGCGTTGAATACTCCGCTTCGAGGCGCGCTTTCGCTGTGAGCGCTTGGATATCAAAGAACTCCTACAGGCTTTCCTTGCGGTCCGCCATCGCCGCTCGGTCTGTTCGGGCCTTATGGAGCTCTAAGACCCAAGCACGCGCCTCACGCAGAGCCTCCACAGGAGAAGCCAGAGCAGGACGGCCTGTCACCAGGCACGCCTGCACCAACTCCTGAAAGGCAGCCTCCAGAGCCCCAATGGAAACTCCTCCTGACGGTGCACCCGATGCGGCCACCTCCAGGGACGGCGCGACAACCGCCACGGAGGGAGCTGCAGATGGCGGACCAGCTGAGACAGGGGCTTCCCGACGGGATTCCGCGGGTTCCGCAGTGGAGGACGGCAATGCCAAGGGCGGAGTCGGACACGCTGGAGGTGATTTTGGTAAGGGAACTGGAACGCTCCGCAAGCGAGACTGAGTACTCCGCGCAGGGACGCTCCGCAATCGGGGTTGCACCACTGGGGCCGAACGTACCGGGAAGGGAGTAATCTCATCCTCTTCCATTGGAGACACGGCGGCGACCACTGCGGGAGCACTTGGCTCCGCGGCGGGTCGTGGAGTTATCACCTCAGGAGGTGCGCCCATATCCTGGGACGGAGCCGGTAACCGACGGGGCGCATCAAACGCCAGACTCTCCATCAAAGGGTCGTATTCGGGTACTCGAAGCCGTGGCACGTGAGGAACCCGAGAGGTCGACAGACAGGGAAAGGCAGGGTATGCGTGCCCGTCATCGTCTCCATTCGGACTCCTGACAATGGGGTGAAACTTGTCCTCGCCGTAGTCGTACCAGGGGAAACCCAATGGTCCCTCTAGGAGTCGTTCACCTTCAGGTAGTACTTTGGACGTTGCCTGGAGGGCATATCATGGAACTCCGTGTTGTGCCATCCGTAGAAGTACCCGAACGCGGTGCGTACGCGAGTGTCGTCCGCGAGGTGCGTCCCCCATCGATTCCGATTGAGCCAGTACAGGCGGTCGTATGGGGGATCGAAGGGTAGCACTGCAAGGGCGGAGCGTCCATCGGCAAGGCTTCCCGTTCGCCCCGCTCTCTGGTGCGAGCTCTCCTTATGGAGCAGGAATTGGAGTCGTGCCTGGATCTCCGGTTCTTCAGCGCACCTCAGGTATGGAGTATCGCAGTGTCCGACCGTGGTCGAAGCACTGTCACCATGTACTGGAGTGTGAAGCCAATGGGCGCGGTATGCATCGACGCGGTCCCGCTTCTGGTCATTCCACGCAGTCTCCGGGACGGCGCGGAATCGCATCGCCTGCAGGTACGGCCCAAAATGGTGAATGTAATCTTCCACGGGACACGGGAGACTCACGCGCCTATCGTGGAACGGGACGAACACCCTCGTGGCGCGATGATCGAAGTGTTTTCCTGGACGGAACGGTGCTCCGGTCGAGGCGTGATACACCTCAGGATTGGAAGGGGATGTCGGCGCCGGAGTAGGAGAGGACATTCCGAAGGTGTACGAAGCAGGGTGGATGGCGACCGAACGCGTGGTTGCACCTGAGGAGAGAGACCTGACACCACTCGGGGATCGATTCGAAGCTATATGCACCACCGCGGAGGGAGCCATATCTAGCCGCCACCGTGGAGTCTGAGGCGAAGCCGGGCGACCGGCATCAGGCGAGTTATGGAGCACCATCGCGAGGCGCGCGCTCATATCCAACGGAGAACGACGGAGGTGCGGACGAGAAACTTATGAGTCCGGCGCCTTCACGGAGATAGGATGAGCGGACGCGAAGAAGCGGGTGTTGCCAAAAAGAATAACCTCGAAGAAGACAGAGTGGCTAACGCCTCCAGGGGGTCGGTATCCTCGCGGGACTGGCCCACGCTCCGTCCACGGAAGTTGCGCGCTTGCACCGCGCGCAGTGCGCCGGAGGATGCGGACACTCGCGCTGCCGACTGGCGCGGCAGCACCAACGGTTGACACCAAGAAGGAGGAGGCGCTGCCGGGTTAAGGAGAAGAAGGGCCCACAAACGCCGCAAGAAATGAAACGCGAGCCCGCGGAAATACGCCGCGCAGGAGTATGAAGGAAGGGAGGAACTCCTGAAGCAGAGAACGTGCCAATCGCCGGAGGCCGCGCTGGCCTCAACACCAATAGGAGCCATCCCGGAGGTCAAGGACTAGGAAGATGCACCTCGACGACGTGGTGCAATTTAGGAAAGGGTGTATGTAGTACAGTGGTCTTAAGGAAGTATGGCGGTGTGGCCTTATCGTATAATATTCATAAGGAGGGCTCGTATTTTATTAGCTGGGCCACGTGGTGCATAGTTTCGCCCACGTGCGCTACAATATCCTTCAGGGACGGTAGAAATATTTTTTATTTTAGTTAATATATGCAGGTAATTAGTACAGTAGTGAGACCTGCCGAGGCGGGCTCCCGGCTTGGTATTTAACCTGCCGGTTGAGCTCCACTTCTGAGGAAGTAAAGCAAGCATCCCTGAGTCTTTATCTACTTTTCCGGTTGGAGTCTCTTGTCGATCAACTCAGGTTTCTAAGCTACCGATCCCCAGGTCGCATCATAGCAGCGCCTGTAAGAGCATTCTCCGCCCAGTGAACCTCCCCCTCCGCTTGGTGTTTGCGGATCCTCTTTAAGAATTCCCCCGGCTCGCGACAGCGGGTACCGGAGGCCACCTTTAGGAGCACGCGCCTGTGGAGTCAACAAAAACTCCTAACGGACGTTGTGCTTTACTACCTCGACAGGAGGGCTGACAGTACCACAGTTTTTTTCCTTGTTTCGTCATTTTCCTAAGGCAGCGTTCTGGCAGTAGAAAATATAATTTTATCATGATCAATACGATGTGAAACCAATAAAACTGCTTTGTTATGATATCGTTTTCCTTCGAACTTTGAACGATAATAATGGAGATATTTACAACTCATCGCTTTGTTTTGAAAAAGATATTCTTGAAGTTCAAAATTCATACTGCTTGTTAGTTCAGGTAACCTTGAGAGTCCACCGTGGGCTTCTGCAGTAAGCATAATTCAAGAAATGGAACAATTAGATATATTTATTGATACTTTAACGAAATCGACACAGAAGTACAGTCTGTTTTAGAACCATCCCACGTTTGCTTCAAAGTTAAAAACCAGTGATCTGATTGCTGTACGAATAAAAAACAATTTCACGATCAGAAATTGTTTCAAAAACATATAATCATCTTAAACTTTAACTCGCTTTTGGCGATTTAGGAACTCAGTTTTCTCCCTTTTTTCTGAATGACGCCTATACAGCGTTTTGGCGGTAACTTTATATAGCCACTAATTGTGGAAATTAGATAAGTATCCAAACAATGTTTTATGCAGTCTTGCAATTCATGTTATGTCTCAAACTGCCTTCTATGCCCATAAATCCTTCTTGATATAAATCACCATGTATTCTGATTGGCGTTTAATTCAGATAATTGTACTGGCCATGACTTTCCCTTTATGTTTGTTTCTACTTTAGTAGGCAATCTCTCATTAATTTAGAATTGAGAATTAAAACATTGTGCTACGGGAAAACAAAAATTTCTCCATGTAGACAATATCCGAAAAGACGGCAAATATTTATAGAGAACTTTTTGATAGCATAAAGGATACATATTTCCATCGATAGACCCAATTTTTGATTTTTTGTATTTTGAACAACCAGCCGATATCAGTACCCACCTTCTTTCAGAATGTCGTCTGTAAAATAAGACCTTTATTCCTTCAAGTCGTTCCAATACCATTTATTGCAATCAAGACCATGCAAATTGATTTATTTTTCGATAGAAAATAGGCGTGTGTCCTGTTAGGTTCTCTTTTCTGCCATGTTTCCACACCTAGTCACCCGTTGTTTTATTGATATTCTAAACCGCGACACATATACATAGCATGGTTTGCACTCTTCATTATTAGCTATATCACAAGATCTAATGTTCAAACCTGTTTGATTTTAAAGTTGGTTTCAGATTTTGTGTAACTTCAGCTGTCAAGTTTACGTTTCGAACTTATATGACTATTTCTGGAAGTTGACAAAACTTTTACCAAATCATGTCTCAAGCACTGGCGTCATACGAGACCAGAGCTCCGGGCTTGTGGGCACCAGGCGAAAACGAGTTTGTACGCATTGTTTAGAAAATTGGAAACTTTACGAGGTCCGTTCATTTTCTTTAAAAAAGATGAAATGCAAAAATGTAGAAAACTGCTCTGCATCAAATGTGTGGGAAATCTAATTTCACTCGGAAATTAGCAATTAAAGCAGACTTCATTTCCATTTCCCTTCAGAAATCTTGACGTTCCACACGTCATATGAAAGCAAGGTTTCTATGCTTTACGTCAACTACATCTTGGTTTCAAAAAGCAGAGAGCAAATGTGTAAGGATGTGGAACACCGTAGCGTCCCAAATAGTACTGTTTTTGCATTAATTTTTAATATGTCCCACTTGCCAAGCCCGTGTCCACGAACGGCATCTGCACCGACAGAGCCTGTCTGAGGCTACACAATTCTGTCCGATCTCAAGCATTCCAAGCTTTAAAATAAAAAAAATTACGATCATTTAACTTCATTTCACATTCCATCGCTTTGTGCATCTGCTGTCCTTAAGACCGACTCACTTTCAACAACGTAATTTAAAACGCGCATGTAAGCAGCATGGGAAATGGCAATATTGCGCCTCTGCTTTCGAGTCTCCGCTAAATGCTCCGTTAGCGGGTTTCTGCGCAGAGCAACCTCAGTAACACGACGGAGCTGTGCAGTATTTTCAAAGCAAAGACTGCATTTGGTGTTTGCTTTTAAAGCGTTCCGTACCGATCCCGCGGTCAAATGGCGTTCGTGCACAGTGCCGACTCTCACTGTTCCACTCCCATCCACCCAAAACTCCATCATCAGATTTCGAGAGTTTTCTAAGTACGAGTCGAGGAGGGAATTTAAGGGAACTACATCTTTGCCATCTCACCTCACTCATAAGTATGTCGAACCATGAAATTTATTTGCACAGAATAGCAGGGTAGTACCAAACCGTAGACCTGATGCGAAGTTTTGCTGAGGTCCCTTTCGTCTACGTATATCCTGGAAGGTTTCGGTTTGGGACTGGAAAGGTTTCCGGAGAGTTGTGTCGGCCGGAAGTTTTGCAACTTTGGGGTTTCATCTGTATTCGACGAACTGCCTTAGTTCAAGTACTCACATGATTTGTACAAGAGCGGACTGTAATGAAAGCTGCACGTTTTTCCTCTCTTCTCAGCCAGTTACAAAGGGGAGAGTTTTGAAGTTTTTCCGTGAGAGGAAGTAGATCTCCGCTCTTTTTCCTTGAAAGACGCGTTTGGGAAGGAAATCGAGCTTTTACAGGCATTATATGAAACGACGCATGAAACACTTTCCGACGCATTTGATGCGAACTTGGAATAACGTAAAGTACATGTGCTTATCTTTAATACTGTGAAGCAAATATACTATGATCTTTCTGTGTATGATTATCTATAATTTATTATTTATTCCCAATTATACAATAAGCACAGATCATTTTGCTCGAATATTTTCGGTTTTTCAGGTGAATATAGTATCAAATTGTGGGCATTTGCCATTCTAGTATATGTATTTGGTTCATGATCACGCCTATCTCCAAGTCCAGGAATCGTGCTTCCATCACTAAGAGGAGAAGAGCCTTTTTTCTTTCCTTCCCCGAGATGGATTAAACAATCATTCGTAGTTCCTGAAGAATAAGGAAGTTGTTGCTTCCAGTGTATTGCACTTCATGACATGACAGACAGTTCGAAGCGCGACTGTGTTTCATAGCGTGAACGCCAGCGTTGGGCGGCGTATTGGTTGGCTCAGATACCATGCCGCGTAGCGATATGTTTAATAATTGATCTCACGATAGACACGATTCAATTCTTCATACCACTGTCATATGGCATTACTCTGATAATGAATTTTTTACGATAAAACTTTGTCCACGTTCAGATGGTGGCGAATATGAGTAATTATTTTGATTACGTGCCTGATTCCTCTTGTACATTTTTTTCTTCCCTTTAACATATGAGAATGGGGAAAATGAAAGTAAATCCTATGGGTGCAATGGCATTAGTATTTTAGCCGACCACAATTCTGCTCGGCATAGTCAGGTTGTAGACTATCCACCAGCCCAGACGAAGCGCAAGGAATATGGCTGCGGGCTCACAATTCACCAAGTCCTGCCTAAATGATAGACTGGCATCGAAATTTTCTAATAGATCGACCCGAACAGCGGATTAACTCCGTCGCACTGCTCATTTCTCCGCCCTCCAAACAATGTCATGGCGCATACCAAGTCATCTTGAATCCATGAACCGGGAGCGCCAATATAACCTTCCATTACGGTCTGCAGAGTGCCAAGCGATGATTGATCTTCGATCACGTCGATGCCCAGCGCACAA
The DNA here is from genome assembly GCA_019155205.2 of Gracilaria vermiculophylla. Taxonomy (NCBI): domain Eukaryota; phylum Rhodophyta; class Florideophyceae; order Gracilariales; family Gracilariaceae; genus Gracilaria; species Gracilaria vermiculophylla. Next base: position 64,893 of record JAHNZQ020003146.1, on the reverse strand, counting down.
TCAGCCTGTGACATAGGCCAGAACAGCTCCTGCCCGTTGACAACCCAATTGCAGCCGGGATTCTCAGGATCACCGTCCACATCTTGTGGGCGAGGCTCATGCACGGGAACACCAACATAGTCAGTGAAGTAGTCATCGCCTGAAATGGAGAGGCGGCGCAACAGATCCGTGCGACCAAAGTTGTCGAACGTGGTGTGTGTGCCCATGAGTGACAGCCATTGGCGCTCTGGCAATCCGCGCGACGTGAACCATTGGTTGGAATCACTCGCGCTGAAAGTGACGGGGGGCAGTAGCTCAGTGGGCCCGCACAGCGGGTTGTTGCCTCCCTCGCTCAACGGATCTTCCGCCAGGATTTCGAGGTCGGAGAAATAGCAAGCGTCCTTGCGACCGAAGCGAATTTCGTTCTTGGCGGCGGCGCCTTGCACCGGGCTAAGCCACGACACAGCGGCCAGTGCGCAGTTATGCAGGGCGTCGGCGTATGACATATCGTATTTAGACATAAGCGACTGGCCGTTCAGGCCCGGGACAATAGTGGTCTGAAAGGCGAAGAGAATGCGCGAGGCTGTCTGATCGTAGTTCTGGTTAGGATGCAAGCGCTCGATGCGGCAAGTAAGCACAGATGCGTCGCCCCCAGAAGACGGTAAAAAGCGCTTAGGCCCCGTCCACTCGCCTGAAGACGAAATGAATGAAGAGATGAATGGAGCGATTTCGCCGAAGCGCGGATTCAAGGAGTTGTCGTGAAAGGCCATGCGCAGACACATGCCTGGAAAGCGATTATTGGAGACGCCCCCGTTCTCCGAGAGTGAGAATATCGGGGAGGACCGCGGCATGTTGAAACCCCATTCGAAGATGCGAACGTAGTCGGCGTAGAGGGAGCTGCGCTTGGAGGCGGCGACGGAAGTGTCGTACGGAGCGTTGAAGCACTTCGCATCCCGCATGGGGTTGTAGGTCTCGTCGACATTGGGCTCCACATCTGGTGGGGCGTCCGGGATCTCGCCACGGAGGCGCTGAATGCGTTCATTGAAAGTCTCCCGGCGCGAGGAGATAAGCGGGGTGCCGGGAAAGTTGGTCAGCCCTATGGCGCGGCCGTAGAGGTCATTCAGCAGCTGAATACGGTCTGGGCGGATGGCGCCCGTTTGCGCGCATGCATTAGATAGCAAGAGTAACAGGCCGCCAAACACAATGAGGAACGACATGTCGGGGAGAAATTAGCAGGCCAGATCGCT
>JAHNZQ020003146.1:30462-52550 GCA_019155205.2 Gracilaria vermiculophylla | reverse complement strand
ACGCAGATTGCTCACGTTAGGCTTTTGTCCATGCCACAACTCATATGGGGTCACGGTACTGGGCAATGCCTTACACGTCACTCGGTTGCGCACGTACACCGCAACATTCAGTGCTTCTGCCCAGAAGCTTTTGGGCAGATTCTTGTGACGAAGCATTGACCTGACCAAATCCATGAGTGTGCGGTTCAACCTTTCGGCGAGCCCGTTCTGGTGCGGATTGTAAGGCACAGTACGCTGATGTTCAATACCGTGTGATTCAGGTTCTTTGGCAAATTTGTTTGAGATGTACTCACCACCATTGTCCGTTCGTAGCGCACGAAGTACGCACTCATTGGCAGTAATGGTTTTAACTTGGGTACCTATTTGGTTTTGAACAAACTTGAGCCATTTCAAGAACATCTGGAACGCCTCACTCTTGGTCTTGAGCATGTACAGGAAGCAGAACCGGCTGTAATCGTCGTTGAATGTGACAAAGTAGCGCATGCCTCCCAAGGAACCCACCTCCACTGTACCACAAATGTCCGAGTCAACAAGGTCCAGCAGCTTGGTTGCGCGCTCCCCCCCTTGCTTGGGAGTCGCCGCGCGTGTAGACTTGCGTACAACGCAAGAGTCAAATACATCCAAATTCTGTGCCACATCCACATTAAGCCCTGACACAAGGCCATCGCGAGCCATTTGCTTGATGCCACCAACATTCATGTGAGCCATACGAGCATCCCAGATTGACAGGTCCAAAACAAGTGCGCTGTCCGGATCAGCACGTTGTGAAACAGCAGTACAGAGGTAGTAAAGGCCTTTGACACGGAGTCATTGTGCAATCAGAGCAGAGCCCCTGTACTCTCACACCTTGTGCTTGTCGAACACAACAGTAGCATCCAAGTCACAAATAGCAGATACCGATAGCAGGTGGTAACGCAGACTTGGCACGTGCACTACTTTGCTCAATTTGCACTTGTGCCTTGACCCGTAAACGCTCACATCCAGCTCGACACAGCCTTCGCCACGCGACTCTAATTTGGAAGCATTGCCGATAGCCACACCAGAAGCTGCCTTGCTCTCGAATGATTGGAACATGGAGTCGTCATAGGTCATGTGTGCGGTAGCATCGGAGTCAACAATCCAGTCACTGTTAGTGGCCTTGGCGGCTCCACGAGCAATGAGGCAAACGTAGTCAGAATCACTGTCACCCGTACCTTGCTCTTCGCATTGAGCATTGTGTACGTTTGCATGGGCAGCAGCATCCTGATCTTTGTTAGCCTCATCACGTTCCTTTTTGAAACATTTTCTCTGGATATGACCCCTGTTACCACAGTAGTAGCAAACAACGCCCTTCTTTCTCGACTGTCTGCCAACCACCGCTGCTTCCATGACGGACCCCTCCTTGGAACGATCGTTCATTCGCTGCTCTTCTTGCAGCAGACGACTCTTCACGAACTCTGAATTGAGTTGGCGATCGCCAATTGTGGTATCAATTGCCACAATGAGGTGCTCAAATCTATCCGTAAGTCCACACAGGATGGCCGTAGCGATGTCATTCTCCTCAACAACAACGCCCATACACTTGAGGTCCGATGCCAGATAACGTACACGGTTGATGAACTGTAACATTTTCTCATCATCACGCATCTTGGCAGAGTAGAAGGACCGTCGGGCGTTGATTTTGTTAAGCAAACTTTTGCGTTGGAACACATCACAAATGGCTTCCCACATGTCGGCGGCGTTGTCGGCGTCCCTTATATGGTCCAAATGCTCATCAATGAGAGTTAGGCCGATGATTGCTCTGGCTTTGGCATCTTTCTTCTTCCAAGTAGACTGCTCATTTTCGTCGGTGGGTCGTACAGAGTCGAGGTGATCATCGAGATCTTTGAGCGCAAGTAGTAACTCAATCTTTTGCTTCCATACATGGAAGTTATCCCACCCAACTTTTCAATTTTGACCCCACTGAACGAGTCCATGTTTTGAGAGATCTACTGCTTAGAGGAACCAGATCGCTTGAAAACAGCAAACAATAACAAACAACAAGCAACAAACAACAAAAAAAACCACAAATACCAAACAACAACAAATAAGATCAATAGTCGGATGGCACAGGCAGGATCACTAGCAGCAATTCGCGCACCATAGAGGTCGGACCTCTAACCCCAGAATCTCTTCCGGGTAGAAAACGCTTTCTTCTGTATGCCTCCTCCTACGCTCAAGGAGAAGGTGCGTCGCTCTTCACGAGACTTCCAGAGGATGGATAATGACCAAAGATATGTCTTCACCAAGTTAGCCCTCTCTGGTCTCTTGCAAGAACTTGCGCAACCTCAAACTGAAGTTACTTTGACCCCAAGGTACGCTGCAGACGAGCACCAATAAAGGTAACTCGCGCCTTCACCGGAGGTAAGCCTGTGCCACGTCGCTTCCCCGGAAGACCTGGGTCCCTGGATCAAAAGCTCGTTATGGGTATCGTTCGCAACAGTCCATGCACCCGACCAAAAGTCAGGTTCTCACACAGATCAACATCAACCAAGTGCAGTACGCCACGACACCCCGTCCACAGGTAGTCCCGCGGTACTCACCAGGTCTTCCGACCAACACCGTTATCTGCCCTACAAAAGTAGAACCGGTGGGGAGCCCGCTTGATAGAAACACCTGCTTTGGATCAAGTCGCCAGACCAACGTCCCCGCAGTACCAGGAATCACCCAAAGTACCATGGATCAGCCGCTCGTTGCACTGGTCACCAAATGATAACACAAAGCACACAAACTGGGAATCACACATCCCAGATTTCACACAAAGTGCTTAGAGACAACACAATAGTGCCCAGACTTCAACAAAAATACGGTCCTTAACCTCTTGGATCAGAACCCGCAAACACGACGCGGGGATCCCAACAAAAAGAACAGAGGGAGACCAAACGAAAGGAGTAGCGATCGACAAACACGGGCGACAACGATAACCCGAACACGATTAAACGGCAGAACCAACGTCGAACCACTACCAACACAACGCCTTCAGGAAGAAACGCGAGACCTAAAGAAAAAAAACAACACCGACCAAGGATACGAACAACACACCCGACGCAACAGAACGACGGAGAGAACGAAGGAGCAATGCGGGTGAACGGCGGTGAGAGAAAGCGGCGACACACAAGGGATAGCGGCAGAGGTCAGCGGGGCTGGGCCCATAACCTATTGGAGGTCAGAGAGGCAAGGGAAGGTTGGAGGGATAGTAAGAATGTTCGCCGGCTCCGGCTTCGATTTACTTGGAGGTGCCTCGACCACGACTTATATAGTGGCTCAGTCGCACCGACTAGGTTGCTTCAGAAATTACACTACAAAGGCAAGACACTCAACACTACCAATCATATTGTAACATGACATAAATGTATTAGCCACAATTCAATAATGATTACAACAGCAAGGCACAACAAGGCATGACAGTTTCGTACACTCACGAGACCATGACAATGCACAAATTCACTCAACCACCTTACACTCTCTGTATTCCGCCACCACTCGTGTCCATACAACAATATGTGTGTATAGTTACCATGACGAGGCACATTACACCAAACCATATCTGGTGTACATTAAGCTGAGTCGGCAATGTGTACACCTAGAAACGATACGGTAGTGAACAACGTGCCGAGTAGCACACCTGCATACGTGTACCATACAGAGTCAATATTCAACGCAGCCCATGGTCCCCTGGAACATTTGATTGTCAGTGAGAGCACAGGCACTTTATCCAACACATGCAATATACCGACGCCTGCGGAAGGTGACATTTCACGACGCCGACTCTGTAGGTATCGTATCCACATCTCCGGGACCGGACGCCAACGCACGCCACGTGGGTAATCGTCCAAAGGAGACACAGTCAAACAAGTCCCGGGTTGTGAAGAGAATCGAAATACCCGCGAGGAGTCAGGCCAAAGTTTGGGTGCAGACCTTTGCATCTGGACTTTTATTCCTACAGGGGAGTCCACTCCTGACGACGAAACAGCAGTCCATGATGGCGAGCTGTGTTATTGAATTAGTGCCGAGCACTCTCTCCCGGGTCGTGCTCGCCAACCTGAAGGAGTTGCCGTTATGGCTCCAGAAAGCAACTGGCGTCGGATTGGCAATATCCGCCCCTGCAAGACTGGCTCATCTTCCTCGTGCAAAAGACCTTGCGGAACGCGATGCAATAGCCACCATGGAGGCTGAGGCGACTTCAACGGCTCCAGAGGAAGAGCATCCTGCCATCTGAGAAGAGAACTCCAAATTGGCGAAGATTTCGAATGGTATCGCCATAGGATAGTGGAGATGCTATCTGTCTTTGACGGCATGTGGTCTGGTCGTCTGGGTCAGTTTAGCCTTTCCAAGCCCCAGAATCAGCTCAAACCTGATGCGAAACCGGTACACCGACTCCCGATGAGGGCCGGACCCCATGCGCGCGATTTCAAACGTGATGAGTTCCATCCAATGCTAGACTACGGCGTTATCGAGCCTTCCAATTCCAAACAGGCCTCCCCGATTGTGGTTTTGAAGAAGAAATATGGCTCGTTGAGGTTTTGCACTGACTATAGACGCCTCAACGAGTTCACGGTACGCAAATCGTACCCAATACCCCGTATGGATGAATGGTATGGACTCCTTAGATGATGCGTCCGTTTTCTCCACGCTGGAAGCCAACAGTGGCAACTGGCAAATTGATATGGATGACTTTGATAAGGATATGAAGATGTTCAGCTTGCACTGTGGATTTTTCAGACTCCTCAGGATGCCATTTGGATTAAAGAATTCACCCGCTACGTTTCAACGAGCGGTGGACATAATTTTGTCGAATTTGAAGTGGCAGTACGCCTTGGTCTATATTTACGATGTCATCATATACTTCAGCAGCAATAGAGGAGCAGTTTATGCGTTTGAAGCTCTTGCTTTAACTCCTGAAGGATGCTGGACTTAACTTGAAGCTGGAGAAATTTTTCTTTTTTGGGTCCTCGGTGGATTACCTTGGGCACGTTGTGCTCCCGGGCTACCTACAGGTTTCCGCAAAACCTCAGGACGCCATCAAGAGAGCTCACCCTCCCACAAACCAGACGGAGCTCCGCTCCTTCCTGGGGTTGTGTAATGTCTTCTGGAGGTTTATCCTGAACTTCTCCCATATCGCGGCGCCATTAAATCGCCTCTTGGAGAAGGAAAAGCCGGTGCAATTAGATACCTTGACGGACGAGGAGTTTGAAACCTTAAACACCCTGAAGAGGAGACCGATAGAGCCACCGATATTGGTACTTCCGAAGCGGCGCGGCCGAATGGTGCTGGGCACTAACGCCTGTATATACTAGGTCGGATGTGCCCCCCTACAGGAACATCCTGAAGGTGGACCTCAACCTATCGGATACTGGAGGCGCAGCCTAACACCTACGGAACAGAATTATTCCACCACAGAGCGCGAATGTCTCGCCATCGTCTGGGAGGTGTTGCTTTTACGCCCATATTTGAAAGGCTTGCGTTTCACCTTGAGGACGCACTATGCACCATTGAAGTGGATACTGTCTTTGACGGATGCTTCCGAACGCTTGGAAAGGTGGCGACTACGCCTCCTTGAGTTCGCGTTTGACACTGTCCCCCGTCCTGGCATAAAATACCCGGCAGCTGACGCGCTCTCGCGAATCTCCACCGAGGCCGAAGACAAAGCACCTTTGGAGGACACCATCCTGTGTCTGTTCATCCAGGACGCCGAAGAAAAAAAGGGATCCCATGGAGAATGCTTGGAATGCTGTCAACCTGGAGGAAAGTATAGTGTTCTTCTCGAGGTTATGGCCCTAATGGAGGGGGAGAAAGAAGTTCTCCCCATCCCCATAGCGGAGTTCCTCAAATAGCAGAGTACGAATGCGTATTGCAAGTAATGCCTCACCACTGTGTGGATTCTAACATCGTCATTCGATGTAGACCGGGAGGGCGTACTTATGTGCCGCGCTTCGCTGGATGGAGCTCTCCAAAAGGTGGTCCCGACGACATTACAGGCAACGGTGCTCTATCTCTCTCATTATCCCCGCTTCACCGGGCACCCCGGTGCATCGCGTATGTACTTCAGCATGCGAAGAGGGCTTTATCGGCCGAGCATGGGTAATGACGCCTTCCAGAAGGTAACGTATTGTTATTCCTGCATTGCTGCCAGGGCGAAGACACGTAGACACTGGACGTCCTTCAATCAGTTCCCGCTTTCAAGACCTTTGGAGTTCGTGGCCATAGACAATTTGGGCCCGTTCCCCAAGACGAAGCGAGGATACCGATTTACCATCGTGATCACTAATCGTTTTTCGAAGATCATGCGGGCCGTTCTCCTCCGGAGGACCTCTGCAACAGTAATTGCTGACATCTCTCTGGAGCACTGGATTTACCCATATGAGATACCGTTGTACCTCCTTACGGACATCGAGCTCCGGTTCGCGGCGTATCTATGTAGCGCCATCTCCAGAAAGCTGGGAATGAAGCAGTTGTTTACAACTGTCTATCATCCCCAGACCAACTGACAAGCGGAGAGGTTCAACAAGACCATCGCCTTGAGGCTACGGCACTTCGTCGCGGACCACCAGAAGGATTTCGACGCATATGTGGGCCCGCTCACGTATGCATACAACCTGGAGAGGTACCGCTCCATGGGGACCGCTCCATTCAATTTGGTGCTCTCGCCCATACCACCTAGCGCCATCATTGCGGTTCGTGCAACGGCGCACCCGGCGGATGGCCCACAGGTACCAACAGCGGCGCAAGCAAAAGGCTTCATCTTCAGGAGGTATGAGGACGTGCTCTCCCTTGCAAAAGGAGAGACTAAACGCCTCACAGAGGAGATATAAACAGGATTTCGACCGCGAAGTGAAGGAAGGCCCTCACCTGAATGAAGGCGACCAGGTTTTCTTTGGCAAGCCAGAGGAGACATCCGACGAACCGCCGAACATCACGCGCAAATTAGGGCCAAATACCTGTAGGCCTTACAAATTCCTGGACACCTATAGGGGCACTGTCGCCATTGAGGGAAACAGGTTCCGAGACTTCGTCTCCCGTGATAGGCTGACGGAGTTTCTGCTGACTCCAAAGTCGCGAGTTCCGAAAGGTGGTCTCTGGTAATCGCTGTCACGAGCAGGGGGAATCCTGAAACGGGATCCGCAAATACCAAGCGGAGGAAGAGGTTCACCGGGCGGACAATGCTTCTACAGGCGCTGCTGCGAGGCGACCTGGGGATCGGCGGCTTAGAAACCAAAGGAGTTTTGATGAGAGTCTCCGACCGGAAAAAAAGGTGAGGACTCAAGGGTGTTTGGTTTACTTCCCCAAAGAGGGAGCTCGATCGGCGGACTAGATAGGACGCCGGGAGCCCGCCTCGGTAGGTCTCACTACTTTACTAAACACCTACACTAACTAACTAAAATAAATATAAAATCTACCGATTTTCAAGGGTACTGTGACACACGAAGGCAGAATAATGCACCACGCGACTGAGTTATTAAAATACGAACCCTCCTCGGGAATATCCGGTCGTTAAGCCATATGACAATATCACCTCGGAATTCACTATACTAAAAAACTTCTTTTTTCTGAATTATACCGTGTCCTCGAGTTGCTTCTTTTCACAAATCAAACCTTAAGTGGCTCCTAATGGCGTTGACGCCATAGTAGTCTCCCCATTGCGCGATACACTCCGACTTGCGGGGAATTTTTCTGAACTCTCCAGCCTTGGGGCAGCGGACCGACCGCGGGTGTGCATATCTCTCTCGATGCATTTTCAGATCTCTAACGCTCCTGGCCAAGCCTCACTTTCTGCTTCTCGAGGCCGCCCTCCCGCTCGTGCTACATCTCCAGTTCGTGGTTATCTCTTACAAGCCCCCGAGTGTTGTCCGTACGGCCTCGTTGTTCTGCGTTCGCGGTTGGAGCGTGGGCCGGTCCGGTGTGTTCTTCGGTCTCTGTTCGCGGTGCGGAGCGGTAGTTTTTCACGGCGCCCGACGCTCCAATTCCCCCTAGGATCCTTTTCAGGAAACGCCAGACCCGTCGCGTCTGCTCGTGCACCCCCCAGCGGAAGCGGTTCATTCATAACCTTCTCCCCTGTGCTACCATTGATTCCCGTTAGATATGAGCTAGATCCTTGTCAGGGTGCTCAATAACGTTCTCGCAGCTCCCTGTACTTCCTCCCCGCGCATCCCGCGATAGCGTCTTGACGCGGCTACCTCCCTTGTCGGGTAAATTATTGCGGGCCGCTCCACAGTTGGCGTTCCATCGATCTCCTCTGGTGCTACGACACACTCAGTCTCCATCCTGCCAACTACTAACACCTTCCAAATGACTTCTCCAGCCCCGGCTCCTACTTCTCCGTCCGATTCTTAGGTGCATCAGACCTTCACCGGTGCGCCGCTTTTCCCGGGGGAGCACTTCGACGATCGTGATACCTGGGTCTTTGTGCCCTTCAATGACAGGCGCGTCAGTCTGCCGTGCCCTGTGGTGTACTACATCCACCATTTCGGACCGTAATTTCAGGCGACGATGTTCCGCGCTGGACCGGAGGTTGCATGGAACGACCGGAAGCGCAACCGGTTGGACGCCTTTCGTGCTCACTGGATCCATACTCCGGTGCACGGCGATAACGATCCATTCATTAAAGAGCATTGCAAAACTCCCTACCCTAGGTGGGCCAAAGAGCGCAAGATACGGACTCGACTCCAACTATTCCTGCACAAGTAAAGCTCGCATCAGCGAGCGGGATGGCCCAAAAGCATCGCCGATGGACTCTCCGCCCTTGCTGTGCTCCAATTCGATCACCCCTACGATCGCTTTTACTGGGTTAAATTCAACCGATGGGAGACGCACCTTGCGGATGAGGTCCGAGTGTGGAATGCATTCAAATACTTATATGGTTGGCACAACACGGATTTCAATGACATGCCTTCCGGGCAACGTCCGAAGTATTTCCTCAAGCTGAACGACTACTGGAAGGATCATTTAGTCTCCCCGCTCCTCTGTGTGCCAACGTCTATCACGTTCGCGTATCAAACTTCGGCAGTTCTGGATCCACATGAACCCTTAGAGCGGTTCGTCATGGTGATCGCCTTGACAGAATTCATGGTCGGTACCCGAATGGATTATCTCCAGGCAGCGGACGAGGGCATCAGTTTCTACACTCGGTGCCGCGACGGTTGTTTCTACTGGGATTCTTCGAACTAACCAACCGCCGGACGTTTGCTCCCCTTATCGGTGCCAATTATTAGGGTGTTTCGCTCCTTAGGAATTTGGAATCTGGTCAAAGGCACCGCGTGCAGCGAATCCGAGGCGGAAATGCTGGTAGATTACAACCTTTGAGTGGCGTGGAACAAGATTCCGGGCTTTCTTTGCTATGATTATGGAGAAGACAGGTTTCACCCGGTTGTGAGGAGCACGAATTGAGACGATGACGGGCGAGCCTACCCGGCCTTTCCTCTTCTTGTCACTTCTTGGGATCCTCAGGTGTCTTGGCTGCGTGCCCTCGGTTATGATCCCCTGGTGGAGCGTCTGGAGATCCACACGCCTCTTCCATTACCAGCTCCGTCACAGGATGTGGTGGTGCTCTCTGAGGTCAGGCCGCAGCCTCCAGTATCGATTCCGGATGCTCCCACAGTGTTTGGCGACGCGTCTCCTATGGAATAGAACGAGAGTACTACCTTCCTGACTGCTCCGGTCTACATGGTGCAACTTCGACTGCTGAGCGTCCCGTTGCCTGTCGTTCAGCCTCGCCTGAGAAGTGTTCCGGTTCATATACCGCCGTCCCCTCCCTTGTGAGCTGCTTCATCCCTGGTCCTGCGGACCTCAACGGCGGTGCTTCCGGGCCCCTCTCGGGAGCCCACTATCCCAGCTGGTCCTCCGTCTTCGACACGTTCTGTGGCTGTTGTTGTTATAACAACGAAGATTGCTGCTTCTGGCGTACCCTCGGGCCGGTTATCCTCTGGAGCTCTTGGTACTGCCTTCCAGGAGCTGGTGCGGGCGTCCTTGGTCACGGGCCTTCCTGCTCCGACTTCTCCTGTAGAGGATTTGCGCGAGGCTCGCAACTGGGTTTTAGACCTCCTTAAGGCCCGAGCGGACCGTTCCTCGATGGCTGCCGTCAGCGGAAGCCTGGCGGAGTATTTCGAGGGCCAAGTGCCAACGGCAAACCCTCGCCTGGAGGCGAAGTGTGCGACGCGGTTCGGTGGCCTGTAGGCGTGAGCTACCCCGGGGACGGTAGTCCGTCCACGGTTGTGACGGTGTAAAATATCCTTGAATGGAGTCAGAAGCACCATGAACGGTAATTGCAATACGAATGGGCCGTGCTCGAGTGCCAAGGGACACGACGAGCCACGGCGGAAACGTACGACAAGCGGGCAACGGCAGCCTGGAGGCAAAAAAAAAGAACTCCAGGTGAGGGATAGACAGCGAAGAACGAAAAACAACTCCGGTTTGGGGCCTCTCCCTTTTTTTCTAAAAGGGAGCGCCTTTGTGGAGATGCATTTCCGATTCTGATTGGCGTGGAATCTCCTGATCAAGTTCTGCGGGATGTGTCCCGCAGGTTCTTCCGTGTCATCTTTGGAAGTGAACCTGTACCAGCGTACGCGATACAGCATCCCTGCAGGAGTTTGTCGGTGAGAGACGATATTGTCCACTGCATACAAGATATCACCTTGACGGTTCATGATGGCTTCTGTAGCTTCCATTAATGGTTCACCGATAGGTGTGATGAGATTTATAGTATCCATCGCTCTCGTCGCAATTCAGGTGGTCGGAGAAGGACGTTCAACGTGTGTCCCCTGAGCTGGGGTGGCGGGCATTCCCGAAGGGCTGGGCGTTGGAATTTGTCCCCCGATCACGGGATAGGATGTCTCGAAGCCCGTTTACGTCTATGGCGACAGAGACTCTGTAGATTTCCAGGACTTTGAAAGTCCCTGAGGTGTTCGGCACTAACTTGCGCCTGATGTCCGGTAGTTCATCGGATGTCTCCCCATTTTTGTCAAGGAAAACATCGTCGCCTCGCTTCATGTGAGGCAGCAAACCCTGCGTCAGAATGGCTCATTTGCCGACGTGCAGACACGTCGGTGAGTATTGCGACCATGTCCCTACATCCCCAATCGCCCTTGTAAGAGCACGAGAAAATTCAGCCAGTGTGACGTGCACACGCGCGCATGAGCTCCTGTGCCCCCGTCATTTCTCCACACAGCACTTCTCTCCGTGGCGGTGCCACCAGTGCCGGCCGCTCACGCGCATTGCCTCGTTGGCGGCGCTCTCATGCACAAATGCAGAACAACGCCACGTGCCCCCCGTCCCTTCCCCCGTGACAGCGCGTGCGCATTGCTGCCAGGCTCGCGGCGGAGCCACGTGAGTGGAGACAGGAACGCCGACGCACACGTATGAAGACCCAGCGAGACCCCGCACGCACAAGCTCGGATGAGCTGGCGTGGTACACGCGCCGCCACTTCCCATGTGTGTGGAACATGACCGCAGCACGTGCCGCGGCGGCGGGCCTGCGGAGACGCAGCGTGCAGCGTGCGAGCCTGGTGAGGAATTGATTGCAACGGAAAGAGGCAACGGGGTAAGATATTTAAGCATATATATGGGCAAAAACAGACGGGACGGAAGACTTTCTGTCACTCGGCGCGCAAGGCTTCGCAGGGAGGCTTCATCCGGTCGCCGTCTATCTCAGACGAAGTCTTCGGGAAAACGTTCTTGTCAAAACTGGAGATGGTGGTCAGTGTGGAGACCGAGGCAGACGGCTGTGAGACCGTGGGCGGCTACAGGAGTAATAATGTAGCCTTGAATTGCAACGCGGGCGATGGTATACCCATGAGCGGCGGCGCCAGTGGTGGCGTTGTGACCGTAAGCTGCCACGCCAGTGTCACCGCGTCCATGAGCGGCAGCGTTGGCAGCGGTGTGAAAATGAGTGGCAGTATTGGCAGCGGCCTGGCCATGAGTGGCAGCGACGCCGATGATGTGACCGTGAGTGCCAGTGTTGGCTGTAGTGTGGCCATGAGCGGCTGTGGCCGTGGCGTGCATATCGGCTGTGGCTGGGGCAGTGGCACGTTCTCGCTTGCCATACTCTACACGGCGGAGACCAAGGGCTCCACCATCGCCTGGTGGAGATGAATGCCAACGCTGGTGGGGCGTAGTAGAAGTTTTTTTAGGATTTTCAATTTTTTTACTCTTTTTACTTATTAGTGAGGAACCTCTTCTATAAAGCTTCTTCTTCTCCTTTAAATGGGTAATAGAGATCCATTTGGTACCTTCACGTCATTATCAATGGGCTTAATGTACTTCAGATTTTGTACGGGTTTCTGGGAGACAGATGAAGTTGAGAAGTTTACGTTCCCGAAAGAGTGATCTATCATATTTTGTAATGAAAGCTCAGGTGAGCTATGTTTTTGCCTGTCGGATATGAGCAGTCGCTAGACTTCTGGCAGAGCTTTTGGACCAATTCCGGATGCTAATCTCTACAGTTTGTCGTACAATGCCTTTTCATTAGACCACTGAAAGTACTCTTCAACTTCACAATGTAAATTGATGAAGACGGGACTTTCTAATTCGCGATGCACTTCACCGTTGGGATCACCTCAATTCCCCATGTACTTCATAAACAATATGCTTTGAATCATAGTGCACGTTTCCCGGAGATTACGGATGGATTCAAAGGAGAACTCTGTTTTCTGTATTTTCCAATATGGATCGAAGAAATATTGGACTTCAATGTAATCGACTAGAACACGCTTGAGCTGGGGACTAATAAAACTATGCTCAATGTACGCAAACACACATCGTACAATGAGACGAGAGAGATATGTTATCCGTCTCGTCTTCTCACAGTCGCATTTGACAATCAACTTGCTTTTTGTGTCACTGTTTTCCATTTTCAAGATTATCGTAAAGAAAATGTTCATATGGCCAATGAGTTTCGTGAGTTCTTTTTTTTCAGATTTCAAATAAGAGAAAAACTCCAGGTGAGCTAAAAACAAACATCTGGACCAACAGAGCCAAAGGTTTTTTCCTGAACTTTAGGAAATTGAACATTTTCAATGCCATTCAAATACATTTTTTGAAACCTATAGTTACTTGAAGGATCGATTCTGATATCTTTATATTTGATGAAAGCGAAGATGTTATATTTGAAAATGATTTCATCCAGAATCTTTGATGGAAGAGGTAACCGATTGTCTCTGATAGGTCTGAAACGGGAGCTTCTGCTCGGCATTGATCTCATGAGTGTCTCATTTCGCGTAATAGCTCTCTTTCTGGTGAGCTACACCATCTGAATTGGTACAGCACTGAAGGTCAATTTCTCTTAAAACACAAAGGCCTTATACCTTGCGTTGGATGCTTCTTTGTACCCAGTACCCAGAAAAAAGAGCTTTTTGGGTACTGCAGCACAGCGAAAGCATCTTACGAGAAGTTGCAATCTACTGAGATGAAGATATATGAGCCACATCGGTACTTTCTTTTTCAAATTAGTAAAGTGCTTAGATATGAAGGCTTCCTGTCAATCATTGAAAATTACGAGCGTGCTAAAGCTTTTTAGGTTCAAAAGATCTTTAGACATTTCCTCACACCATTCATTTCGAGACATCGAACTGCACCAATGCACCATATTTCTTTTTGGTTTTGCTTCAAGTGCCATTCATCGAGAACAATGTAGTATGTTGAAAACACTTTCTCCTATGCTGCTATACACGCAGCACTCTGGTCATTGTACATCAGGGCAGAAGAGATAGGAATGATAGACTTGAATATTTAATGAGTACCCACGAAGTCCGATTCTGTTTCTCTGCTGATGAACCTCATCAAAAAGTCAGCGTAAAACCATCGTTTCCTCTTCCACTTTTAGTACACGGTGGATATCCATATCTTTTGCATCTGCTTTGCCATACCGAGAATCTCACTAAATCTTATATAGTCTTCCATTCATTCTATTAACGCCCAAGCGACGCTGCTGAAACGTTCTTCTGTGTGATAAGTAAGAGAAAAGTTGTTTCCAGGATCCATTTCTGCAATGTTTACCAATGCCTCGAATAACATCGGACATTCCAAGTCTTTTGGATTGCTTTTAACTCGTCCAAAGTCGATCATTTCTCGAACGGATATCGAATTTATAGACACGCCGTGTTTGTCCTCCAGATATTTAATCATGTCTAATAGAGACATGAGCAGAGAACTAGTTATATTTTCAACTCTTTTCTGGCATTTTAAAGGGTAAATGCTTGATTCCTGCTTGATCAGTGAGTGGTAGCGTCTGTGTTCTCTAAATGTTAGATCACCCTGTTAGAACGCAATGCGTGGAAATTGAAAACCAAAAAATCTGCAATTATTTCAGTATGCGATGGTTGGTCGGCGTGCATTACCGATTCTTAGAGAAAAGACCTTCACCCCGCCCTCCCTGACATTCGTTGATTGCAGTTTTGTCCTGGTTTCTAGTTCACCGGCCATTGAATGTAAGTAGAAATGAAGTTTACTCCCCTGCTAGTGGGGGTACGTTCGAGAACCCACTGGGCAAACGAGCAAACTACAGCACGATACTAATACTAACCCTCGCGCATACGGGTTCTGCGTCTGTCTCTCTGAACGTTATCGCATAGAAGTACATCGGGCAGCTTTTGCCGTTCTCATACACCCTCCGCGCACCTCTCCGGCTATGCCTCCCTCCAGCCCGCTTCAACTCTTGCTCATGCATTGTCCACCACAGGCTCGGGGTCTTGATGCCCTGCCACGGCAAACCCCCCTTGTAAAAATACACCAGCACGTAGCCCAGCGACTCCAGATCGTCACATCGCGCCTGTCCCACCCCAGTCCTCCAAGCTGGGGCTCAGATAGTCCATCACCAGCATGTTGAACGTGCTCATGTTGCCGAAAAGGCGGCACTTGGGTATGCCAGTGATTGGCTGCGACGATCCGTTGTTCAACCACTTGTAAACGCGGTTCTCATAGTACAACTGCGGGTGATTTCTAGAATTACGCTCTACCGTGACGGCCACCTTCTGTCTGGTCTCCAGGTCCACCGCGCTCCACACTTCGCCAAACGCTCCCGCGCCCAGCTTCTGGCCAAAGCGCCAGCGCCCAGCCACCACTCGATCGTTGTCCAGCGCCATGTTTTGTATAGCGACGGCACGAAAGGGCTCAGGATATTTTTCCACGGGTGACTGCGACTCTGACGGTGGGGGCGGTGGCGGCGGCGTGTGTTCGACCACGTGCTCCGGCGATTGAGTAGGGTGGCGGCGGTGGTGGTGGTGGTGGCGGTGGCGGTGATGAACAGCCTTCTTGTGAACGTGTCGGTGTCGGCGCGGTGCAGCGTGCACGGGGCAGTGTTCAGTGGCATCGGACTCGGAACCAGCGCTGTGGTGGGCGCTTGTGACGCGTTGAGAATGTTTATGCGTCGGAGAGCTTAGCGGCGATAAAGCAAGCGCCACGCAATCCGGGCATTTGCGGTTATCGCAAAGCAGGTTGGAAGCGGGGTTAGGCGCAAAACGAGGAGAGGAGGCGGTCGGGGAAGGAAGGGGGTCGAAGGGCGTGCAGGCGGGCGAGGGGAGGGAAGGAGGGGGGCGGTCGGGCGGCGCGGTTTAACAAGTGGTGAGCACCGGCAGCGGCTGTGAAAGGCGCAGGTGTAGCGCGCGCGCGCGAGCACGCGTGCGCACGCACGCAAAGGCACAATCGGCGCCCGCGCAGAAAGGGGCAGGATCAGCGGTTTGCGGCACGGCCCGAAATCGTGAAGGACATGACCTGGCACGCGCGCCACCAATCACAGCGCGCGCTCATCTCACGGCGCCGTCTCACACACACACGGGCCGCTGCTTCGCCCCCCCTCCCTCCGCCGCGCGCTGCGCCCCACCGTCGCTACCCCCACCGCTGCTGCCGCCTACACCCCCGTCACCGCCACCATCGCCGCTACCGACGCCATCATTGACACCGCCATCGCCACCGCCACTGTCGGCCTGCCACCCATCGACCGCTACGTCCTCCATCGTCGCCGTCGCCACCGTCGCCGCCGCCTCGCGCCGCGTGCGAGCCCTCACCGACAACTATGACAGCCGCCGCGTCCCCCCTTCCCAACCCCGGCCCTCCTGTGAGCTTTCCTGCATCACCCCCATCATCGCTTGGCCCGCATCCCAACCCCCCGTCCCCCGCACTCAGTCACCCCCCTCTCCTCCACAACCACTCTCATCGCCTTCTCTCAGTCCCCCTGCCGTCGCAGCTCCTCCCACCGACGTCACGCATCACCATACACTCCGCTGTGCAGCGCGCTCCCGGCCAGCACGTCTCCGTACTGCTCCACCACCTCTCGCAGCACCAGTCCCCGCCCCCGCCGAGTCACGAATGACACCAGCTCCAAAATCGCTGACTGCCTCAAATTGTCCCGACCACCGTTCCGTGCGAACACATCCATTACCTGTCCTACCAGACCGCGTTGCACCAAGTGTCGGTCGTAAAGGTCCTCGCACATCCCCACGCACGTCCGGGGCTCAGGATGGGCTGAAGGAGATGAAAGAGAGCGTTCTGAATGAGTTCCATTTTGGGTTCGCGGGAGATGGCTGCT
Organism: Gracilaria vermiculophylla; assembly: GCA_019155205.2. NCBI lineage: Eukaryota > Rhodophyta > Florideophyceae > Gracilariales > Gracilariaceae > Gracilaria > Gracilaria vermiculophylla. Next base: position 36,019 of record JAHNZQ020003146.1, on the reverse strand, counting down.
GAGGTGGGGGAGAACTGGTCTGAGTCTGAAGAGTGGTTGCTAGGTTGGAAGGAGGTCGGGATGTAGCCGATGACTGTGAGGTTTTTGGAGATGCACATGCGACGGAAAGAGTCGGAGAAGTTGAGAAGGGTGATGTGCATGGGGTAGGAGGTGACAGAGGACGACTTGAGGGAGGTGGTGGATTTGTCGGAGTAGAGTTGGACGAGGCCGATGAAGGAGTCAATACCGGTCGTGGTGGGAGAGTGCCAGACAGTGTTTGGATTTGGAGACTGCATGATTTGGACCTTGAGGGCGGGGATTGCTTTGCGGCCGAGGTCGGCTGCCACAGGGTGGGCGAATGCTGGAGCTCCAGACGCGGTTGCCTGCAAGACGGGGTGGGAGAAGGTGTTTTGGAAGTGCGCAAGGGCAAGCTGATGCTTGAGGACTTTGACGGCGTTTTTCTTGAAAAGGGTTGCGGAGAAGCGATGTTGTAAATCGATGATGGAGCGAGAAGAAAAGCCGGTGGCACAGACGCGCTGTTTGAAGAGTTGTTCTTGGAGTTGGAGACATTTTCTGGCGGAAGTAACTTGGTTTTGGAATGCAGACATGGAAAAGGTGGGGTCGTTGAGAAGGGAGATGAGTTCGTTTGCCTTACGGCGTCCGAGGTTTGAAGCAATGTACGAAATGTTGTGGACAAGGTGCTCTAGGTAGGGTAGTGTAGCGGAGGTGGGAGCTGCGGGAGAGGGAATGGAGTTCGCGCTCTGTACGATGTGGAAAGCGTCTTCGTTGTGGAGGGAGAGCGCGAATTGTTGCTGGCGGCAGGAGCCTTCGTCGGTGAAGGGGACGTTGTCGGAAGGTCTGCTGGAGGGAGCTGGTGCGGGTGGTAGGGGGGACTGTCTTGTGGGATTGCAGCGCTTGACGCGGGGAGGGAAGCTGATGTAAACGCCGCAGGGAGAGAGGCAGCGTTTGTTGGGTTTGAAGCGATGCTTGCAACGCTTCTGGTGCCTCTGGACGGTGGGGATGGTGCGGGCGAAGAAGGAGCAGTGCGGGTAGCAGCAGTTGGGCATGATGTGAGTGGGAGGGATAATTGGAACCCAGTGTGGTTGAAGGAGGTGTCGAGGAGGTTAAGGCTGCAGTATGGCTCGCGGGGAAAAGGAAGCAATATCGAAGTGCACGTGATGAAGAGTTCTAGGGTGGTTCGTGGAGGTGGTGGGTTATCTGCGCGAGAGGTGAAAGAGTTAAACCAGATCGCCAGTGCCAGGAAACTGGGACTACCACCTATTTGATTATCTATCGAGCTACGCAGCCTGAATATTAGGTGTGTAGTCCTGTTTCTCGAATGGGGAAAACTGCGGAAAGTGAAGTTGAATCTTCCTTATCTTTTCAGCTAGACAAAGATTGTTGCAGTTAAGTGCTAGTTTTTCTTTCAGACAAAACTAACTATTTCGAATGCATGAAGTTATTTTAGAAAATTTGCACATCCAAAACTGAATAATTTCAAAGGTTTTTTCGTCGTTTTTGTGCATTCTTTTTTGACCGGTTAACTACCAGTCTCGTAACACAGACGAGGTAGTTAAGAGTTCCACTTCCGAAATCTGCCGAATAAAGTCTTCCTGTGGTTCCCATCTTCTTTTCTACTATATTTAAGGGTCCACAAAAAGCCGCAATCGACCTTTTTTTCTTGCACTTGACTCTTTAAAATAAACTTCTGAATAACGCAGTTATCTTTTCCAGCCGGAACTCCCGGTTCATTCGGGTTTGTTCCGATGGATACAGATTCCCTACACTTTAGAACATATCCCATTGTTTCCGAAATATACTGAGTCTCCTGTATAACATCACGGCCTGAAGTACTAACGAAATAGACTGCCAAAGTAGGCAAGTATGGAAGCTTTGAAGTACTTACCTATCTGATACCCAGAACAACTATCATCTTTGTCTCTTCTTTTCTATGATTTCGTCTCTTGTAAAGATGCAAAAGTCTTCAGTTTTGAATCTTGGCCTCCATAGTCTGAGTTGCTTTGTGATTTTGAGACGAACAAGCTAGATATTTCCGGTGGTCTTTCTTTCTCGTCATCCAGATTCAAAAAACTTTCTGTGAGGTCTGAGGCCTCTTCAGGAATCTGATATTGTTCGGTGTTCTTTCAATGTATTCGTCATCTATATCTGTAGCTGGAAATATTGATATCACGGCTTTCCGTTCCATGGAACTGTACTGTAAATGAGATGAATGGCTGGTTTCAGTTCTGGAATCCATATTATGTCTTTCATTTCCATTAAATGCATCCCATGCGGCAGCTCGAGCTCCAACGTTGGTGACGTTTTTCTTCAAAAATCGTTGCAACATCGATAACGTCGTCGGGGGAGGGTCTAGGAAGAATAGCTCTAGGCTTCAATATTACAACATTTATCTTTTCTGGTTTTGCTATTTGCATTTTAGGTTGAAGAGAACGTGCTTTAGCTCTAGAAGAAACGTAGTTTGCAGCGTCTAAAATACGTCCAGTATATATATATTTTTTCAACTCAGCAATATTTGCAAAGTGCTCGCCTGGAAAACACTTATGGTACACACATAATCATAATGACTCATTTCTTCAACTGTTTTTTTCCTTCCCATTGTTGAAGCTATTCTCCATGGAGTGCCGTATTACAGACATACGTTGGCGTAGGACTGCTGATTTCAGAGAAATAGACAGATAAGAGTGTCTCAAGTCAAAACGAACGCTCCAAACCGCTCCCAAATCCCTTAAAGAGAAGGGTACACTAGAGTGAGAAGGCTGTGTGTAGTGAAAAAATATGTGCCTTTCGTTTACTATACGTTGATTTTGTTTTAATTCTTTCCCCACGTATCTGAAGTGATGTAGAGTGTAACAGTATCCAGAGCCCTGAGCAAGCGATTGAAAGAAAGACAGCAAGTACCGGCCTTCTTTTGTGTCACACAAACGTTTTCAATTCCCGTCTTCTACAGTAAGCAATTGTTAGTCTCTTGGCGAGATTGTAGCACATCTTGACAAAGGAAAGATCTTTTCGAGAATGTTTTTGATGATTGATGTTGCTGCAAAGTGGATGTCGATGAACTTATTCTTGCGAGTAGCTCTGGGTGATTGATGTGCAGAAAGCTTGAGATTGAGAGCGCCAGACTCGCTTTTCAATCGTCCTTCTTGGTATGTGTATTGGACCGCAGCCTTCGAAACAGAAGTAGAAGTTTCAAAGTCTTCATCGTCATTCCCGTCGTCGCTGAGATTCAATAGTTTACAAAAACTTTCTTTTAACGATAATTATATGTTTCCGTTAAGAACAAAGAACTCACGCTAAGGGAAAATGGACTAGTCTCCTTTGCTATCTTCTCGCGGTTAGGAGTTACCCGAAAGAGGACAGCCAGTAATGATTTGTGGTCACCCTGTACATTGCGAGCCTCTGCCGATGACGGTGAGGAACACTGAGCTAAGGACTCATCTGATTGGCTTCCTGGAGCCGCCTTGCTCTCCGGTGGAGACTTCCAGGCCTTCAATCCCAGGTCCGCTTCATCTCTATCCTCTGATTCGTTGTGTAGTTTCTTCTCAAAATAGACACCTCAATTGCTCACCATACACCTGGCAACAATGACTTCGGAAACATTTATGTTGTTATAGAACTGGGCAGCTAGCAAGACCTGGGCTACATAGCTTCGTATTTCCATCAGTCGATAAAACTCTGAGACACGTTTTTCGTTCCCTTATTTGAAAGTTTCGGGGGACATAAATTCTCTGTCTTCGGCAAATCCTCAGGCAGCTGCGATGACAAAACATCCACAAATAAAGGCGTCTTGTTGTTTTTCGAACAAAAGAACGTCCAGAATGTAGTTTCTTCTACCAAAACAAGCTGTACTTCTTAGTTTCAAAGTGAAAAACGCAAATAATTCCTAAGACACTGTGAGACTTTCCTCTGGGCACTTCCATTGCAGACTGTCTCCAAAGTATTCTGAGGAATCTGTTCGGCCAGTCGTCGCACTTTCTGGAAATGTTTTTGCGATCAACGAGCCCCAATGACACCCATCGAGGTTGGTAGGTATTAGAATTGTGTGCAGCTCCAACTGAATTTATCCAAAGTTTCTCACTACAGAACGGGCAAGCTTGATAAAAAACTCTTTCTTCTGATATCTAGATAATTTAAGTTGACGCACAAATCCTAGCAACGCTGCCCCCGTGTCGCATTAGTAGATATAAAGAACAGATTTTGGCTCACTATCCATGAGAGCTGAAGTGATTAATGTTTAGTACATCTGAGCTTCTTCTTTGGAACTGTGAAAAAAATACCGGTTGTCATTCTTTCAATTTGTGTTGCATGATATGGTACGTATGACTGTGCACCATCTGCAGTTCGTTTTCATCTTCCCATAACGAGAAATCCCAGAATCGACTGAGATTTTCGTAAAACTGCCAGTATGTTCTCGAAGCATGACTTTTTTGTCTTTTCCCAGCACTTTGTCAAGAGTTTCTGGATTTTATACATCACACATTTTAGTATAGAACTTTCTTTTCATGAAGTTGTTTGTTACTTGCGTCGAAAGTGAAGATTCACCTTACCTTGCTTGTGCATAATCCGCATTTGTGCTTGGAGAAGCGTGGGATACAAAGCTTTGCTTTGATATCAATAGAAAAAAATGTATCGATGAAATTCAAAATAGCAATTGAAGGGAGCTTTTCAGAATTCATAATTTAGTGCGCGATGTCAAGAATGTACCTTCCATCTACAACTCGAATAATTTTGAAAACATGGAAGAGTATAATTGGATCTTGGAAAGACGATGTTGCGACAGAGAGTATTACTGGATGGGAAGACAAAAGATAATTATACTTTAATGGTATGTGAAAAACCTATATATGCGGTCTAAAAAAGTGTGTCTCTGATGGTGTGCTCAAAATATTTATTGGCGATGGTGCAACGTCGCCGAAGCCGTGTTTTTTCGGCTTAAGCCTTGGTGAGTGTGAAATGAAAACTTAAATTATTAAGCACTGAGCATGAAACTAGCAAAGAACTTCAAATGGTGAAGACTGAACTGCAATGGAGGAAATTCAATTTTCCAATATTCTTTGCGCGTGCGCTTGCAACTGGGGCCTACTCCAAAAAAACAAGTTTTTTTGAAATTTTTTTCCGTTACTAGCCATCACGCAGCCATAACTAGTATTCCAAGAACACAGACATATCCAAGTCTTTGGCTCTTGCCCCGAGTCGCATAACCGTCCCCTCGCGAAACGTTCCCGCCTGGACCGGGCCGTATAACCAACTTTAGTCATTCTACCTTACAATACGCCTCGGTGCGGGTTGTAACTCTACTATGTGAGTGTTTCTCTTGCCTTTTGTACAGGTGTGAAACTTATATGTCAATTTGTTCACGTAAGTCCGCCTTATTAGCGACTTACGCTGTACCCTAGCTTCACAAGACCGTTACATCTTGGCGTGGTAGTCGTTTTTGTAGTACAGTGGCTCCTACGGAAATATGGTGGTTTGGCCTTAAGGCATAATATTCCTAAGGAGGGTTCGTAATTTATTAGCTGGGCCACGTGGTGCATAATATTGCCCGCGTGCGCTACAGTAT
>JAHNZQ020003146.1:0-10884 GCA_019155205.2 Gracilaria vermiculophylla | reverse complement strand
CGCGGCAACCCGCCCCGAAGGAGTATGGAGAATAGACGGAACGCCTGAAGGAGAGAACGGGGGAACCGCCGGAGGCCGCACGGGCCGCAACACCGATAGGAGCCAACCCAGGGATCAAGAAAGCCGAGGATGCACCTCGAGGACGTGGTGCAATTCAGGAAAGGGGGTATGTAGTACAGTGGCTCCTACGGAATTATGGTGGTTTGGCCTTAAGGCATAATATTCCTAAGGAGGGTTCGTAATTTATTAGCTGGGCCACGCGGTGCATAATATTGTCCGCGTGCGCTACAGTATCCTTAAGGTACGGTAGAATTTATTAATTATTTTAGATATTTTATGCAGGTAATTAGCACAGTAGTGCAACATGCCGAGGCGGGCTCCCGGCTAGATATTTAAGCTGCCGGATGAGCTCCACCTCTGGGGAAGTAAAGACAAGCACCCTTGAGTCTTCTTCTACATTTCTCGGTTGGAGTCTCTTGTCTATTCCCGCAGGTTTCTAAGCCGCCGATCCCCAGGACGCATCATAGCAGCGCCTGTAGGAGCATTATCCGCCCAGTGAACCTCCCCCTCCGCTTGGTGTTTGCGGATCCCTTTCAGAACTCCCCCGGCTCGCGACAGCGGATACCGGAGACCACCTTTAGAAATACGCGCCTTTGGAGTCACTAAAAACTCCTAACGGACGTTGTGCTTTACGACCTCGACAGGAGGGCTGACAGTACCCCGGTGAAGACGAAATCACTTTCTGTAACAGGTACATTCTTGGAACTTTCTAAAGGTTCGTCATCGTCATCAACGGTAGACTGGAACTTACCTGCGCCATCATGGCTCTCAGTTCATTCAGTGTCCTTTCCTTTCTCAGATGTTCTAGAAGACCTTCAACCGTTCTCTCGGCAAAAGTTTGAGACGGTCCAAAAGCTTTTCCGTGGCGTCCTCGCTTCGAGCTGTTTCGATCAGATTCGAAAGAGACCCTATCTTCCGCGCGAGAGCCCTTGCACCTGTGCGGCCTACACCAGGGAAACCCAGGCCAAGAATAAGTCTTTCAAAGCTTCTAGACGATGCCGCCTCTTGGATATTTTCGTACAACTGCGATGCGCTCTTCAACGCAAAACCTTCAAGGTTAAGAAGATCATCGAGGGTCAAACTGAACAAGTCTGCTAAGAAGACGACTACTTCAGACTCTACCAGCTTTTCGGCGGTCTTCTTGCCAAGGCCTCTAATATCCATCGCATCTGGACTGCAGAAATACATCACCCTTCCCAGTGTTTGTGTTGTACAACTGCTATCATTCGTGCATCCAATGAGCATAGCCCCCCCCCCGTCCTCGGCGCTCGAGCATGCTTAAGTTCTGCGCCACACGACGGGCATCGAGAAGGGGCTACGACTTCCAGGCGGCTAGGATCACCAAGACGCTTGTCAACATGAATCACTTTTGGGATGACATCCCCACCTCTTTCTATTCGAACCATATCACCGACTGCTACGCCCAACCTCTTCACTTCATCAAAGTTATGAAGGGCCGCCCTGGACATTAACGCACCTCCAATTCTAACAGGTTCAAGAATGGCGACCGGAGTTATGAGTCCCTCGCGCGAAACCTGCATCACCACGTCATTAAGTCTTGTGACTCTGGACTGGGCAGCGAACTTATACGCAATTGCACCTCTAGGTGCCCGAGCGGTATGACCAGCCATCTCACGTGCTCGTGAGTCGTTGAACTTGAAAACGATGCCGTTGACTTCCATTGGTAACCGAGATCGTTCTTCTTCGATTCGAATCGCAAACGCTTCTGCCTCACCTAACCCGGCACAAGTTTGGTGTCTAGGCATTTTTACCAAACCCCCACTCTGAGAGCTTGGACAAAGTCTCAAAGTGACTAGGAAGAGTGTTACGCGTTTCGCAGACGACTGCAGTAAGTTGATCACCTTCTTCCGCTTTCCGTTCATCACGGTTTCCTGTTAAGCACTCATTCGCAATAAATCGAAGCCGTCTTGTCTTTCCTTCACGGCGATTCTTGTGCTTGAGCGCACCAGCGGCGGCGTTTCGTGGATTGCTGTACGGTCTTCTGAGAGCATTATTCACTTCATCGAAGTGTCTTCTTTTGTTATATACACTTCACCGCGAACAATTAGAGAGTCCGGGGCGCTAGCGTCAGGAATGTTGTTCACAACTCCTCTTCCCATAAGAGATTCTCGAACGTTCTCAGTTATATCATCACCAACCCATCCAGTCCCCCTCGTCAATGCTCGACAAAGCTTGCGATCGTGGTATTCCAGCGATAGTGCGACTCCCTCAATCTTAGGCTCAGCAGATATCTCGGATTGAACAGCCAACGCTCGGTTCACAAAGACCGTTAGGTCTGCATGGGAGTATTCATTGTCCAAAGAAAGCTTGAAAGCATGAAAGCATTGTGTCTGCTCTGTTCGAAGCGCTTCGTAGTCACCGGGACCGTGGCAACAAATGAGTCTTGGAAATCAACGTATTCTTCTTCGGTCACTTCGTTTTCGAGAGCAAGTTTTGTTGCGCGGGCGGCTGCTCCATGACCAACCGTCTGAATAGCAGAATCATCCCGGGCTGATTATGGATAGCATCTTTCGAGCTCGATAAAGTGACGGACAAGTTCATCATACTCTTCGTCAGAAATGCGAGGTTTTGGGTCGTCCGCGTAGTACATTTCGTCACAGAACTTTATCTCGTCGATAAGCTTGTTATATAAGAACCTCATATCTTGGTTCGGTCTCACCGCTTTGCCAAGAGCCTCATATTGAACTCGTTCAAGCCACTGAGCGCGCAATCTATCAATTATCATGTCAAACTCTCCCCCGGAAAGAAAGCTGGTATATCGGAAGAGAGCTTCACTCGTTCTCGGTTTGCCGCCAATATATTTCGCTCTTGCTTCACGCTGCGCATCCGTACGTTCGACTGAACCATATGGATGAATTGCTGCTCCTGGGCAACCACGGCACACAGAAGAGGCGTCGGCATGTATTGGCGGAGTTCCTCACGGCAGTCTTGCACTCCAAAACGCTGTTCTAAGACAGCCCACTTGAACCTTGAGCAGAAGACCTGCGAGATCTGCAATGCAATTCCACATGCATTTGCTGTGAACGACACCACAAAAAAATTTTAACGTCGCAGAACAACGAACGATGATCCTTCTTCGTAGCCCGCGTTTCAAATTTGGCACCAAATGTGATCCTTTATTGTCAAGGTCGTGAGAGGCTGTACATGATCTCAAAGATGGCTCTATCCCGTTCCGCCTCCGCCATGCGTCGCGCGCAGTACCACCGCCTTCGTCTAACCTCCACTTCTATGCGCCGCCTCCTCTCCTTCATTCGTCATCTGCGGCCACTTCCGCCCGATCCCCGCGCCCTCCACCCCGCCGCGCGCTCGTCCCAGATGAATCTGTTCTCGCAACCGTCGCCGCAAGAACGTTTGCGTGCCAAAGAACGTTCAAATCGGTACACCGCCGCCACAGCTCGCCGCCCACCAATCTCGCTGGAAAGACTATCTGATACCGGAACTAACCGCAAACTCTTCGCCAATGAATCCACGCAGATATGGTCCTGACGGGGCGCCGTTTATTGTGCTTGGCGTAGAGTCATCTTGTGATGATACTGCTGCCGCCGTTGTTCGATCTGATGGCGTTGGCTTCATGCCACGACCAGCGCCCACTGCTAGTCGGCCCTATTTTCCAGCGCCTTTGCCAGGGCCTTATTGATGACGTGATGTGCGCGAAGGCCGCCGCCGCGAAGCTAGATGCTGCTCGTCGGCAGCAATTCGGACAGACTACGCCATGTCGTCGAAGGGATGGAGCGCGCTCTTTGCCCCCTTGCTCGCGGCTACATGAGGCGTGGCCTCCGCACAGCGAGTGATGGTGTATGCATCAACGTAGTCGGACTGCCGCATACAGCATGAGTACGATGAACAAGCTGGACGTTGCGCTCTCTCTTTCGCTGCTATGCACGCTGGCGCTGGCGCACGCCTCCCGTGGCGACGAGTATGGCAACGCGTGATGCGTGCCGTCAGCCGCGCCGTCGTTTGTTGAAACGCGCGCCGCATCGCGCGTCGCAATGGAGCAACTTCGTCGCACAGGAACTCCTTGATTTCACGAGCGGCGTGGAGGAGATGGTGGAGCTGCTCAAGGGCGTGGCGGTGGTGCCGTCGTATTTAAACAAGTACGTTGATAGGAGCCTGGAGTTGCGTGTTGCTCGTTTGTCGGCGAGCATCGCCTGCGTCCTGAAAGTTTTTGAATTGATGGAGGGACGAGCAAGGCGTGAGTTGACCATGGCCGCCCCCACCTCCGTCGGAGGAGCTCGCACCGCCACTTTCTTGACGACGGCGCTTGTGGGCGGCGATTCGGACCAACACAGCGCCATCGCGCTTGCGCTTGTTCGCGCCGTACCGCTTCCAGGCCGTGCTTGGCGCCCCCGCTCTGTCTCTCTCGCCGTCTCCAGCGCTCATGCCCGCCACCAGCGGCCACGAGCTCGCCGTGCCATTCGACGTCCGTTCGAGCCGTCGCGCCACGCGCGCCCTCAGCGCCGCGTAGCACGCCCTCTATCATGGATGCGCCGGTGCGTGTATACTACGATTCAGCGCCTAACTTGACAATGCGCCAAGCTAGCTCTTGAGACTCACGACTTGCCAAAAAGCGCAACCTTGCAGTTGCATGTACCGAGCACAACCACGCTCCCGCTCTCCTTCTCATGCCTCATCACAGACCCCGACTACCACCCATCGTGCCAAACACCGCTCGTCGTTGGCCGCTCGCAGCTCGTCGCTCGTCGCTCGTCACCCGCTGCGCGTCGCCCGTTGCGCGTCGCCCGCTGCGCGTCGCCCGCTGCGCGTCGCCGGCTGCTCTGCGTCTCATTGCTTGTTCTTTAATGCTCGTCGTGGCCCGCAGGAGGCAATACCGGTGCTGCCGACGCGTTCTTCCTCTTTTATTCTTGGTTCGAGTTAAGTCAGAGCGTACGTTCCTCTCGGTCGCAGATGGCGATCGTCGCCGTGTTCTTCGAGTCCCATGGGTTTCAGAATCCTCTTTTAATCTTTGATTCTATGCACGGAGACGTTCAATCTCTTCACTCTGCCGCCTGTTTTCGTCCACCAGTCTGCTTTCAGTCTCAAATCTTTGAGACAAATCTCGTTTTTCAGCATCCTCTTCAAGTGGGGTGAGCATGTCTTCCGTGCTCATGCCGTCAAAAATGTGACAGCGAACACGCTGTGAACCGCGATAGACACGCTTCGTGTATCTTGAACGATGAGAATTCAAACGCCGATATACTATCACAGATGGGCTAGAGGTTGCTCTGTCGACGATAACGTACGTGTCGATGCGGCGTCGCTGGTACTCGTTCACTTTAGCGTTAAGGTCAGCATGTCGCGATGAGGAGCGGCTAGTTACTTCAAGCACGAGCTTGGGTTTTCTGTCGTTCAGTCGCACAAGAACATTTGTGTCAGTAGCGCGGGTGCGAGTACGACTGGAAGAGCGCGAGTAAGCGTCAGAGCGCAAGACGAGTAAGTCGGCGCGCCTTGTGGTTCGCTTTCCAAGCAAACGCTTGAGCACATTGCTTGCGGGGATTTCAATTCTAGCGTTTGCAAATGGCCAGTACAAGTGTTTGCCTCTTGAACTGTCTTCCTTGACTTTGCGCATCAGTTTGTTTATGCAGCCTTCATGTTCGCGCGAGCCCATGATTGGGTTTGATATCAATATATCGTCCACAAGATCGTACAAGTATTCTTCGTCGAGCCTGTGGCGTAGGTACTCATTGTAAGTGCAAATCGTGAGTTGGAGGGGGCCCACAGGCTCATCTGGTTGCGCAACGGCTGTGGACGACTGCGCGTTCAAGAGAGGGTGCTGGCGCTCTGCGGCAGGAAGTGTCGCCGAAAAGCAGGGTGAGGTTGCGTTATGGTATGGCAGGGGAAGCCGAAATTGCTCGTCGCCGAGAGGGCAGCGTTGCGGAGGGACGGGATCCATGATGGCTCTTCGCGGCGCTTCGGAAAATCTGTGTGTACTCAAGTGCACCGAAAGCGTCGTAGAGAGATGTGAGAAGCGAAAGTTTGCGCAGTGAGACAAGTGACGGCCGACAGCTGCCAGCCTGGAAGGGGGCTTTGCGTAGTCGCGAGGGCCTCCAACTTGAGCCCAGTCGCCTCGCGACTACATGCAGCCGGCATAAAGCAAAGAATATATTTAGTTTGGTTTCATCTGCTTCAACCCAAAGCCCAGAAAAATGTTGTACCAAGGGTATATCCAGTTTTGATCCATCGAAAGTGAAACGCTTTCCGTCTCGATGCCGCGCCCTCGGCCATCAACGCCAGTTGCGCGCAACGCGGCGACGACGCACAGGCGGTACAACACAATGATGCAGTGCCACAGCGCTGCGGTCAGCAGTGCTATCGCGACGATCGCCATGACCAGCGACGATGACGGCGGCGACCTGGCGACGGGGCGGCGTCGGCAACCGCTTGGTAAGAACATACCACAAGTAGCCGTCAACGCATAGTATGCGTGCACGACGCGCGAAACGACGAAGCGCGACTACCGCGCGTGCAGCGCACTGCTATGTCGCAAAGCTGTACGGCACACGCTGCGCGTGTCGCTGCGCGGACAGCGAGAGGGCGCACTCGCACGCGGTGCTTGGCGCGGGTGGACAAGTTGGACGGCCACTTCGAGCCGACGTGCGCGCACCTCTGCTGCACGCGCTGCCGACAAGGCGGCCGCGAGAGGCGATGAACGCGACGGGAGGCGAGGAGCACGACGAGCTCGCGTTCGCACTGAGTGCAATGGCTTCGTACACTCGCTGTGTCTCCATTGCATTTCCGCACGGCGTGAACACAAACTGGCTGTCGAGAATGCTCTGCAGGTATTCGGTCTTCGGCTTATCGCCCGCCTTGCTGCCAAACTGCCCTTCACCGCCGAATTTCTTCGCCACCTCAATGTAGCCCTTCCACTTGAGCGACTTGGACCAACGTAACATCTTGACGAGACCACTTGGTCGCTTTCTTAAACTTCCGCTTCAAGTGCAACAGATACTTTCTGCACGACGTTTTTGCAAAAGATACCGCGTTGCCCGAGCAGGGAGGTTGGTTGCCGGCATTCAACCATTTGTCGTCGTCCGTTGCCCACGGTCGGCGTTGGTTTGGAAACTGCAGTGCGAGCGGAATGTAGGTGGCTTGCGCAGGCATGTCCGGGATCCACTAATTCCTGATAACGAAATGCGGCTTCAGATACCATTGCCACGACGTGCGGTTGACTTCATCGGCCACATGCAGCACTCTAACGCGCAATCTAAGGGTGTGGTTGTTTGTTTGAGAGGCATTTTGCTGCCATTCAAGCAGCTGCGCGAGATTGTTTGGCAGCTTTGCATGTTTTCTACTTCTCCAACTGCCATTTATACGAATTCTCTTTGTTGGGAAGTGGGAATAAGGTGCGATGGTGATTCTCAAGTGCTTGCTGTCTCAAGCTTGGAATGAATATTTGCTCCTTCTTCGTGTTCTCCTTCGGTGCTGCTGCACCAGTCGGCAGCGCGAGGGCCCACATCCTTAGGCGCATCGTGCGTGGTGCACGCGCGCAACTCCCGTGGACGGAGCGTGGGGCAGTCCCGCGAGGGTACCAACCCCCTGGAGGCGTTAGCCACTCTGACTCCTCCGAGGTGACTCCTTTTGGCAACACCCGCTTCTTCGCGTCCGCTCATTCTGTCTCCGTGAAGGCGCCGGACTCATAACGTTCTCGTTTGCACCTCCACCGTTCTCCTTTGGATATGAGCGCGCGCCCCGCGATGGTGCTCCATGACTCGCCTGATGCCGGTCGCCCGGCTTCGCCTCGGATTCCACGATGGCGGCTCGATGCGAATCCCTACGCAGTGGTGCATATAGCGAATCGATACCCGAGTGGTGTCAGGTCTCTCTCCTCAGGTGCAACCACGCGTTCTGCCGCTGTCCACCCTGCTGCATACACCTTCGGAATGGCCTTTCCTCCTCCGGCGCCGACATCCCCTTCCAATCCGGTGATGTATCACACCTCGACAGGAGGACCGTTCCGTCCAGGAGAGCACTTCGATCATCGCGCCACGCGAGTGTTCGTCCCGTTCCATGATAGGCGCGTGAGTTTGCTGTGTCCGGTGGAGGATTACATTCACCACTTTGGGCCGTACCTGCAGGCGATGCGATTCCGTGCCATCCCGGAGATTGCATGGAACGACCAGAAGCGGAACCGCGTCGATGCGTACCGCGCCCATTGGCTCCACACTCCAGTCCATGGTGACAGCGCTCCAACCACGGTCGGACACTGCGATACTCCCTATCTGAGGTGCACCGAAGAACGGGAAATCCAGGCGCGACTCCAAGTATCGCTCCATAAGGAGAGTTCGCACCAACGAGCGGGGCGAGCGGGAAGTCTTGCCGATGGACGCTCCGCCCTTGCGGTGCTACCCTTCAATCCCCCATACGACCACCTGTATTGGCTCAACCGGAGTCGATGGGGGACGCACTTTTCAAACGAGACTCGCGTACGCACCTCCTTCCGGTACTTCTATGGATGGCACAACACAGAGTTCAACGATATGCCATCCGGACAACGGCCGAAGTACTACCTGAACGTGAACGACTCCTAGAGGGACCATTGGGTTTCCCCGCATCTCTGCGTGGCGACTGCGATAACCTTCGCGTATCACACCTCGGCGGTTCTGGATCCCTATGACTCCCTAGGACGGTTCGTCATGTCGGTCGCCTCAACGGAGTTTGCGGTAGACACCCTGATGGCGTACCTCCAAGCGGCGGACGAAGGCGTGACCTCCTACACTTGATGCCCCGACTGTCGCCTCTACTGGGACTTGTCGTACCAGCCCACCGCCGGGCGGTCGCTCCCCTTGTCGGCGTCTATCATCCGGGTTCTGCGCTCCTTCGGTGCCCAAAACTTGGTTAAGGGCATCTCATGGAGCGAGTCCGAAGCGGAGACGTTGTTGGATTACAACCTCCAGGTGGCGTGGAATGACACACCGGGCTTTCTCTGGTACGACTACGGCGAGGACAAGTTTCACACCATCATCAGAAGTCCGAACGGAGCCGACGACGGGCACGCATATCCTGCCTTTCCCCGTCTGTCGCCGTCTCGAGTTCCTCAGGTGCCACGGCGTCAAGTACCCGACTGCGACCCTCTGATGGAGAGTCTGGCGTTTGATGCGCCCCGTCGGTTACCGGCTCCGTCCCAGGATATGGGGGCACCTCCTGAGGTGATAACTCCGCGGTCCGCCGCGGAGCCGAGTGCTCCCGCAGTGGTCGCTGCCGTGTCTCCAATGGAGGAGGATGAGATTACTCCCGTCCCGGTTCGTTCCGCCCCTTTGATGCAACCTCGACTGCGGAGCGTACCTGCACCAAGTGCTCAACCTCGCCTGCGGAGCGTTCCAGTTCCCTCACCACCGTCACCTCCGGCGTCGCCGACTCCGCCCTTGGCGTTGCCGTCCTCCACTGCGCAGCCCGCGGAATCCCGTCGGGGAGCTCCTTCCGTGGCTGGTCCGCCGTCTGCAGCTCCCTTCGCGGCGGTTGTTGCGCCTTTAACGGAGGTGGCCGCATCGGGTGCACCGTCAGGAGGAGTCTCTTCTGGGGCTCTGGAGGCTGATTTTCAGGAGTTGGTGCACGCGCGCCTCGTGACCGGCCGTCCTGCTCCGGCTTCTCCTGTGGAGGCTCTGCGCGAGGCGCGTGCTTGGGTCTTAGAGCTCTATAAGGCCCGGGCAGACCGAGCTTCGATGGCGGCCCTGAAGGACAGCCTAGCGGAGTTCTTCGACAGCCAAGCGCTAACAGCGAAAGCGCGCCTCGAAGCGGAGTATTCGACGCGGTTCGGTAACCTGTAGGTGATAGGACCCAGACCAATAAACAATCCTTCGGCTGGAGCAGAAACTCCACGAACGGTAGTTCAATCATGCATAAGCCGTGCCCACGAGCTCAACGACACGAAGTGCCGCCTTAGGAGCCTGCGAAAAAGCGAGCACAGCATCCTGGAGGCGAAAAAGATAACTCCAGGTGGGGGATAGACGGCGAAGCCGAAGAACATCTCCGTTTGGGGGCACCCTTCCCCTTTCCTAAACGCAAGCGCCTATGTAAAGAGGCGTTTCCGCGCCAGATTGGCGTGGTATTTCCTAAGGAAGGTCTCCGGGATATGTTCCGGAGGTTATTCCGTATCGTCCTTCGAGGTGTATCCGTACCATCAGACGCAGTACAGTACTCCTGCAGGGTTTCGTCGGTGCGAGACAATATGATCCACCGCGTAGAGGATGTCGCCTTCAGGAGTCATGATGGCATCGGAAGCCTCCAGTATAGGCTCACCGAAGGCGGTGATGCGGATCCCAGTATCCCGTGGTGCCGTTGCGCCTGAGGTGGTGGAATGAGGAATCTCCGCGCGGTGTCTTTGAGGTGGGGTGGCGGGTATTCCTGGGAGGCTGGGCGTTGGGACTTTCGTCACCCTATCACGAAAGACGACATCCCGAAGCCCGTTCACCTCAATGGCGACACTATCCCTGTAGGTGGCGAGGACTTTGTAAGGCCCTGAGGTGGTCGGCGCTAACTTGTGCGTGACGCCCGGCGGTTCATCGGAGTTACCGTCGGGTTTATCGAGGAACACCTCGTCGCCTTCCTTCAGGTGCGGACCTTTCATAACCTTTCGGTCGAAGTCCCGTTTGTATCTCCTCTGCGTGGCGGTGAGCCTCTCCTTCGCGAGGGAGAGTGCGCTCTCATATCGCCTTAGGATGGAGCGTTTGGCTTGTGCCGTTGTTGGCATCTGTGGCCCATCCGCCGGATGCGCCGTGGCGCGTGCCGCGATAACAGCACTTGGCGGAATGCGCGAGAGCACCAAATTGAAAGGAGCAGTCCCCGTGGAGCGGTGCACCTGTAGGTTTT
>JAHNZQ020000227.1:1890863-1900971 GCA_019155205.2 Gracilaria vermiculophylla | reverse complement strand
GTTGAATGTGTGAAAATATTTTAATGGAAATTGATTCATTCAAAAGTGGGTTTTAAGAGTCGATATCCGTCCATTTTAATTCTTTCTCTTTTGATTGTCAAACTAGCATTCCGAAAACACCGACGCTTTGGACTTCCTACCTTTAGTTATTGAGGACCCACCATTTCATTGGATAATTGGTTCTCCACCCTTGGAAAAGCTTCAGGCCTGTACTGACTTAAGCATGCAAAAGGTGTCTCTTTACTATAAACAGAAACAGATTGTGCAAGGACGTGTGAGTGGAGGCTCAGGTCTTAACACCCATGATGCACTCCGTGAGGCAGAACATGAAGGTCATCCCACAGAATTAGACAATAGGTCTTCGGAGGCAAACCGGGAGAGCGATTTCGTGAAGTACTTTGCCAGCGTCGAAACGCATGTTACTTACCTGGTCCCGATTAGAAACGAGTTCCATGTGTTTCCATCGGAAGCCTTAGACCCGTCGGCGAAATGGCCTTCCTTGCAGTCCATAGTGTGTACACCATGTACTGTGGAGCAGGCAAATCGCTTGCGAGCCAATTTACATTCTCTTCACAATCGATACTCTCGACAGGCGGTGTATATGCGCTGTTCCGTGCTTCATCACAGGAACACAAAAACCCGCAATATAGCACTTGTATTGGCAGCTGGAGATGGTGAAGAAGAGCAACGCCCGAAAGGCAGTGGGCCAGCTGGTGTAGCGGCAAGTGCCGACCAGGACGTGTTCCCAGTACGTGTTGATTATTCGACGTTGGTGTCGTCAAGTAGTTTGTGTACTGAGCCTGTTGGAGGTCTGCACATCAAAGAGTGTCTTCTTCCACCTCCGTTGCGCTACGCCATCGCAGAAGACATTGTTGAAAGTTCAAATGGTGAACTGTGCGCCCTGTGTCACAAGAGGGTATAGCGCAAATAGCTCATCTGTTTTCAACAGACATAAGGTGGACACTGTTTCACTTATGCCTTGGTTTTCGCCATGTTCGCCGCGCCTTTCTTAGCGAATGTGATTTGCGCCTTCTGGCAATGCTCGCCCGTCGCATTCGCCCAGGAACACAATGGTCCTCTATACCGCATTTCTTTTACTTTTTCTATCCCCTCGATATTGGTCAGTATGGACATATTCCAGCAGTGCGTCTTTTTATTTTCGAAACACAATCTTTTTTCAACAGGGAATCGCAGGGTGAACATTACATAGTGCACTTTACACCAAGGAGGGATCGCATGGACATTCCGTTCCTTTTTGCCACACAATGGGTCTAAAGCAGGGTAAAGAAATTTGCAGGAGGCGCACATTGCATGCAGAGTGGCGGTTTAGGAGTCATGGAAGAACAAAATTGGAAAGCAGAGGTGCAAAACAAAGGAAAAACAAGAGAATAAATTTATGAAAATGAAATAGCAAAATGCATGTTTATTGGATAGAACGCTATGACTTAAAACCTTCCGGTACTTATGTCTCCACCACGAAGAACCATGATATGCAAAAGTTCACGAATGCGGAACATGCCTTCCAGATAGCCATCGTGGTACCCGCGGCGATAATCGAAGGATTCCTCGTTAAACGGCGTGTTTTCAAGGCAGGAATCGCACACTGTGGCCAAGAACGGAGCTGCGGGGATGCTTGGACTCTGCATATTATCGGACGGCGTGAGCGGTGCCGGCGGCGACTAGGGCGTAGGTGCCTCTGGGGTGTCCAGTGTGGTAAGATCAATAGGGCTGGACGAGTGTAACACGGGTGGGGCTGGAGAGGGTGTCGCGCGAACTACGGAAGGATTGAGCACGAAACGCGGCGGTGAGCGCGGGGGCTGGGAAGGCTCAAAGCACGGGGTGAGCTTGCGTTTGACGGGCATGGTGGTAGGCGGTGACCAGAACAGACTTCTCGCAATTGTCCTGAGATCCGTTATATGTGTATGGAAATAGTCGAGCTATACAGACCACACAAAGAATGTGTGGACTAGAACGTAAGAATGTACCGTTGACTTTGTAAACAAACTCCCTGTCACAGAATCGAGGATTAATAACAGCTACCAGAAATAACGAGCAATAAGGGCTCATGCATATGCGGCTGATAATCTTTAATGTGAGCCACAAGTTTTGCAATAGCTTATTAATTTAGTTTCGCGTCATAGTACGAACGGCAAAAATTGAAAGCGGGGCATTAAAAACGTATGCTAAGGAGTGGTAAGCATGTGTGGAAGCCATTCAACGCCCATCAGTAACGTCAATAATGGCACACCGGTACCATCAAATTACTGCCTGTCGAGTTGTGGGCAAGCTATACAGACGAGCACACGACTTTTGAGGGAAGGAGAACGTAGGGGGACACCGTAAAGAGTGTAAGTCGTTCCCCAAGGTTTAGTAGTAAGGACTATAAGCCGCCACCATACGTGTGGAGCTGAGGATGCGGTATGTGTAGCCTGTGTGGTGAGCTCAGTGTGATCACGTATGCTATGAGTATGGGGTGTTGTCAGGGATACACTGTAGAAAGTGTAAGGCGGGTCCCGGTGTTTAATAGAGAGTACCGTAAGCCTCCACCATACTTGTGGAGCCAAGGACGGCGTATTAATAGCTTGTGCTGTACGTCCAATGTTTTCAAGTAGGGTATGAGGATGGTGATGTGTCAGATTAGGGGGTTTACCGAGTAAACAAGGAACTGATCTGAATAGGAACATAGCTAAATGATTTGAAAACATATAGAAACGGGATTGGGCCCACGCCGTTAATACAGAATGTTGTATATGGGGAGAACGAAATATGTAGATGGCTGTCGTTGTTCTGTGGAATGGGATTACGCAGACGTTCATCAAAACTACTAAGTGAGGCCCGTCCAATAAGAACATTGAAGAGGTTTGGTTTAAGAATTGAAGGAGTGTATAAGCATCGTAAGTTGTCATAGGCCTCAATTTTAAATATGGAGCAGTGGTCGTGGTAGAGGTACGTCAACATACATTCACATTTGTATGGTGCCATTCAACAGATGCCATAAACGCGCACCAATGTCCAGTGGATCAGCAGAAAGGACATATGGGTCGGAGGGGGACGTATGGGTAGGTGTGAAAAACATTATAATATACACTGCGACGTAAGTGTTCGTCAACAACGTAGAACATGATTGCACCGAACGGTGCATCTGAAGTCAGACGTGGACCATATTGGAGACGATAACACATTACAGTGCATATGTTGTCATATGTGCACCACATAGGAGACGCCGGCTGGTTATTGTTTAATGGGACCAGGGGTTTAGGGGTTATCTGAATGGGTGATGAGGATTTTACTGCGTCGTTTATATTTTTGTAATATTCTAGTAACACACTGGTAATATCCTTTGATTTGAGACAATGGTTTTGGGGTGGTGTATGGAGAATGTTTGTAGTCATAGAAAGTACAGCAACCAATTTAACAGGGCTTATGACAAACGTTTTGTAGTTCTCAGTAATAATATAGCGGAGGAACTGAACGCACACGGGGGTTTTATTATCGTGGTCTTTTTTATGATGTAACGGCCCTCGTAGTCCTCTTCGTTTTGTGATTTGTGTCATCATGGGGATTTTTTCCCATGAGTTGAGGTCCTTTGTGGGGCTTTCATCACATTGACGCCTTTTTGTGCCAAACCTGGAAAGGCCGGAAAAGGTTTGTTACACTCTATGGATGCAAAAGAGGTGTACAGGGACGCTTAAGGGGGAATGGCTTATGTTTTATGGGTGTTCTATGATATCTGGCTTATGTCCGAAATGCCCGTCGGACCAGGGTTCGCAAGAATCGAGCATATTCATATCTTGCTACAAAGCTCCAAAGCTGAGCCCTACTGCCGCAGAAACCCTTAATAGGTGCTCAAATGTCAATGGAACCTATAAATCGCCAACGGGATGGAGTAGTAACAAGCTGCGACTAAGAAAAGTTGTTGACTGTTTTATACTCAGACCGTGTCACAGATAAAGCATTTTCTGAAAGATGTGATGCACAGAGTATTTTTGGCGTTACATAATGTACTGTACGGACATTTTTGTCAAAGAAAATGATGCAGAAGTACAGTTCTCTGGTCGTGCATTGCAACACCAATCATCCTTGAATGTGCTGTGTGGTTGGCCAGGTAGTGGCAGGCAAACTTATTCTCGCCGACTGAGTTGTGGAGCTGAAGAAGAGAAAGATGTACTATAATCTCCCACGAAAATGGGGATCCCGTTAGTCATTAGCTTCTTTAGTGTCACAGACAGTTAGAAACGGTCGTATTTATTCAGTCAATGCAAAGAGCAGTCATGCACACTTTTCACAGCGTTGCCCGTATGAATAATGGAATGGCCGGTGGACGCGCTGCGCCACGTGTACTAAGTGTGACGTCTGAAAAATGGAAGGCACGCGGTAACTAATGTCTGCTTTATAGTAAATATTTTAAAAGAAGATGAAGGGGTCTGTGCCACACACACGGGCGCCACACGCGCCTCCCACAACCCTGTGTGTGCGCAGGAGACACGCCACAGATCCGTCGCTGCTCTCGCAAGCGCGGAATCGTGACGCCACTGCTGCTGTCCCCACCGCCCTGACGGCACGCACCACCACCATCCTTGTGACCACCGCTGTGCGGATGTTGCGCCACCGCGCCGCGAGCGCAGTTGATTGATGCCACTTCCACAACTTGGCTGCGCCACTGGTCTCGGCCGCGTGTCAAGACGGCGTGTATCGGTAGTGGCACAAAATTAGAGCTGCGTATGGCTGCAAAGTGCTACGACGCCGCGCCGCGGTGCGCCGAGCGCACGTGCGCGCTGAACCGCGTTTGCGAGAGCGCCGTGAGGAACAGCGTCGGCACGTGGTTCCAGCGCCGCGCCACGCGCTGTGTGGATCGCACAACCGCGCAAGTTGCGTCAGACAGCCGCACGTGGTTTATAAACTTTGCTCGTCTACGCGCTCCGCCTTGCCACAGCTTTCAGACGCATTGTACTCTCGCTCGCAAGCCCCCTGCGGTCCCTTATTAGCGATATGTACCCCCCATTCTGATAGTAGACACGCGTTTAAACATGGCAGTGCTTTGCTCCCAAACCAAACAGAGCCCATTCACTTGAACTCGTGAGCAATCAACATGCGTAAACCCTCCCGCTGCCCATCGCGGTTAAACGCCACCCGCAGCAGCACACTTACAGCTTCCGGGCGCACTGCTGCATTGCCAAAAACATTAGCCTTGGCGGAGGGGCACTCATATGGGCTCTCGCACCCGCCTCCTGCGCACAATTCGCTCTCTTCCGCTGCCCGAAGCACCCCACCCGAACGTGCTCGAGTCGTCAATCACTCCCGCTGCGCTAGCACTAATGCCACAGAGAGCCGAGTTTTCCATTAAATCAAACAACACGCGGCTAAGCATCGCCAGAGCACCCGCACCCTGGATGCAATCGGTCGTGTGCCCGCCACCCCATACAAGCCCCAACATAACGCACCATCGCATTGGCTTCAGTTCTTGTGTTCGGGCGGACTCCTGCTGCACAGCGACGGACGCTCGGCGAGGGGATGCAAGCGGCGGCGCATTGGCCGTGGGACTTGTGCTCCGCGACGTAGCCTACAATAGCGAGAACCGCCTCCTGCGGGGGCCCAGCTTCAGTGCGCGTACTCTCGCGCGTCCCTGCACGTGGGACACGAGAGATCGTATTGTCACAGCGCACGGGTAAGCTCCGCGCTTGCTGGTACTATAAAAAACAGGCACAGCCAACACTTTTCGGCGCTCGGGAACTGCAGCGCCCGTCTCCCTTTCTCCCGTCCTGGATCGGATCCCGTCATGCACCTCACCGAGCTCCCGGCTCTCACTCGTCCCCCCGCGCCTACCGACACTGGCACTGCCAGCACCACCGCTAATGGCGCCGCCCTTCCTGTCGGCGAACGCCCTGGCCAGCCGCGATCCCGCGGCGAAACCTTTTCTGCTCAGGAAGGCGCCGGCACTTGCCGCGTCTGTGACGTCGCCCCATTTGTACGACACAGACGCTCAACCCAACATGGTGAGCGCAACGGTGCCGAAACTCATCGGCCCAGACGCGCTTGGGTTCTATCGAAGGGGCACGCTTTCGCCACAGGCGCAGTGTGCAGACGAGCGCGCCCATACCCCTCCGTTTGCTGTGCCTTCCAGCGTGTTCGGCTTAGATGACCCGTCCCGCGCCCCGTCCTGCGCGCTATCCGCCGCCCCGTCACGCCACCGTGCAAGTGGCAGTGGCCCGCCACCCTCGGCATTTCTGCAGCCACGCAGCGCGCTGCATGACCATGAGAAGCTCCGTTGGCTGGAATGCGTGGTGGTGCAGGGCCGCGTGTACAACTCGAGTGGGCACGTTATCTGTGGGATGCAGACCCAGTACCAACAGCCGAGCAGGCGCCTGGGCAGCTGCCCGTTCTATCGGAAGATGAGTGGTGATCACGGCGCGTGGCCGGGGGCAATGGCGACGCAACATTCACCCGCGACGGCGACGAAAGGTTCTGCGGGCACGTGGGCGTCAACGGTGACACGCAGCCAGCCCGGACCGGCAGTGGCGGCGGCAGCAGCGGCGGCTGCGGCAGCTGCAGAGGGATTCGATGTTCCGGCGGGGGATCAGCTGCCGCCGCCGCTGCGATCCTTCAACCGTGGATGGACACGCGGCGAGCTCTTCCGATTTTTGGGCGCGTTGCGGGTGCATGGGCGGGGACGGTGGGGGCACGTGGCGGCGAGAATGCGCAGCCGGTCGTTAATGCAGGTGCAGTCGCACGAGCAGAAGTACTTTGACTGGCAGCAGCAATTGCACAAATACCAGCGCTCCATTCACGACCTCCATCTGGGGTCGAAGGAAATGCTGGACGGGCGGGGGCGAGAGCGGGAGACGCAGGTGCAGGCGGCCGAGAAGGCAGAAGCTGCGGCACACAGCGGCGCGGAGTTTTGGGGGCGGCGATGGCACATGCAGTGCCAATGATTGTGGAGCATACTCGCAATAGCACTCGCACACGATAACGAACGAGCTGGCAGTGAAGCGCGCGCGGTGCTGTACGGCTGGGCATGGCTAGTAGACGGCGGACGGCCTATGAGCCGCGCACGCACAGTGGGACGCACACCGAGCGGCCGCGGGGCATCGGCACCCACCGTTGTGCAAAGCATTGTCCGTAAAGAACACGTGAAAATGGGGCGTGGGCAAGGGGGTTTACGAAGACGAACACAAGCAGGCGCGCGGCGACCTGACGCCCCCACGATATCTTTGCCGGTTAGCGGCGAAGCGGGCGGGCCGGGCGCCAAGCACCTGCCTAACAGTGGCAGTACGCGTGAAAACCTGGCGGTGGTGGCGGCGGGGGCGGGGGCGGTGAGGGCGGAGGGGGCAGCAGCGGCCGCAGAGGCGGCAGGGGCAGCGGGGAAGGCCGGGGCGACGGGTGCCGCGTCGGCTGGGGTTGGGGCCACGGGGGCGAGGGGGGCGGTGGCGGCGGTGGTGACGGCGGTGGCGGCGGTGGCGGCTGCGGCGGCGGCGGCGGCGGTGGCGGCGGCGGCGCGGCGGCGGCGGAGGTGGTGGCGGAGTTGGCAGCTGTGGCGGCGGCTGTGGAGGCGGCGGTGGTTGCGGCGGGAAGCGGCGCGCTCAGCGCGGTGCCCGCATACATACGGTGCGCCGCGCGCGTGTCACGTGGATGTAGTGCGTGCGCTGACTACTGTGCCGCTCGCGTGTGGCTTCTTCCGGGTCGCGCCGCTGCTGCCCCCGCCGTGGGTCACGAATGCGTGCCGCACGCGCACCGCACAGAGCTCGCTAGCGCTAATGGCGCGGGTGCGCTGGCGGCGTGCCCACGTTGGCCTCCTACAGGAACGCTACTAGTGTTCGAAAGTATAGCTACTGATGTTGGAATTAGAATTGTATTTGAAAACGAAAAACTGAAGCAAATTTACAATGCGTTTCAATAATGTTGGAAAATGCAAAACCGGGCCAAAATAGAAAAAAGTGTGTTATGTAGCCACCCCTAGTATTATCCTTTGATGTGAGGCTGTGGTTTTGGGGTAGTGTAGGGGGATCGTGAGTTGTCATAGTGAGTACAGCAACTATGGAACACGGCTCGTGATAAACGGTTGTTAATTTTCCGAAAATATTTACGGGAACTATTGAACGCACGCGGCAAACGCACAGTTGCGGAAATCGGTAGGACAAAATGTTTAGCTGGCTAAATAAGCTCTGTTCAATGGTGCCCGAATAAATTTCTGACTCTAGTAATATCCTAGTAAAATCCTTTGAAGTGAGGCAATGGTTTTAGGAAAGTGTATGGGGATCGTTTGTTGTCATCGTAGTTACTGCAACCATTGAAGAGGGCGCCTGGAAAATGTATGTTAATTTTTGATAGTATTTTTACGGCAGCCATTGAACTCACGCCGTTAACGCAGATTGTGGCACATTGGTAGCATCAAATATTTTGCTGGCTAATGATGCTTTGTTCAATGGTGCCTACCTAAATTTTTTGCGATACTATTGAATGGGGCATAGAGTAGTGTTCATTCGGAATATGGGTTTGCGCTTGGTTTTGTGGAGCGTAAGTTAGGCCTTGGTTCCGACAGGAATCGTTGATTGTGTGATGCAATCACTGTATGTACGATTTTTGTACTGCAAATAGGCGACGAAGCGCTACGCGTTGCGTATGAGCATTTTTCGACACTGTCAATTTCTTGCTAAATTTAATGCAAATCAAGATCGGCCCAAAAACCAAGCACAATTATTAAAAAAATCTAGATTTGCAACCCTCGTTTGCGCTTGGTTCCGCTTCGTTTTTGACAAGCGCGTGTCTTGCACGCGCGTGGCAAGCGCTTGGCGTGTGCGCTACGTAAGTCTGTGCATTTGCCGCCATGTTGTGGGTCATGTGGGGTGCCATGGCGCTTGGTTTTAACCAGGAAACGTCAGTTTGCGCTTGGTAACCAAGGAAATGATCTGCCAGCAAGGTATTTGCCGTAACTAAAGGTAGGAAACCAATAACTGGCATGTTGGGGAACCTAAGGAATATTTGTTTGAGAAAGATCCATCAAGAAGGGACCCTATAGGCAGTGGGTATAATAGCACACTGGAGGCTGCGTAGGAAAAATGTAACTATATCTGTAAGGGTGGTGAAAAACAGCAAGATCTACAAATAAACAGAGGAAGAAAATAATGGAGTGAGGTCATCATGCAAACATGGACATGGGACGCTAGTAAGAAAGGCACGTAGTGCCCAAGCTGCGAAGGTGTGAAATACAAAAAATGAACTAGAATATGGGCTCGTATAGCAACATATGGCAAACGGTAACAAAGAATAGCGTCATTTCTGCAATAAATGAGTTCATAGAAAATGAGAAAGGGCTGTTCTCTTCCCGGTATTGGGGTTTGAAAACAGAGTGCCATAAGCACCCAAAGCTAGGGAACGGAAAGAAAGAAAACAATGGGAAACGAGGGTAGAAATGATTAGTTGATGACATTAAAAGGCGCGTAGAGGAATCGGCATTGATAGAATTCAGATACGGAAAAAGTAAAGAAACGAAAAGTAGGGAGGAGGGTTGTATATTGGAAGATTGGAATATACAACGATCTACATCGACAAAATGAGTAGGAATGGGAAGAATAAGTACTTTGACAAAGAACATTTGCATTCCAATATTTGTAGAATCTTTTACGTAGAGAGTAAAGAGATGAAAAAAAGTAAATGAAGTAATTGGGTGATGGGGAGGAACGCTTATTACGTCCCACTGCATCATTCACGAAAATAGTAATATGGACTATATTTGTTGGAAAATTGTTCCGTGGCACGTAGTTATGCGTTCATAATGGAAAGCAAGGAACCGAAAGAAATGGAGTACAAGCTATCTATACACATCTCGTAACCCCCATGAAAAGCATAATTTCGAAAGCACCAGCTATCAACGTCGTGCAGTGCATGGGGTCAGGAAGATACAAAACGAATAGATAGCGGAAAAAAGAAACAGTCACATATTTATCTCAAGTATTGCGGATACAGCAAGTATTTAAAATAACGTCCTTGGTGGATTTGTACCAAGTCGTGAAACGAACGAGGTTGGGGACGGTTCTTGTGTCCGATTCAGTGAGCCAAGAATGGAAAAGGGCGTCTCGCACTTGGGAAGACCGTGCGCCGGAGACATTTGAGA
>JAHNZQ020000227.1:1817354-1867447 GCA_019155205.2 Gracilaria vermiculophylla | reverse complement strand
AACCGCAATGAAGATGAGAGGTATACATGATGTTTTCCACTGTCAACTTCTGAAGCGTTATCACAAAGACTCATCAATGAGAGATTCTCCAGCCCAACCGACCCCTATCGCACTTGCCGATGACACAAAAGAGTATGAGGTGGAAGCAATCCTCAACCACAGGAAAAGGAGGAATCGACATGAATATCTTGTCAAATGGCTTGGCTATCCAGATCATGAAAATACTTGGCTAAGGGAATCTGATTTGTCAAACTGCTCGCAACTCCTCAACCAATATAAAAACAAGCAAAGCCTCTGAATTCCTTGAGGCCCTGTCACGTCAAAAGAGAAAGATGGAAAACAGTCAACCTCCGTCCCCCGCGATGAACCTTCAGCTCGACGCCGCCCGTTCGTTCTACTCTCCAATCTCCCTTGGAGGACAACGAATGCTTCTATGGTTTGAAGATATATCCGACGATCTCTTAGTAAAGTTTCGCTTGGCTTGCGCGTCTTGCCATATCTGTTATGCTTTCCATCAACTCCGTGGTCCATTTTTGACCGAAGAGAAGGCTGAAATTCTGCAGAAACTGTTCAACGTGTACGATAATGGAATCTTGAACTCCATCGAAGAACAGTTCATATTTTTCCTCTTTACCTACATTGTCTCTCAGTATGGTCACTTGGAACCTGACTCACGTGATACTTTCCTGAACACTGTCGAATCTGCCTTAATCCAGATTGAAGAAGAGGGGGATACCGTTGACTTTTACATGGAGTTTGAACCTCATGCCAGTATGGTTATGTTTCCTAATCCGCCTGGTATTCCTGAACTCAACTCTTTGCCTAATGGAAACCCCAACTAGTGAGGAGTCGGGACGACTCTACTTTATGGGGGAAGTGATGTTAGGATTTTTCATTGTTTTATGCTTTATTTATTTGAATCATGAGTAATAGACTTGATATTATATGGTTTTACGTAGCCTAGATGCATTCCTCGTGGAATTGCAGTTTGATTCGATGTGTTGTTTGCCCCAGACAGGCTTTACAAACACGTTTCACAATCCATGTCATCATGCTATTTTTGAAGTCATAGGCCTTACAGGACCCCATCGGCACTCTTGTTGTCAATGTAAGCATCCGAATTGTGTCCACGACGGAATGTTCTAGAAGCATCTTGCAAAGGACAACTGTCCCATGAACGACATTCGTTTCGACTTTGCATAGCTGGCAGTAAGATGTTTCATAGCTAGTGCATCTAAAGGGGTACCGTAGTAATCATTTACTGTGGCCTCATTTTGGAAGGTCTGATTCTCTATAAAAACCCTGGGCGACCTGCCGACTTCTTCTTGGCTGGTCACCATCGTTCACGTTCTCAACCATTGACCCAGTGTTCTAACACACACCATTGAACCGAAAATCTGAATATAATAGATAAGAAGAAAAAATGCACTCCATTACTAATGCAAAAACACTAAAAGATGAGAAAGGCATGCGTCGGGACGTTTGGCACAAGGAAGAACTCACAGTGGAACGGAATAATCCTTAGAGATGAAAATATATTTTCTTTGGATCGCCCATATGGCTTTCAGTATAACTGGCATGATATAAATACGCATGAAAAAATATTCTCTAAACGTCAAAATGGGGGTGGTTCCTAAATGATTTGAGCAGCATTCTGTAGCAATGGGAGAACAAATTAAGCAGTTTCAAGTAGTACATAGAATGCATAGGACTAAACCAACATGTCGACGAGTTTTTGGTACGTTTTGCGTTTGAAAGCTACGGTCTTGACTGGAAATTTCAGCAAGACAATTCCTCTATACATACGGTGAATCACAGAAAAATGTGGTTTCAAAACAATAATACTGATGTGATTCATTGGCTAGCCCGGTCTCCAGATCTTTACCCAATCGGGAATCTATGGCGGATGTTGGCGTTTAAAGTTTATTGCGGTGAAAGGAAGTTTAACACTTTCAGAGAGTTGAAGAATGCAGATACGCAGACAAATGGAATTCCATTCAGAACGAAGCGTTACATAATTTAGTTAATTATATACACAACCGTTGCGATGGAGTTCTACAGAACGCGAGTAGGAAACCCAGGTAAGAAAACGTACTGCCATGCGGAAATAAAGCACTGTTGTTATTGGTGGTCCTATCATTTTGCAGAGCTATAAATATAAAAGTTTTATCTCATTCATTACATTTTCGGCGGTTTTATTCGGAGCACATGAATATCAATTACGGCATTGAACGTGCTATTGTATGTATATTTTTTGTTAATATTAAACCTCATGTACTCGCTTTACGTTCCGTTTTAAGGGTGTACATATCATAATGCACCGCACCGTAGCTCTTAATAATTAAGTACTAAACATTTATATAATGTACAGCATATCTTTTTTTACAGCTGTTGTTTTTATTTATATATTTTTAATGATATACAAAACGTTTTGGATTTTAATGTGTGTGCTAGTGCTTAATGTTTGTATGCAACTGTGCTATGTATGTACGCGCCCGTAAAAGAAAAAGAAATAACATTGACCATAGGATGTTCTTTGGTTTTGGGGTGGCCTTACCTTTTTGAACAGAAATGTAAAAACTGGATTATCGACTTCCGGCCAGTCGATATTTCTCCGTTTTACCTGCTACATGTACTGACGATTTTAAATACAAAGGTGCTCTGCCGAAAATTCTTCTCCCCCTTTACCCACTTGTTCATTTTCTCCGGACGAGGATTATAAGTCCTTAAGGCATTCCCCACCCCCCCCCTACCGCGCTTCTTCCCTCTCCCTCTTCCACGATTGACACCCCACTCCCTCAGTCCATGTCTTCCAAAAAGGCTAATAACTAGTCGTTGGACCCATGGACCACAAACTAGTAAGCCCCGACCAGTTAAAACCTTAAACCTAAGTACCATACCCTAAACCTAAAATTTCTGTGCCCGAACACTAGAACCCTAAACCTCTAATCAATATCGTTAAATTTCTCTTTTACCATGAAAATTATTATCGGGATGGGCTCCACATATTGTTAGGTTAGCTCTTCGAAGTAATAGACTTTGTCTCTAGAGTGTGACATCCCTACGTCCAGGAACAATCCCTCCAGAACTAGCAACACCGCACATTCTCGATTTCGATCAAGAAAACCCGTAGGCTATCAATTTGCTGTGCAAAAGGATAGGTTACCCGACTTAATTTCACATAGAACAAAAACATATCATTTGTTTCTTGTCATATTTTCGGTGCAGTAGCAGGTGCTGTAAACGGATCTGACACATTTCGTTTCTGTTGCAAACGCCTACAATGTTTTGAAAAAACCTCAAATTTCGAATATTTACATGTGCAAAAAGATAGGCCCAAAAACAATCAAGCTTAATTATTGAAGCATTACGTTGCTTTTAATATATTGTTTTCCTTCCACCGTTCTGCAGGACTTTTAATGCAACGTTTTTGCATAGATTTGACTAGCTTTTGCAACGTTTGTATCTGAGTGGAATTCCATTCTTGCGTCACAACGCTTTCCAAGTCCGACAGTAGAAAACTGTTTTCACCCAGTTTCCACCTTGCAAGCTAATATGCCCCACAAAATCTCGATAAGATTGAGGTCAGAAGAACGTGTAGGGCACTCGATTACTACAATATAATTTGATTGAAGCAAATTTTTTGTATGATTTGCGGTTTGTATAAAAGCATTGTCCTGCTGAAACCTCCAATCAGGACCATATTCATCGAATCCAAACGGCAATAAATACTCTTTCGATGTATCTGCGTAAGTTTCTGCGTTCTGCATGCAGTGCGAAATTGATAGCTTTGTTCTTTCGTCAATAGAAAATGCTGCACATATCATCAAAGAACCATCTCCTTCTTGACGCTTATAATATATTTTTTCTTCGTACCTGATATCGTGCACGCAGTAATGTAAGCCACCATGGCCATCCAAATTAAACTTCTTCTCGTCACTAAATGTGAAGGATGAAGTTCCTGTGCTGTCACTGAAAATGGAATGTTCTGGGGTCCCTGGACTGTGTTGGATGATGAATCTGTGTGTCAGAGAAACTGGCTTGCTGTCTCTGAGACGTTAAGTATGTTGTTGCTACATGCATTTAAAAAAAGAAGGATTCTTTTGATACACGTGTACCGCTGTGCTACTTGGCACGTTATTCACTACCATATGGTTTCCAGGTGTACACATTGCCAACTCAGCTTGATGTATACCAGATATGGTTTGGTGTAATGTGCCTCGTTATGGTAGTTATAGACACACATTGCTGTATGGACACGAGTGGTGGCGGAATACAGAGAGTGTAGGGTGGTTGAGTGAATTTGTGCATTATCATGGTTTCGTGAGTGTACAGAACTGTCATGCCTTGTTGTGCCTTGCTGTTGTAAGCATTTTTGAATTGTTTCCAGTACGTTTATGTCATGTTACAATATGACTGGTAGTATTAAGTGTTTCGCCATTGAAGTGTAAATTCTAATGCATCGCAGTCGGTGCGACTGAGCCACTGTACAAGTCGTGATCGAGGCACCTCCAAGTGAATCCAAGCTAGAGCTGGCGGTCATTTTTAACATCCCTCCAACCTTCCCTTGCCCCTACGACCTTCAATAGATTATGGGCCCAGCCCCGCTGACCTTTGCCGCTATCCCATGTTTATCGCTGCTCTCCCTCCCCGCCGCTCACCCGCTTTACTCCTTCGTTCTCTCCGTCGTTCCGTTGCATTAGTTGTGTTGACCGTATCGTTGGTCGGTGTTGGTGTCCTTCTTTCGGACTCGCGTTCCTCCCTGAGGGCGTTGTGTTGGTGGTGGTTCGAAGTTAGTTCTGCCTTGTCATCGTATTCGTGTCATCGTTGTCGCCCATGTTTGCCGATCGCTACTCCTTTTAGTTTGGTCTCCGTGTTGTGTCTTAGTAGTTTGTGTGACATCTGGGATTCGTGGTTCCCAGTTTGTGTGTTTATGTGTCATCACTTGGAGACCAGTGCGACAACCGGTTGATCCGTGGTACTTTGGGTGATTCCTGGTACTGCGGGGACGTTCGCCTGGCGACTTGATCCAAAGCGGGTGCTTCTGTCAAGCGGGCTCCCCACCGGTTCTACTTTTGTACGGCTGATAACGGTGTTGGTCGGAAGACCTGGCGAGTACCGCGGAATCACCTGTAGACGGGGAATCGTGGGACACTGCACTTGGTGCTGATCTGTGTGTGAACCTGACTTTGGGTTGGGTACTTGGACTGTTGCGAACGATACCCATAACGAGCTTTCAATCCAGGGACCCAGGTTCTCCCGGGAAGCGACGTGGCATAGGCTTACCTCCACTGAAGCCGCGAGTTACCCTTATTGATGCTCGTCAGAAGCGTACTTTGGGGTCAAAGTAACTCCAGTTGGAGGTTGCGCAAGTTCTTGTAAGAGACCTGAGAGGCCTAACTTGGTGAAGGCATATCTTTGGTCATAAACCATCCTCTAGAAGTCTCGCAAATGGCGACGCGCCTTCTCCTTGAGCGTAGGAGGAGGCAGAGAGAAAAAAGCGCTTTCTACCCGGAAGAGCTCCAGGGGTCAAAGGTCCGACCTGTAGGGTGTGCGGAGTGCTTCTGTTGATCCTGCATGTGCCATCCGACTATTGATCTTATTTGTTGTTGTTTGTCATTATTATTGTTTGTTGTTTGTTTTTATTCGCTGTTTACAAGCCATCTGTTTTGGCGAATCGGTAGACTTTGCAAAACATGGACTCGTTCAGTGGTGTCGAAATTGAAAAGTTGGGTGAGGATAACTTCCATGTATGGAAGCAGAAGATTGAGCTACTACTTGCGCTCAAAGACCTCGATGATCATCTCGACTCTGTACAACCCACCGACAAAAATGATCTGTCTACTTGGAAGAAGAAAGATGCCAACGCCAGAGCGATCATTGGCCTGGCTCTCAGTAATATGCATCTGGACCATGTAATGGACGCCGACAACGCCGCCGACATGTGGAGAGCCATTTGTGATGTGGTCCAACGCAAGACTTTGCTCAACAAAATCAACGTCCGACGGTCCTTCTACTCTGCCAAGATGCGTGATGATGAGAAAATGTTACAGTTGATCAACCGTGCACGTCATTGGGCATCGAACCTCAAATGTATTGGCCTCGCTGTTGAGGAGGAGTATATCGCTATGGCCATCCCGTGTGGACTTCCGGATAGATTTGAGCACCTCATTGTAGCAATTGATACCACAGTTGGCGATTGGCAACTCACCTTAGAGTTCGTGAAGAGTCGTCTGCTGCAAGAAGTGCAGCGAATGAAAGATCGTGCCAAGGAGGAGTCCGGAAGTGAAGCAGCGTTGGTCGGCCGACAGTCGCGAAAAGAGGGCGTTGTGGGCTACTACTGGGACATCAAGGGTCATATCCAGAGAAACTGTTTCAAAAGCAACGTGATAATGCTAATAAAGATCAGGATACTGCTGCCCAAGCAAGCGTACTCGATGTTCAATGCGAAGAGAAAAGTACTGGTGCGAGAGATATTGACTACGTTTGCCTCATTGCTGGTAAAACCGCCAAATCCACTAAAAGTGACTGGATTGTTGACTCCGGTGCTACCGTACTCATGACCTATGAAGACTCCGTGTTCCGATGATTCTAGAGCAAGGCAGCTGCTGGTGTGAGTATCGGCAATGCTTCCAAATTAGAGTCGCGTGGCGAAGGCTGAATTGAGCTGGATAAGAGTAATGACGGTTCAAGGAGCAAGTTCAAGTTGATCAAAGTAGTGCACGTGCCAAGTCTGTGTTCTCACCTGCTATCGGTATCTGCAATTTGTGACTTGGATGTTACAGATGTGTTCGACAAGCACAAGGTGTGTGTGTGCAGGGGCTCTGCTCTGATTGCACAACGACGCCGTGTGAAAGGCCTTTACTACCTCTGTACCGCAGTTTCACAACTTGCTGATCCGGACAGCGCACTAGTATCCGACCTGTCAATCTGGCATGCTCGTATGGCTCACGTGAATGTTTGTAACATCAAGCAAATGGCTCGCGAGGGCGTTGTGTCAGAGCTGAGTGTGAATGTGGCACAGAATCAGGATGTATGTGACTATTGCGTTGTAGGCTATTCTACTCGCGCTGCGACTCCCAAGCAAGGGGGAGAGCACGCAACCAAGCTGCTGGACCTTGTTCACTCGAACATTTCTGGTCCAGTGGAGGTGGGTTCCCTAGGAGGATGGCGCTACTTTGTCACATTTATCGACGAATACAGCCGGTTCTGCTTCCTGTACATGCTCAAGACCAAGAGTGAGGCGTTCCAGATGTTCGTAAAATGTCTCAAGTTTCTTCAAAACCAAATTGGTACTTAAGTCCAAACCATTACCGCCAATAAGTGCGTTCTTCGTGCGCTACGAACGGAAAATGGTGGTGAGTACATTTGAAACAAATTTTCCAAAGAACTTGAGTTACACGGTATTGAACATCAGCGCACTCTGGCTTAGAATCCGCACCAGAACGGGCTCGCCGAAAGGTTTAAACGCACACTCATAGATTTGGTCATGCCAATGCTTTGTAACAAAAAACTACCCAAAAGCTTCATGGCAGAAGCACTGAATGTTGCGGTGTACGTGCTTACCCGAGTGACGTGTAGGGCATTGCCCAATACCGTGATCACATATGAGTTGTGGCGTGGACAAAAGCCTAACATGAGCAATCTTTGTGTATTCGGGAGCAAGTGATGGTACAAGGTGGTGGACCACAAGCTGAAGAAGCTGGAGGACCGTGCCCTACAGGCAATTTTCATTGGGTACACTGCTGGATCGCGTGGCTATAATCTGTTGGATGAGCAAAAGAGGAACATTGCTGTGTCAAGAGACACAGTTTTATGAACCCAATGACTCAGATGAGAGTACTGATAATTGTGAAGATGAAGACGCCGAGATGGAAATCCCGGTAAAGTCCAAGTATGATCAAACCTTCACTTTTCAACCACCAGTTGTAGGCGTTACTGAGAATAGTGACACGGTCACACTTTCAGATGGGATCCCAGAAAGTGGTCCCGATCACTCCACCGACATTCCAGAAGATGCTCGTGATGTGCAACAGCTAATGCCATTGCGTAGGTTTACTCGTGTGCGAAAGCCGACTTCGTCCTGGTGGCGTGCAACTGCTCTACTCACAGCCAGTGATGACATTCCTGTGTTGCATCAGGATGCAGTTTCACGGCCTGATTGCAAGGCGTGGACGAAAGCAATGCACAGCGAGTATGAGTCGTCGATGGAGCATGACATATGGGAGCTCGTGCCGAGACCAGCAGACTGCAACGTGATATCGTGCATGTGGGTGTCTGTGCAAAAGTATGAGCCGGATACCAATGGTAAACCAACAGTTTGTTACAAGGTCCGCAGGGTTGTTAGAGGTTTTCTGCAAATCGAAGGTGTGGACGTCTCTGAGACTTGTGCACCAGTGGTCAAATTCACGTCTGTGAGAATGATTTTGTCCATAGCTGCAGTCGAGGATTACCATTTACACCAAATGGACGCCAAAACTGCATTCTTAAATGGTGACCTCGAGGAAACTGTGTACATGGAGCAGACGGAAGGATTCATCCAGGCAGAGAACGAGCAGCTTGTATGTCGCTTGAAAAAGGCCATCTATGGGTTGCGTCAAGCACCCAGTCAATGGCATTCGAAGATATAATCGTTCGTTGTGCAAGAGATAAATCTGACGCCCAACGATGCCGACGAATGTGTGTACACCGGAATCGTACCGGGAATGATTGTGATCATTGATCTGTATATGGACGACTTGCTTATTTCGAGTCCGGGTATGGAGACAATAAATTGCGTCAAGGCAGAGATGTCCAAAACGTTTCCGCATGAAGGACCTCAATTATGCGCGAATTGTACCTGGGTGCGAGATCCGACGTGCTCGACATAAGAGACTGTTGTATTTGACACAGTCAGCATACACGCGCAAGGTTCTGGAACGGTTCGGAATGCTATAGTTGAAGCCAGTTGACACTCACGTGGACTCCGGTGGGAACCTCAGCGTTGTTGACGAGCTTCTGATGTACATCCCATATCGTCAAATGATTGGCTGCCTTATGTATTTCTGTGTGGGAACTCGAACAGACATATCATTTGCTGTATCTAGACTCGCAAAGTATGTCGAGAAACACTCAGAGATTCACGGGAAGGCACTGAACCGCGTCATACGGTACCTCAACGGCACTTCCTCCTTTGGACTCACATATGGCTCTATTGCAGATACTCAGCTTCATAGGTACGTGGACTCTGATCTGGCAGGTGATAGCACTAGTCGCAAGTCCACCAGTGGAGAAGTGTTCATGATGTGCGGTGTTGCGGTGTATTGGAGCTCGCGCCAGCAGGAAGTAGTTGCACTTTTCATTGCTGAAGCTGAGTATGTGAGTCTGTGTTCTGGGACCGAGGAGGCGATCTGGCTTAGGCGACTATGGAATGGCATCGGCAATGCAAGCGGTATGCATGTAGGCAAGTCCGTGAAGTTATTATTTGAACCTACTACTGTGTACTGTGTATGTGGAGAACCAGGGTTGCATTGACCTCGCTCGGAATGGAGATGTGAACAAGCGAACCAAACATATTGATATTCGCTTTCACTTCACCAAAGAGGCTTTGCAGGACAATTCCAATGAGTTGCAGTACTGCCCGACTGAGAGTAAGGTTGCTGACATGATGACAAAACCACTTAGTCATATGAAGCTGGGGAAGTTCCGAGGTGAGAGTGGCCTGATGCCCCTAGACGTTTGAAGTCAGTGACAGAGAGGGGGTGTTGGATGAAGTGCCTGTGCTGTCACTGACAACCAAATGTTCCGGCGGACCATGGCCAGTGTTGGATGTTGACTCTGTGTGTTACAAGTGTGCAGCTCTGCTATTTGGCACGTTGTTCACTACCATATGGTTTCCGGGTGTACACATTGCAAACTCAGCTTAATATACACCAGATATGGTCTGTTGTAATATGCCTCGTCATGGTAACTATACATACACATTGCTGTATGGACACGAGTGGTGGAGGAATATCGAGTGTGTATGGTGGTTGAGCGAAATTGTGCGTTGTCATGGCCTCGTGAGTGTACGGAACTGTCATCCCTCGTTATGCCTTGCTGTAGTAAGCATTTTTGAATTATGTCCAGTACATTTATGTCATGTTAAAATATGATTGATAGTATTAAGGGTCTCGCCTTTGTCTTTTAATTTCTGATGCAACTTATCATAATGTACTAAAGCATGGGTCAGTTTCAAAGATTTAAAAACAATACAAGCAGCGAGTCTACAACAGACTCTCTAGCTTCTTCCACATGTCCCCGAATGGAGTATCTAACGCCCATTCTACTCCAATCACCCTAATATGACCATTAACGTCCATACATTGAGTCGAAATGCAACGATCTCAATGTCCTCAAGGAACTCAATTACGCACTAAAACTGGGTCAAAAGCGCCGTGACCAGATGCCAAAATACGCCGACTTTTAATGGGTCATCAAGGTATCCGCAGCGCCTAAACAGACCCGAAACCTCCCTGCATCGCGACGAGCGCTTCGATTCGCCGCAAAACTCTTATTACGCTCACCTCGCTTTGACATCCAGACCTGGTGAGCTCGCTTCTCGGGCTCAACTCGCATACGCTCACACTGCTTCTTCGCCAGCTCGCACTGCTTTTGCAGACGATTCGTTTCTGCCTGCAAAGCTCTTTCAGATTTTTCTCTTTCCGCTTTGACGCGACGCATTTCCCGAGTTTTCAACGCGGTAAACATAGCATTTTCCGTCAGCAGCAATCCACTCGTCGTGTTTACCGTTCCATTAACTAACACCTCTCCATCGCTTCGCAAAAGGTTTGAGCAAGATGAAAACGACTGTACAAGCTCCCAATAGATGGAAAACGCGGCCGATTGTGACGCAGCACTCTCCCAGTTCGTAATATCTGTTGCGTTGATAACACCGGCGTGGACTCCTCCACACTCACTTTCACATAACCCGCAAGTGCGAAACCCGCTGAGGATGTTCTAAAACGTAAGCGCCTGGTTGTATGATCGCATGAGCAACTCGCAAAATGTATACACATCGTTCTTAGTATCGTCTCCCGCAAACAGCGTACGCTTGTTCAGCTCATTCCGAAAGGCGGTCTTGTATGGAGAGAAAATGGAAAAGCCTAACGGTTATGTGCGGTGGCTTGTGTGCGCTGGTAAGCCGACGACTACTATGTGACTTTCCTTGAAGAGCTGCAATACCTTAAAGGAACAGTGCGCGCCGTATCCATCTAATGCGAGCACGATATCCTTGCGTTCTTGTCTGAGCTGTGCCGTTTCGTTCACAAACGTCTTTCTCCTTTGGTAGAATATTTCGGTATCAACCCCTGCTTTCTCTCTATACCCGCCATGGGCGGTGGGTGGTAAGTATTTTGATGGCGTCTCCGTTGTTCCGTCCACTCTTCTTCGGTGTTTTGCCTGCTTTTCTGGCAGGACTGCAAGAGGGCTCCATTCTCTTCCGTCTACCAAAATAACTGGCATCATTGTAACATGATCAGCGTTTGAAGACCACTTCAACTCCACAGAATTGCTTCGGCCCTTCGAATCGAATAACGATTTAGCACGAGAATGTGCCGCTGTTCGGGTAAAAAAGCCACTTTCGTCAATGTTGAAGACTTGGTCGGGGCTCTGAATCTTGAATTCTTTGAAGATCTGTTCGAGCCTGGCAAAATGTTTCGCTAGATTTGTTGGTGAAATCGCAAGTTGACGAGACTTTTCTATCTGCGATCTTCGTTTGAGAGAAAATTCTGGATGTCGCCTCAAGAAGTTCCGAACAAAGCCATCGCCTGGTTTGTTGTTGTGAAAATTCAGTTTTGATCTACGGTGAGCCGGTAATGACTGCACGTAATGTTGTACCAATTCTTTGAGACAGTTTCGTGACAATGGGGTTCCGCGATGGGAGAAAGACAAAACAGCCTCTTTGATCATGCTTTCTTCTGCTTCGGTGAAATGTGGTTTGAGTCCTCTTTTCTGTTGTGGTTTGTTAAGAAGGTGTCTCGTATTCAGTCTCTGCAGGGATGAGTGTGGCAGTTGATGCTTCAGTGCGCATTTTCGGAGTGATATCCCCGAACTTCGGAGCTCAGTTAAGGCTCTTGCATATTCATTGCGAGAATGGCGTTGTTTTGTGGCGAGGATGCGCCTTTGAGGCATTGCGGTTACTAACCGGTCAGGCACGGGACCGATTTGGATAGGTGGTATTGAGAGTCGTGTGGGCCGGCATCGACATTGGTGAAGGAGACGACATGTCGACATTTGATGAAACAAAGAGCGCCAAATCTGATGGCGGGCTTAGATTTGAAATCATAAGAGCCGTTTTTGAGCTACAGGAGTTTTCGGATCTAGCGGTAGGCTGAGCTTTGCAAAACTGGGTAAATTTAATGGTCAAACCGACCCAGATTTCGGTACTGACCCATATTTAGTCAACCTGATGATTGTCGGTGGGAGTGAGCCACTGTATAAGTCGTGGATGAGGCACCTCGAATTAAATCCAAGCTAGAGCTGGCGAACATTTTGAACATCTTTCCAACCAACCCTTGCCCTTCTGACCTTCAAGACTGTGAGCCACCGTGGGCATCCAATTTGAACTTCTTGTCGTCACTAAAAATAACTGTAGAGCATTCATCATCCGTTAGCGTCCCATATTATCGAGCCCATTCCAAT
Organism: Gracilaria vermiculophylla; assembly: GCA_019155205.2. Classification (NCBI taxonomy): domain Eukaryota; phylum Rhodophyta; class Florideophyceae; order Gracilariales; family Gracilariaceae; genus Gracilaria; species Gracilaria vermiculophylla. The sequence continues at coordinate 1,854,787 of JAHNZQ020000227.1, read as the reverse complement.
CTGCATTTTTTATGCTTACCTGTAAACAATGGAGAGCATTTCTTCTTCTCGTAGACAAACATCAGGGTTTAGATTCAAAGTTTGGAAAACAGTAGAATGGCTGAAAGGTAATTGTAAAGCTTACCGAATAGAACTAGAGGAGTTTGAAGTCCTGGCAGTTAGACGTCTCACGCGGCGAGTCATTGCTGTGGGAACGTTTTCGGCCTTTCGGGGCTTTTCTACTTTACGTAGTTTTTTTGGTGCTTATGATAGTTGTGAAAAATTGTTATAGACCTCCTGATAGCCCTAAAAATATCTCTTGAGCTGCCACCGTCTGTAAATAATGCTGAATATTTTCCTTTTCCTTCTTCAGGAAGTGGATTACGTTTTTCCATTGTGAAGTTCACTTTCGGTTCTAAAGTTTGTTACGTAGTGTTGGTAAACCTGTTTCACATATGGGAACTTGTACGAGAAAAAAAAAACCGTTCACTATAAAATTATGAACGTCTAGATAAAGTGGACTTATCTTTTTGCACAGCTACTATTTTTTTGTTATATTGTTACATGGGGTTTTTAGCATTTTGTTGACTGCGTCAGTGTTCGTTATTTATCTGTTTTCACGCTGCATCATTGTTTCAATAAAACTTCAACCAGGTTGAGTCTATTGCTTCATTATGGGGGTGGTCTTATCTATTTGCACAGCACTTGGGGTGAAGGGTTTAGGTTTCAGCCGATTTGTAAGAGTGCAAGGCTTTACTCTTTTGAAGGCGGGCTCATAAAGCCCGTGAGGGTTCATCAGCAGGATGTATCGCTGATGGCACATAAATTAGGTCCAGCCCAAGATTGCCCACTAAGAGTATAGCCGCGACTCTGAGACATATTCAATTAAATCGATTAACACTGTTACTCCACTTTCTTATCGCTCCGATGAGCGCCTGATTGTCTTCGAAGACAATGAGACGTTTACCAAATTGATTCTGTTGTCTTTGTGACCCACGAAGGCCGAGTATGCATGCTTCCCCCTCGAAAAGGTGTTTAGGGGAAGTTTTATGCCGCTTGTGTCTGATGGCAAGTATCCATGAATGAGTTTCGATCCATTTAGCTTTCTTTTCTGCGGATTCTCGCAGTGACCGACGGGGGTTGGTTGCATTGGTATAAACAATGCCCCCACCCCAGAAACTGACATCAACGCAGATAATCGTCGCCAAGACCTGTGGAATTAAATCACCGAGTATTAAAGGTGAAAGAGCCACAAGCAGAGACACTTCCTATTTGGCAGTTTTTGACGCTATCATAGTGTGTGTTTCTGCTAGACTCAACTTATATACTGCGGACAAAACTGAGAATAATGGCCTCTGGAGTAGCAGGAACAACGCCCACCTGCCTAACACTATCTTTCACATTTTCACCTTCCACCTTCGCCTCTGCATACTTACTTTTGTCGTCACCATCTATTTGCCCAACTTTACTGCGTCGGGCAGCAATAACTCAGAGCGGTGTACTTCGATACCCAATACCTCCGTATAGCACCCTACGGTGCTCAGGCCACGCAAGTTTTTGTGTTTTTGAGGGCAGGTTATTTTTTCTGGACTCGCCAACAACCGCTTTCAGATTTTCTATTCCTATATGCATGCTCGTCCACAAAGAAAAATAGTCATTTACATACGCCCCAAACTGGAAGTCGTAATTTCCGTCACGTTTGTAATCCAGTCATGCTCTTCCATCCCAGCCCACCAAAGCAGATGTCTGTGTACGCTCTGCGCAATAAAAACAGAGTGCGACCATCCCAATGGCATTGAGCATATCACAAGGTATGTCTGCGAATAGTTTGAAATAATTCTAGGCAGACCCAAGAACCTTCTTGACCATTTTCGCATCTTCATTCAGTGATACTGGTTATCCATATTGATTTTCTCATCGTTTAACTTTTTTCTTTGCGACAAATATAGTTTTGCTAAGTGCCCCGGATTAGTTAAATTAGCCTCTGGCGTGGTTAGAAAAGACATATTGGCATTCCGAGCGTCATTCATCAGGCGCTGAACGACTTTCTCTTTTTTGGAGACAGCAAAGACCTCATTCGTAGTTTCTGCTTGTTCCCTTTCCATCGAAATTATTTCAACTCTTTCTCGATTTTTGACAAGCAAGGTATAATTGCTTTCCTCGACACCGCAAAATACCTAATGGGGTGGCTTCCTATTTTTCTTATCTCTGACCAGCAGGTCTTCCGACCCATATTGCGTACGAATGTTTTCGGGTTAAAGTCCCAAGACATCGGTGGACGCTGCCAAGCCTTCAATCGGCAGTGACACCAAGTCCGGGTTGACCGATTCCCAGGTGTGACTTTCATTAAAAAATATTATGTCTTTCTCTACGACGGAGACCCCCGCATCGAAATATTTTCGGCGGAACGCTTCCTCCCCGACGCTTGGCAAGACGATAGCAGCAAGCCTTTGAACACCGTTTCTCTCACCAGAAACCAGTGACTGCTGGATGACATGCCCAGCATAGAGCACATGAATCCCAGCCACAAGGGTACACAAAACGGAGTCCAGCAACATCCTTTTTACGTAACGTTGCCTTTTTCGCTTGTTACTCCCTTGCTTATGCCGGCTCCCACATGGAATAACCCACTGTACGGGAAGCATATCCCGCTTAATCATCGTGCAAATTAAAGTGATAATTTTTATCGTGTTTATAAACAGAGAACAGCCCTCCTACTTCGCTTCCCCGCCTTGCCGGACAGAGTTTCGGGAGCGGTCTCCAAGCGCACGACGTGATTTAGCCGACTTGAGCAGCTTTCGACGATATACCTCTGGCAGCTAATCGTCGTTATCATCTTCCAACTCTCTGGCTGCATCCCACGTGCCCAAATTATCTGCCATTACAACAGCTGTCAAACAGTGGAGGGCGACTTCAACTGATAGTTCGCGTCAGGCTTTTAAAACTCCAACCGAATCTATAACACAGTCTACTATTTTCGCGAGGCAAGCACTCTCTCGGATATCCCGAATATAGTTGAGCTGAAGAGCCTCTACCCACGCTGAAACCGTCGGATAATGTGTGAGAGCTTTCTGGAGCATATTCTCTCCTAGTAGCTGGTCTACAATTAAGGACTGGTCCGGGAAAGGTCGGGCCGAAAAAAATTCTTGTTAGACTTCTTGCTATTTCTCAGTACCAGCTCTGCATCGGCCTCCGTCTCTGATCCCGATGAGCCGTAGCCATGATCAAAGGGGTTTATTCCTCCCTCGGCTAAAGCTCGATCAAGATCAACGGCAAGATCGCGAGCTCCAGGACGCTTCTTTCCGTGGCCAGAACGCTTCTTTCCCTGAAGCTGTCTTATCTTACCTTCAAGTTCCTCCTGTTCTTTAAGAAATTTTGTGTGTCTTTCTTGCAATACAGAAAGTTTTGACTAGAGCAATTCAAAACGATCCCCTTCATTTAGCGGTGCAAGAGGCTCGTCCGCCTCAGAGTCATCCGAATACTCGTCCCCACTCTCTGACTCTTCGTCTGAGCTCTCAAGTCGCTTTAACCGACTTTCCGCAAGAACCTTTCTGGCTCGGTTGTCCTTATCTGTAACAGAGAATGGATATGTTCCGTCTTGTACCGCCCGCAGGAGGGTGTCATCATTACCTTCTGGCGATATTCCCGTCAATTCCTTTCTGAGAGCATCAATCAAAGTTTTTTTTGTTATTTGCTCTCTTCCAAAGATATTCAGAAGATCTGTCTCAGAATCTATGCCTGAACAATTTCAGGGCACCGTTTCCTTGGTCTTTAAAAGCTTTCGCCAAGGAAGAGGAAAAAGTGTTTTCTTTTAAATTAGCAGGTCGCTTCTCCTCTGAACGGTCGACCCAAATCATTCAGGAGGCTATTTTAACCCACAGAAGAGGCTTGCGCATTTAGAAGTGCTGCTCTCGACTGAACCCGTAACCTAAAAAGGTTCAACCGTCCTCTGACCCCAATACAAGTGCAACTAGGTCAAGGCCTCGTATCCGTTAAAACGGTAGACCATAACTCTAGTTGGAACTGGTCGGATATTGCATCTTGCGAACAAATCACCAAGTCTTTCTTGTAATGTGGCAACGTGGCCATTTGTTCACGTGGCTATGCCCATCCAATTGGATGAGAGAAACAATCCTGACAGAGAATCCTCGCCAAGCGAACAGACACAATCACAAACAATCAGCAAGCAATAGACACAAAATAATCAGACACAGTCTCTCTCCTAGGAATCACCCACAGAGAAAAAAAAATTTCCTATCCCGGTTATTAAGAAAAAACAGAAAAATTCGAAACGCATCAAACATTCCTATTACTGCACAGAAAACCATAAAAAAATATGTTTTCCGCCGTTTAATAGCTTCGGGACTTCGAACAGAAAGAAGACTAATTTTCTTTCCCGAATATCAAGAAAACACAGAAAACATCAAAAGCTTCCGAAAAATTCTGATATTGCTCGAAAATATATTCACGCGGAGCACTGTGCGAGTGCTTAGTTTCAGATGGTCCCATGGAAGCAAAGCCATCCCCAGAAACCCCATCCTCCAGTTGACTACCCTCGGACCCCAAATAATTCATTAGAGTCCGAAATTCAGAATTTTCGGATTAGAAACAGAATTTTTTGGAACTGTTCAAAAAATCATTTAAAACTGAAAGTGACCCCGCAGAAAAATTACAAAGTCCCAGAGTCCCCCCGAATAGCCAACCTGGAGAACCCGAGAAGTTCCATTAAAATTCCAAAGTCCTAGGCCTTCTCCCGCCGAGTTCGAAAATCGATTATTTTTGATTTCGCATAGAAAACAATGATTCTGTACAAAAAACCTGTTTATAACCGACTTCGAGATGAGCGATAAATTTTCTAAGTCAAACCCATTTTCCATTAAAAAATTCCTAAGTTCAACATCGCTCCCAAATATCTGCTTATCTTCTTTCCATTTCTAATAGGCTTCCTGTCCCTGTCTATGTGCCTGCACTAACTCCCGACCCCCAGCCCAATAGGATGGCAAAACTTAAAAAAACGTTGATGCGCTGGTAACCACTATCTGAAAATCGAGCCGCTGACGTTCCAGTAGAGATTTTAGAAAACTAGACACGCGGTGAGGCTGAATGTAAAGTTTAAAGTTTTTATCGGAGTACCAGCGACCACGATTCTTAATTTCATGGTCGGGAAGACGACCATAGAGTTTATCGGTTGTGGCACCACCAAAACGCAACATAGGGGGGGTCACGGCCTAAATAGTACCAAGTCGTTATGTAGCACGCCGTAGATGAGCTCGAAATCGAGCACCTGCTATGGCGAAGAGTTTAAGTTCTCTTAGTAGTCTCTTCCTTTCTATGAGACGGGACAATAAACCGTGAGAAAATATGGCCCGATTGTTACTGTTCCGTTTCTCCCTCGCTTCAAAATAGAAATATTCATGCTGGCGTAGTGCGACTTTGTTGTGGTAAACTCCAGGATATGGATATTATCTGTGTATAAACCTAAAAGATCACCAAGCTGAAAATAGCCTTCGAAGAGGAGCAACAGTGGAGTGCCAATGTCCGGTTCGCCATGCCGGAATAGGTGAAACGCCAAGGCATATGCAATTGACTCCGGACAAGCCCCATGATGGTGGACTCGTTTAGTCTTCATCCACTTCTGAATGTTAAGCAAAGACAGGGGTACATTTCGAGCTAGTTCAGCGTAAAAGAACTCTAGACCAGCCTTTGGCTGAGCTGCTTGGGCCCATTGCAAATCAGGGTCGGCCGCATGTCTTTCGACACAATACCGTGTAAAGAGCTAATCAACCTCTTTCTTCGATGAATAGTTTCGTTCTGAATCGTCCAGCGTTTTCAACCAATCGACAAAAAGTTGCAGACAATTACGGCAGTTTTTGAGAGTGTTAGGCTTGACCCTTTTGTGGGCGAGCTCATAAAGCCCAGGAGGTTTTATCAGCGGGACTGGCAGCTGATGGAACATAAAATGGCTCAAGCCCATGGTTGTCCACTAAGAGTGATGCCGCGACTCTACAACATGTTCGATTAAATCTCTTAACACTGCTACGTCTTTTACGTACCGCTCCAATGAGTGCCTGATTGTAAATGAAGACAAGAAGACGATTGCCAAAATGTCTTTGCTATCTCTGCGCCCAACAAAGGCCTAGTTTGCATGCTTCTCCTTCTAAAAGGTGTATAGGTGACGTCTTGTGCCACTTGTGTCTGATGGCCAGCTTCCATTATTGTGCTTTAATCCAGGTGGATTTATTTTCTGCGGATTCTCGTAGTAGCCAGAGATTGTTTATTGCACGTGTGTAGGCAACGCCGCCCCAATAGAAACGGGCATCAACGCAGATAACCGTTGCCGACTTCTCGAGTTAAATCAACGCGTATTAAAGGTGAGAGCGCCACGAGCAGGGACCATTCCTGTTTGGCAGTTTTCGACGCTACCTCAGTGTCTGTTTCTGCAAAAGTCGTCTTACATACTGCAGACAAAACCGAGAACAATGGTCGTTGGAGTAGCAAAAACCACGCACACATACCCATCACTCTTTAAAACAATTTCACCTTCCACCTTTTTCTCCGGATACTTGCATTTGTAGACCCATCTGTTATGCTTTCCTTCAACTCCGTGGTCCATTTCTGACCGAAGAGAAGGCTGAAATTCTGCAGAAAATGTTCAATATGTACGATAATGTAATCCTGATCTCCATCGAAGATCAATTCATACTTGCCCACTTCACCTACATTGTCTCTCAGTATGGTCACTTGGAAACGGACCCACTTGATACTTTCCTGAACACTGTCGAATCTGCCTCGATCCAGATTGAAGAAGAGGAAGACACCGTTCACTTTTCCATGGAGTTTGAATCTCACGCCAGTATGGTTATGTTTCCTAGTCCGCCTGGTATTCCTGAACTCAACCCTTTGCCTAATTGAAACCCCAAGCAGTGAAGAGTCGGAAGGACTCTACTCTATGAAGTAAGTGCTGTTAGGATTAACATTGTTTATGCTTTAATTATATGAATCATGAGTTACAGACTTGATATTTTATGGGTAACGTAACTAAGATTCATTCCCTGTGAAATTGCAGTTTTATTCGATGTGTTGTTTGATCGAAACAGACATTGCAACCACATTTGACAATCCATGTCATAATGCTATGTTTGAAGGCATAAACATTTCAAGAACCTATTGTCACTCTTGTCCTCAATGTAAGCATCCGAATCGTATCCCCGACGGAATGTTCTAAAATCACCTTGCGAAGAACCATCGTCCCCTGAAGGACATTTGTTATGGCTTTGCATAGCTTGCAACAAGATTGTGGTACTGTCAGCCCTCCTGTCGAGGTAGTAAAGCACAACGTCCGTTAGGAGTTTTTGGTGACTCCAAAGGCGCGTATTCCTAAAGCTGGTCTCCGGTATCCGCTGTCGCGAGCCGGGGGAATTCTGAAAGGGATCCGCAAGCACCAAGCGGAGGGGAAGGTTCACTGGGCGGACAATGCTCCTACAGGCGCTGCTATGATGCGACCTGGGGATCGGCGGCTTAGAAACCTGCGTGAATAGACAAGAGACTCCAACCGGAAAATGTAGAAGAAGACTCAAGGGTGCTTGTCGTTACTTCCCCAGAGGTGGAGCTCAAGCGGCAGCTTAAATATCAAGCCGGGAGCCCGCCTCGGCAGGTCGCACTACTGTGCTAATTACCCGCATAAAATATCTAAAATAAATAATAAATTCTACCGTACCTTAAGGATACTGTAGCGCACGCGGGCGCGATCATGCACCACGTGGCCCAGCTAATAAATTACGAACCCTCCTTAGGAATATTATACCTTAAGGCCAAACCACCATATTTCCGTAGGAGCCACTGTACTACAAAGATGTTTCATGGCTGGTGCATCTAGAGGGGTACCGTAGAAATCATTTTATTCTGGCCTCATTTTCGAAGGTCTGATTTTCTATATAAACCCTGGTCGACCCGCCGACTTCTCATCGGCTGGTCACCATCGTTCACGTTCTCAACAATTGACCCAGTGTTCTAACACCTCCTGTTTCGAAAAACAGTCTTTCCTCGGGCTCGTTATATATATTCAAGGCATTTCGGCTCTCGAGGAGGGATGCATAGCTTTTGTTGTGATAGGCTTCGATTTTGTCACGCGCGGTATCGGAGATAAATCCCTAAAAGTGTCCACAGGATAAGGAACGGTGGGTGAACCGGTGCGAAGCGACCGCCGCCTAGGAAACTGATGCTGCACTAACTCCATTCTAGGAACATACGGACGTGCTGTTTTTGCTTTTCGCTTTGGGCGACTAATGCTTTTGACCGACACCGTCTGTGCTGAATTGCATTCTTGACCACAAACAGATGATTTACTAGAGAAGGTGCAAGGCTTCCGCTCTATATCATTTATCTTTGCCCAATGTAGCACCATGTTTCGCAAACATTTGGGACGTAGATTATAAGCATGTCACAATTCGATGTGTGGAATTGTAATGGTTCCTCTGTCTTCCCTCGATCACAGACTGTGGACTACACCGGCATCCAGAAGTTTTTCCATCCCAAGCAAATACTTCTCATGGAAACGCTTTAGTTATAATATGAAGCTTTCATGGCTGCCATGTATTCGGATTGTATCCTTCACCAGTGGTCGTGGCCCAACATATAGTTTTGGCTTTGTAATAGTCTTTTTTTTACATGGAGGATCATTTTCAACCATGTAGGTTCGAAGTCGGTCCTTCAATGAGAAAAAAAGCATAACTAAATTCATAGTATTGTACGAAGCTTGCCGGTCTTCGTCTGTTCCCGTCGGTAACGTAATAATAACACCAATTTACACGATCTTCTCGTCCGGAATCAATTTCTGGTTGTAAAATACGATGCATTTCACAGTGAGGGTTGTCCTACGAAGAAAAAAAATGATTTCTGTGATTTTCACCAACGACAAGGTATATCAATCGACTATTTTGGAACATGCGACTGACGGCAATGAACAAGGAGATACTTCATGTACCACCATTCCTTACCTTCGACCTATTTAGAGCTCGCAACCTACTTACCGGTGAAATACGACCAAAAACAGTCCCAAAAAGAAAGGATTGGGTTACTTTGGGACTCTGCCCAAGTGCTTTGCGCAATCGATTACTCTCCCAATGTTTCCATACGTAGCATTTCATTGACGTCCATACTGCCTACATGCGTCATTCATCGTTAGTGGATAGGTAGCAACCTAACTTCAAACACACCAGGACAGAATCAAATACGATAAACAGGAATGAAGGGAAGATGTGATGAAAGAGCTTCGGTAGAAAGAGCGGCAACTAGTGAAATGTGGGGTTTAGAACGGTCGCGTATTTATAGACGCCAGAAGGTACACCGTCCTTGACGACCCTACACGCGTAGGTCACTACTCTAACGTCATTGCACCGCTCACTTAAAACAACTATGAAAACCCTTGCACCGTATGGTGTAATCATCTTCCACACAGAAATACGTCTAACTTATGTATTTTGTGTACACAACTGTTCACACGTAAAGGATTGTCAACGAGGACCTCAAACATTTGACATCAGTGCACCCTCCACTTGGTACACATATGCCATCGATTACAACGTAGCATTCGCCTACCACGTGACCTACGAATACGATCCACTGCAACCTACAATGCAATCGATGGTTTCCGTTTGACATAGATTGCACCGTACGGTGTAATCGTTTTCCAAGTGAGTTACGTATGACAATACGGCATGGTAACGTGCACTGTTCTCCCACGTGGTCGTCGTTTTTCATTATGAATGATTGTACGAAAAGCTTCGAAAGGAAAACAGACTGCGTCCCAGCTAAAAGTAGCACTACAATTGCTTATTTCAAGACGTAGAGTTCAACAGATTCTCTCTCGGAAGAAACATTTTAAATTCAAAAAGGGAAAAAAGGCTCCCCCACTAACGGACATTCACAAAACAAATCGCTTAAATAGGGCTCGTAAAAAGCATGCAACTGCTTATGAGGCGGCAGGCTAGACATCCGGCTGATTGGGGGAAGGGAGAGTTTCCGTGCGAGATCCGGTGGCGGCCCTATGCTCGGTAGCAGGAGCCCTTTCTGCGCCGATGCGGCTCGTGTCCGTGGTTGTGAGCGGACAGGCCCTGTCGGATAGGGCGACCGTTGGGGAGAGCGGTGTGTGCTTGCAGCAATATAGACGATTTGGAGGCTGACGTCTCGGGAGCTCATTGCACGGAACGCGGCGTCTCGGTGGAAAAGGTGGATGTAAGGGGAAGGATGAATGTATGAGGCGCACAGGGAGATGTTGCAGGGGGGAGGGGAGGGGAAGATTGAGCGATGCTACCAGATGTAACACAGAAGGATTGAGAAGATTCTGCCAGGTCCTATCTCCATGGGGGATTGGGCCGGGTCTCTTTTAACTGTTAGAATAACTAGCTGTTTGTAAATATAATAGCTGTTTCTAACTAACGGCCTTTTTGATTGCACGGCGCATTTGTGCCGTGCCCTACCGTTTTCCTCTGCAGAACAACGGTCAGTATTTATGTTGTGCCATTGGTCATGAACCACTCTCGACTGAGCCTAATCGTTACAACAATTTTCTAGTTTTTGCATATCATCTATGTAGAATCATTTCATAAACTTATGTACACCGTCTTCTTCCCAGTAACAATGGCTTTAGTTCCTTTGCTTTTCAAGTAAAAACCACGTCCAATGATCAATACACCCCGAAAAAAACTCCAACCATGCTCTTGATTAAAAACGGAAGCGTTCTGGGGTCACGACTGCTACGTTTCTCTAAATTCCGACTTTTTATGGATGAAAACGATCTCCAGCGCACCATTAGACGCTCAGAGCAGCTGGAAAAGAAATGAATCAAAAGAAAAATGGGCAAAACAAGTATTGTGCAAAAACATAGGAATTGTTTTCAATACTAACGTTTCAAAAACTATTATATGGAGGCAAATAAACGACTAAAATATAGTTAGGCATACAAAATGAAATACCAATTCTTTTATGAAAACCATATCAAGCAAGAGAGGATTGACTGGTGCACTGGAATAACGTACTGAAAAAGCATATGTAAACATTATTTTTTCTGATATAAAGAGTTCAATCTGGATGGACCAAATGGCTACAAACTTTATGAGCAGGATCTTCTTAAAGAGCTTTCTGAATTGTATGCAAGGTATTCTGTTGAATGGTTCGCAATGATTTGGGCTGGCATATCTAAAAAGGTCTCACTGTCATTGCATTTATTTAATCAATCATGGATGCGAAGAACTAACAAGAAGTATTATAAAGCTTTTTGCTACCATTTGAATACCGTTCTCATGAAAAAATATTTCGTTTTTCAACACGATAATGTGCTAGTGCATACTGCGTCTTTAATCTACAATGGGCCACAAGAATCAGACATATCTGTTTCAGAGTGACCAGCGCGCTCGCTAGATTTGAATCCTGTCGAAAGGTTTGCAAATTAATGGGAAGGACAACTTATGCACATGGACGACAATTTCAGACAGTTTTTGAAGTCATAGACGGTAATGAAAATTGCTGGAAATCTAGTAAAGTGCTCACTGTGTAAAAGTACAGTACGTATATGCCAAAACGATGTACTAGCGTTATAAAGCAAAAAACGATGCAAAATCAATCATTGAGGGTCTCGCAGTAACGATATGGTCATGATAAACATATGTTTTTGAAACTGTTTTTTTGGCTTCACTTCTTTCTCAAAGCCATTTTTGTAGTCGTAGAGTAGATGTATGGTACAGCGCGTTTCGAAAAAAAATTATCCCTAAAACATGCGCCAAAACTGTACTGAAGGCTACATTTGGAGCATAATCTATATAGAATCATTTCAAAAAGATTGGTACACTGTTTTCTTTCTAGTAAAAATGGCCCGAGGTTCTCCACTTTCCAAGCACGAACAGCTTCAAAACATAAAAAGAATCGCCGAGAAACACTCGAACAGTCCTATCGCTCGTACACGAAAGCGCTCTGGGGTCACAATTGCTACTTTTCTCAAAACTCCGACTCTTTATGGATTCCGACGACCTCCAGAACGCCTTAAGAAGATCCGTGAAGCAGACAAAAGAAGAATGAAAAAAGAGTTTTGCAAAGATAAAGTATCGTGCAAAAGAATTGGAATGAACCTTAATCTGAACGTTTCTAAATCACGAATGTAGAGGCAGATAAACAACACAGATTTCTATGAGTATAAAAAATTTAAAAAAAGGTCCTTTCTTTAAGACCATCACAAGCAAAAGAGAGTAGAATGGTGTGCTAGAAAAGCTTACTGGAAGAAAAGAGTGCATAAATGTTAGTTTTACTTGTGTACGAATGTTCATTTCGGACGTACCAGATCACCACAAATTTTAATGGCATGATTTTGGAAAACTCTTCATAATATTCATACCAGACATTCAGGTGGAGGCACGGTACTGGCCTGTACGGCATTTCTAGAAAACCTCTCACGGATGTTGCATGTATTGAAATAGCCATGAACGCCGAAAACTATCAAGACATTCTTTAAAATCATTTGCTACCTTTTGATATGTGTTTCCGTGGAGAAAAGTCTAATTTTTAACAGGGTCATGCGTCAGAATACACTGCTTCTCTAATCAAAGTTTTCGCTACAGGAGTCAGAGGGATCTGCTTTGGAGTGGCCGGCGCGTTCACCAGATTTAGTTACAATCAAAAACGTTTGGGGACTGCTGGCGAGGATCGGTTCTGCGCATGTAAGGCTATCTCAGACAGTTTTTGAACTCAAATACTGTATTAAAAAATGTTGGTAATCTATAATAGTTTCAATTATGAAGAAGTACATCTGTTTGATACCGAAACGTTGTATTAGCGTTATACAGCAAAAAGGATGCAAAATAAACTATTGAGCGTCGCGCATTAAAGAGTTGTTATTGATTATCATATGTTTTTGAAACGGTTTTTTCCTTTACTTTTTTTCTTAAATTTACTTCAATTGACGTACAGTATACGTTTGGTAGTTTTTTTTTGAGATGTGACAGCATGTCGTACGTTTTTGGAACAGTCTGTATTTTTTTGACATTTCACAGCCTGTGGAAAAACGTACCAATGTTTTTGAAACAGTCTGTATATATCTTTAAACGAGTCTCGAAAAGTATATTTATATAGACGATGTGCCAAAATTAGCCTACAGCAAAGTTTTGGGGAACTTTTTGGGGGTGATGAAGGTATGATTTTAAAACGCACTGTATCATTATGCAAAGTGCCCGTGTGCATCGTTGCGGATGTTTGGTGCTTCTCGGATGCAAAAACTCGTGAGTTCAGCCTGAAAGTATCACGAGTGTGCTGAGTGTTGGGACTTTTGTGTCACGGTAAGGCTCTTGCCAGACTCACAATGCACCGTTCCTTATCAAGAGGCTTCCTCCTCGCTCATGTCCCTCTCCTCATTTCAAGTGTATTCTAGAAACCCCAACATGGTTCTACCCGGGATTCTTATTTTCTGTTTCGCTTTGACGCAAGCGCAATCAAATCCTTTCAAAGGCCGCCCCCTGTACGTGAACCCGTCTTACCAAGAAAAACTGCATCGCACAATTGCCAAATCTAGCCCATCAGACAAGAAGCTCTTAGAACTTCTTACTTCTGTTTCGACCGCTTTTTGGATTTCCGAACGTAAAGCTACGGACCCATCCTATCCCTCGGATCCTTCAACTGTCATTGGCGCTCTCACTAACGCTGCCTCTCAGCGTCCGGTGCCTATCGTCACTTTTGTCGTGTACAATGTTCCCAATCGTGACTGTTCAGCTGAGGCCTCTGCTGGCGAAATTTGCTGCCTGAAGCGCCAAAACGGGACCTGCAACTTCAATTCCCCCACTTGCAATGGTGGTTTTGCCGAATATAGAACTGCTTTTGTTGATGTCATTGCTAAAACAGTAGCCGAGTTTTGTAATCGAGTACCTATGGCCTTTATAATCGAGCCTGACTCAATCCCGAATCTTATTACAAGTGATGATAACCCGAAGTGCTCTGTTAACGGCACTCAGTTCAGCCTGCGAAATGGTATCCCATACAGCGTGAGAGCTATTGCCGCGGCTTGTCCTGCTGCATCCATATACGTCGACGCCGCCCATGGCGCATGGCTTGGGTGGGAAGAAAATGCAGAGGGATATGCGAAGGAAATAGCTGCAATGAACATTGCAGACAAGATTCGTGGCTTTGCAGTCAACGTAGCCAACTATCAGCCCCTTGGAACGAAATGTCCTAGTCTGGGCTTTTGCATGGATGAAGAAAACTCTGAACATCCATGCTGTGTTGATGATCCCTGCGGCCTCTCTAGTTCCAACCCTGGTTTTACGGAACTAAACTACGTTGAGGAACTCAATAGTAAAATGCGGGAGGCCATTCCGAGCTTCTCTCCTCATTTTGTTATCGACACAGCACGAAATGGAGTGGAAAACGCGAGACTCTCTTGTTCTAACTGGTGCAACGCCAGAGGGGCTGGTCTGGGTAAAAAGCCGACATCTGAGACCGCCGATGAGAACTTGATTGATGCTTACTTGTGGATCAAACCGCCTGGAGAGAGTGATGGGTGCACACAAGAACTCCCTGACGGTGGTGTTTGTCCTCGTTTTGATCCAAGCTGCGAATCCGAAGACAGCATTGGATCCATGGAAGGTGAACCGCTAGCTCCAGAAGCAGGGGAATGGTTTGAATATCAAATTCGTCAGTACGCCAGGAATAGTGCCGTTTGAGGACAACAAACACGCTCTGATAAAGTACATGCATGTAAACCAAAGTTTAGAATTCAACAGAGCTGAAAAACTTTGTCATTTCGTATGTTATCGAGTGATAGGATGAAACATCATAAATAAAATCTTGGAAATTATACGACAAATGGCATAATTGGTATGTTGTGGCACAGTTCCCCAAGCGGTATAACAATGTAAAGCCCCTCCTTATCTCTTGTAGATGTGGAACCATTTACTTCCTCCGAACTGAATTATATAAAGTAACAATCGCAGAGAAGAATGATAGCCAAAAAGAATGGCTTCGTATTTTGATTTATCATACCGGAAATCTCTGCAAAGCCATTTGGACTCCAGTCTGGAAACGACTGGTTGTGCTGCTGGCCCAACAGGAAGTAAAAGAAGGGGCCTAATTTTGAATGTGTGAAATGTCTGTCTGGTATCTCAGCTCAGGAGAACAGGGTGGAAGGAGACCTCATGAATGTTTTTATAACCTCTTTCAGAGCTTCTATTCAGATAGTGAAACAATATTATGTGGTGCGTACAAATGCTCAGAGTATATCTCTTTTGGGAATCGATGAGACCAAAGGAGGTGTACTATGCAAGGGCGAAAAACTTGTCAGGGAAAGACTGGGCACCTGCCGCGCAGGAAGCAACAACTGCGAAGCAGTGAACGTATTGATTCTTGACTCCGGGTGTCAGCCGACTAATGGGGGATTTCATGAGGGATTCTACGGTGGCGAAAATTTTTGCGAGGACAACATCCGCCACGCAACTTATGTCGGAAGTGCAGCTACGGATACAGTGCTCGATGTTGCCCCAGATGCCACTCGGAGCTGTGTCAAGGTGCGTGGCGGCACAAGAACAAGGTTTTGTGCTCACATTGCAAGGGGAATTGAGCTTGCAGTTGATAATGCAAACGAATTCCCGAACAAAAATGTCATATATCCATCTCTTAGGGGACCCAGACACGAGTTGTGTAACACAGATAGACGTGTTGAGACACAAAGATCCTCGGAGATGCTCTAGAAGCTGTACTGTTTTCGAACTTTGTCTCTCACAGTGTAGTGTCAGTTTATTCTTAACTGGGGATCGCGCAAAAGCACTTACTGTTAGAGACAGGAAGCCCGCTATTCTTTGAGGGGATTCTGCCAGTCTCTCTTTTGGACCGCATCTTCAGCTTGAAGTGTTATAGGCTGACAAATGATACAGTCCTGGCCGCAAGAGACCACGGGTTGGATATTAGTGATGCAGCTGAAAATGATCATGATAAGGCATGCAACTATTCGCCGGCGTCTACCGAGGGAACACCAAGACGAGTACTGCTGCAAAAGGCTCCTGCCGAAGTCAGGCAAGATTTTGGCAGTGTGATCGAACCAAACGCCAAAAAAAATCTCGGCTTGTTTACAGAGAGAAAGTTTCATGTAGCAACTTTCCTTCAGCTTACAAAAAAAGAAGCTGTAGTCCACAGTAAAGAAGGAGAAGTAAAGTAGTCTCCCGTTGGTGGAGAGAGACGTTTGCGGTTGAGGCACACATCAAAGACGCACAAACAGCAAAATCTGCAAATTTCGGAAAAGCTGGACGTCAATGGGTAGACAAGTCCGCGCCAGGCGTTTCCAATTTCTCCATCAATGGGGACAAGGGCTCGTCACTGGCGGCACCAAATGTTGCCGAAGCTTGTGCCCTCTTGATATCTGACGGGCTTCAACGCAGCACCGAACTGCTGACAGCAATCGCTGCGGTCATTCAGCACAGGCGAGCTGTGGATCGTCCCACTCTCGGGCTTGCTTGCCTAAATCTCGATGCTTCATTTGGATCACAGTTTGATCACCCAAATGTGAAACGAAGACAAGGAGGAAACAAGGTTTTTGGGAGATAGTTTGAAAACTGTGAAGCGCCCTGTGACATCGTTTTGCAATACATGTACTTGTTTTTGAACGGTTTTACAGTCCTGAATTTAACGAAAAGTGTCTCCAATCTGGGCAATCCTGAGTACAAAACCATCGCTTCTAATTTGGACACGAGATTTCCGTTCTGGTGATCGCGCTTTGTCCGGCTTGATTGGGTGCAAGCTACAAAGCTTACACAATGCAATTATTAAGGAACACGCGAATGGAGAGAATTATAATCAAAATAAAGAAAACAATACAAGGTATTTGTTTCTTGTCCTTATATTTTTTCAGGTTTCACCCATTTTCCAGTTACACTTGGTTCTCATCGTTGTTTTCTGATTTTTCTGAGCCCATATTCCTCAGACTTCAACCCAATGATCTCAATCGAGGTTGAGTGGAGAGCTTGTAACTCTGAACTTGAACCCGTACATCTCAATGCATGATGCTGACAAGGTCCGTCTTTCGGTTAAAGTAATAAACGCACCATTCGTGTTGACGTGGTAACCCTTTCATTCCATATTTCAGGCACGAGGCACAACACAATAATAAAGCTTTCCAACTGATGATCTTATGATCAGACATGACTCGAAAAACGGTGACGAACATCACATTTCTAAAAATATGCGGTATATGAATTCACGAGACCATTCCAAACGCAGAGACATCCTGAACGCACCTCTCAAGTACTGTTACTTTAATACTATGCTGTTCTCTTTCGACATCAAAAATCTCTGCTCACAAAAGCTCATGACGGAGAGAGCAAGAAAGATTCTTGTTCTGACGACCTTGGCACTTTTCTCTCGTGCTATATATGCTTGCGCATCAACAGAACTACATGTTTCATCATACGTTCCAGAAGCCCAGATGTAGGGCTGCAATTCAATCGATAGGGTTGTAATCGATTGCTCGCTTTTCGTGGAATCGCAATCAACTGGCTTTTCGCCGTGCAATCAACCCATCAGATTGCTGATTGCATTGTTGAAAAGCTTGGCTCATAGAATCTCTGGCACAATACGACTATTTCAATTTCTTGAAAACAGCTAACTCGAAAACTTTCACAGGGTACTTGAAAGGGTTTTCGAAAAAAATCACAGATTGCTCATGAATGGAAAAATCATATACAATGAGATCATGGTGTTTCTGTCTTTGAAAAAAAGGGGTCTGAGATGTTGGAGTTGTAGAAGAGCGTTGGAGAATCTGAAGACGCAGACCATGGCAATGGTTGGATATTTGTCAGGCGATGGGGAGCAAATTGCTTTGTGACAGTGATGGATGATCGAAATAGCATTACAAGAAAGATATTGCAAAGTGATGATATACGCTGAGAATGGGTTGCAATCAATTGCGACATAGCTGAAATATATGAAATACTATCCGTATTTAGAATTCCCGGCCCTTCTTGAACATCTTTTTCATAAATTAAAGCATTCCTTTGAATGAAAACAAACCCAATGCGTTGAAAAAATGGCAAAAAAAGTCTTAATAACGTAGTTGGTCCGAGAGTAAAAAGCGCTGACGACTGCAGAGGCGTGAAGTAGCTTATCTACAGTATTGTACAGCAAGTATTTGAATTGTGTCAGTATTTCATCCATCACCGGCCGTTACCGATACTTGAAGTGCAGTCCTTGCGCCAACGTTATATCCTTGGATCGATACTATATCGATACTGCTTATTGATTCTATCTGTACTGCTCTGTGCTTCTTGCCATATTGCGCACGGTTGTACGCATTCTCTCCCCACCTGCCGGATAGAACGCCGTATTGCTCAGGAAAATTACATAATGCTAAGCATCTGACCCGCGTCAGTGCCCGCATAGTTCTCTTGCTCGCGTTCCTGCGAACAGGTACCAAACCCGTGTTTGCTACCGAGAGCATAAGTGCTGCTCATTTCTAGACATCTAGTGATGATGAACTTTAAAACAAAATGATGTGGCTCGATTCTTACGCATGTTCGATGATAGAGTTGCTGGGGCAAAGCAAGCCTAAGCGAGCTAACATTTTAATAAAGGTTAGAACAAGGGACTGAGTGATTGGGTGGTTAAAGACAAAACAGGAAAAAGAGCCATGGGGACAAAGAGAGCAAAAGCGATACTGGTTGGAAATTTTGTTTCTAATAGCTGACAAAAGATGCTGACTCGTTGACAGCAAGAGCGGGAGAGACAGTTCTGCATTACGGTACCTCAGACTTGACAAAGAAGAAGGAGGGCCACTATAAGACATCTAACGCTCTGTTAAGCGCTTGAGGAAAACGCTCGGCGCTGTGTAAGAATGTGAGCGTCGCCATCTCGCGTCAGGCAAGTATTGTTCGCTCTTGAAGCGGACGCGTAAACAGTGCGATGGGAGAGTACGAGGGCTCTTATTGGCGCACTGACAGCAAGAAAAGTGAAGGCAGTGAATGTCACGGGCTACTAGCGATTGCAGGACTGCGAGCGGCACCGTGGTAAACCATGGTTATCCGTCGTATACGATACAATAAAAATAACAAGAGTTTGAGCAAAACCAGGGCTACTCGAGGTGGCTGTTGAGCACGGAGGTCATGATGTTCAAAAATTGGTGTGGACTCTCCAGCATGGGACAGTGGTCGCAGCCGTCGACAACGTCCATAAGCACACGAAAGCCCAGGCGCCTCATAGCGCGGTACAGCTCAAAGAAGCTGTGAATGGGGACGGAGGAGTCGGCGCTGCCGCAAACGATGCGGACCGGGACAGAAAACAGGCGCAGAACCTCGACGATGGGGCGCACGCACTCGGCTCGCTTGAGACCACAGAAGCGGATGATGGGGCGCACGGCGGTCTCGCCGCTGGGGGGGGTCTGGGCGGCCAGGTGGTAGGTGTACTCGCGCAGGCGGTCGCGGACGTAGGAGTCAGAGCGCGGGTACTTGAGCGAAAAGAGCAAGAAGCCGAGCAGGCCGCCGCGGCGCACGATGCGCTGCGGGGGCAGACAGAAGTAGAGAGCGCGGGAAAGGGGAATGGGGCGTATGGCGGCGGCGGGCGAGAGCATGACGAGGTGGCGAACGCGGTGGGGATTGCGCGAGGTGTACTCGATGGACAGGTAAGCGCCGAGGCTGTGGCCGACGAGGGTGAAGGTGGGGAGACACAGGGCGTCGATGACGGCGGAGAGAGAGTGCAGGAACCACTGCACGCTGTCGTGGGCGGAGGAGCCACGGAAGGGAGGACGGTCACTGCGGCCCCAGCCGAGGAGGTCGATAGCCCACACGGAAGCGCGCAGCGAGACGAGGTGGTCGAAGTTGCGGTACCAGAAGGCGGCGGACATGGAGTGGCCGTGCAGAAGCACGACGTGGTGCGTGGGCGCGGCGTGCGCGGCGTGGATGACGTGGATGGAGTGGCCGAGCGCGTCGCGCACGAAGAGGTGCGCCAGCGGCGTGCGGACGCTGGACAGCAGCTGCTGCTCCATGCGCGGGAGCCGCCGCCGGGCGATGGGGCGTAGCACCTGAAGCAGCAGCCGCTGAGCCTCCAGCAGAAGCGACGCGTGCGCCGCCACGCGCAGCAGCGACAACGCCACCCGCACCGCCGTGCGCACCGCCATTGCTGCCGCTGCCTCAACCAGCGCCCGACGTCGTCACAGACTTTGTTGTCGCCGTCGTCGCCGTCCCCACATGCGACGGCGGATGTGGAGATGTTGAAGACGCTATCATTCTTGGCGCAGACGCCCAGCGCTGCAGCACACGGCGCACGGGCACGGGCACGCACGGGCACGCCTCACCCCACACGCAGCACACGTCCCCCACCTCAAGAATACGCACACGCGGCGCACGTTCACCCCCTTGACGAATCTTCACACGCGATACACGCAACGATTGCCTTCCATCACGCCGACGTGTTTCACGTGGACAACGAAGACACCTCGAACACGCCTCACAGCGTTGCCACGTGCGAGATTTTGGCGGTTTTTCGCGGCGGCGGCGACGGTGGCGGTGGCGCGGCCGGTTTTTTCGGCGCCGGCAAGCCGCGCGCCGCGCGTAAACAGCGCCCGCGTCCGTTCTTCCGCGCCGCGCGCGCTGTGGCTGTGCCTCGCCGTCGTGTTGTGTGTGTGGCGTTTGCTCTCCGCTTGTGCGACCGCTACTCCTATTTCATAGCCAAGCGCAACAACAACCGTTCCCCGCAGAGCGTCCCCCGCGCACACACATCTCGTGCGCCGCCCTTGCGCACGCCCTTCCGGCCATCCTCCCCCTTGAATCCCTCCCTCCCTCCCTTTCTACCCCCCCGCACGGCTTGCCTTCCACCTTCCCCGCATCCTCATCGTTCACCATGGTCAACGACCATGCCGAGCGCGACCCCGAGTGGTCGCACGAACGCATGAGGGACCCCCGCCCCGGCAAGAAGCCACGTCTCTCCGCGGCCCCCGACGACCGTCGCGACCAGCCCTCGCTCACCCCTCCGCCCCCGCCGCGTGCCCCAGATGCCTCCCCCCCCCCCCCTCCGCCGCGCATCCTGCTCGCCAACCTTGACTACAATACCACCGAACAGGACATTGAGCACTTTTTCCGCGTCGCCGGCGTCGACGTCAAACACGTCTCGCTCGTCAAGGTGTCGCCTGGAAATCGCGTTAATGGAAATGCCTACGTCTACGTCTTGGACTTTCGCTCCGTCGACGTCGCCCTCGATCTGGATGGCGCCGAATTCCGCGGCCGAAAGCTCAGGGTGTCCACCATGCCAGAGGACCAGCGCACCGTGTGTGTGCGCGGCATGCCGCGTCCTTCCGACGAGAAGGACGTTCGAGAACTTTTCCGCGGCTGTAACATTGTCGAGGCACGCTCCCGCCCGGTTAAAGGCGGCCCGCCGGACATGAACACCTGGTTTGTCGACTTTGCCGACGAGCAGTCCTTCAGACGCGCTTTGGACAAGGACCGCTCTCTCCCGGGTCTTACCATCTGTATTGCCACTGCCCAGGGGCGCGGTACTCCGCGTTCGCGCGAGTACCGTGACAATGGAATGCCACCTGCGCCTATGCCGCCGGACGGGGAGAGACGCATGACAGGCCGCGATGACCGTCTCCGAGACGATCGTTACCGTGACGAACCGCCTCGAGATGAACGTCCGCGTGAAAGGGAAAGGGACTCGCGAGCTCACCGTGATGAGCGCCCCCCGAGGGATGAACGTGTTAGAGATGAGCATGCAGCAGATGGTCGGGAGCCCACTGATCGCCACGCTGATCGCGCTAGAGATGACCTGGATCGCCATGGAAAAGATGAAAACGACAGGAGAGGAAGAAACAACTCACCGAGACGTTACGACCGTCGCGGTGAGAGCGATCGTAATGGAGATGTCGGCAATGGGTTTTCTCGTGCTGGTGGCGCCGGCAGGGGTCACAGCCGCTCCCGATCACCTTCGGCTCGCTACGAGCGTGAACGTCGCTACGATAGGTACGAGCATGACCGTCGTGACCGACGTGGAGGCGGGGGGTATGATGATGTGTACGATCGTCATCGTGATCGCCGCTATTCTCCAGATTATTATCGTGAACGTGAATATGATCGCGACTACGATAGGAGGGACCGTGACCGCTACCGTCGCGACCATGATGGAAGGTATGAACGCGGATATGGTCGTGAACGCGACTATGGGCGTGATTATCGCCGCGACTCTCGCGGCGGGCGATATGATCGCGAGCCTGTCGACCCCAGATATGAGCGTGAGAGGAAAATGGACCCGCCACTTGACCCAACTGTTACCACCGTATTGACCAATTTGCCGTTTTGTGAAGAGCGTGACCGTGTCGTGGATACCCTGGCTCGCACCCTGGAGGATCTCAATGATGCCTTGAGGATCAAAGAAATCATACCGGTGGGCAGGCGCTGCGGAGCTTGTGTCGTGGTGTTTTGCGATGAGGACTCTTACAGCAAGGCCCTGGCGATGAATTCCATCACCATCAGCACTCGGAAGGTGAATATTCTGCCTTTGGAAGTGCCTTCCGTGGCAAGGGTTCAAAAATTGCAACCGGGCTTCATTCCGGAAGATATTATTGATGACATGCGTCGCAACTATGGTGTCGAGTCGCTTTACATTAAGCTGAAGCAGTCAGATCAGTTATTGCTGGGCATAGAAGACTCGCGCTTCCTTATTCGCTTGTTGGATATTGATGGCAGACCTCTTCTGCACTCGCGCTACGCCACCGTGTCGTATATTCCCAGCCGCAATCATTCGAATGACATGGGTGGGCGTGCTCGTCGGTCACCGCATGATGACTTTGGCGGTCCGGGTGGTAGAGGAAGCGGTGGTGGCGGTGGCGGCGGCGGAGGTGGTGGTCGAGAAAGGGAAGGTCGTGATGATGAAGACGGTCCACCAGATCGCCGCCGTTTTGAGGGCGGCGACCGCGATCGCCGCGACAGCGGCAGTGACCATGGAAGGCGGGAAGCCGATCGTGACACTCGTGGATTCAAAGGGAAAAGTGAGTGGCGCGTTCAGTTTGTCGGCCCACATGACCGCATTGAGGAACGACTTGTGAAGAGCGCGCTTGCACACATCGGTTTGAACGAGCTTGTCGTGGTCCCGATTGATGACTGTACCGTTGAAGTGCACGGGGGTCAGAGCGGGGATAAGACAATGCTTGAGGTCCTTGCACTGCCAAATGCCAAGCTTCCGTCGGCAGCCAGCTTGAGGGGATTAACTGCTCGTCCGTCCTCATCTTCGGAGCTCAAGAAGCGCCCGCCGCCCACCCCGCCCACTGACTTGGATTTGGATGGATCTTCAGCGAAAAAAATGAAGCGGTCTGAAGACACACTTAGCAGCGGTAAGGCCCCTACTACTCTTCAAGCGGCGTTATCTGACCGATTTTATGTGTCGCCTATGACTCCTCCACCTGGAGAGATATCTGTTGTCAAGGGTATGAAAGAAACACCGGACCCTGAGCTACCGCAGATAAGCGAACGACTGGAGACTCTTCGCTCTGCAATCACGGGCCGTGGCTCCAAGGATGGAGATGGGCAAAATTACGCAGATTTCTGCAACAACCTTGGGCGCTATTGCGAACCACAAGTGTTGAAATATACTACGAGGGAAAACACGGATCCACTTCCACCGGTAGTGTGGAATGGTACTCTTTCGAAAGGGGCGCAAGCGGCTTGTAATGGGTTCTTAGTGCTTCGAACGACGCAAGGGGAGGATTATGTGAAGAAAGCTGTAGCGGCGTTCCCAAAGAATGTGAAAGTGGAGTTTCGAGGTAGGTTTGATGATGAAGCATTTGATCACCTGTTGACTCCAGAGGCCGTGGTTGTTGTGGTCAAAGCCCGGGATGAGGACGACAACGGTGCGGACTCTACGCCGACGGACAAGAGGGCGCCACGGAGCAGGGAGTATTTTAAGGGGATCCTTCAATCACTGCGTAGCAAGCAGCGCCTCGGAATCGGGCGCTTCGTGTGGGAAGGGCAGAAGTACCTGACTTTGTGCATTCCTCCGAACCCTTATGTGTTCAACAAATTGCGTCTGCCGTGGCGTTATCAAGACTTTGCTGGACATGATTCGCTTCTTCTTGTTGTGGGTCCGAAATCGGCGTCGCCGAAGAAATGAATATGCAAATGTGATGGCGATGATAAAGATATATGATGTTTGTTTGTTTGTTGGTTTGGACATTTTGGTCCCTTTTTTTGAGGGTGTGGCTGATATACTGAGCCAGCGTGGTGCCCGGGAACAAAAAGTTGAGACATATCATCATGGAAGAAAGTGCGGGATAAACGGAGTGTGAGCAAGCGTATTGTAGCATACGTGTTAGTAGGGATGGGGCAAGATGCAATGGAATTGGTATGCTCTGTGATGTGTTTGTTGTTGTGTGCGTATGTTTGTGCAATTTGTTTTTTACTTTCTTATGGATGTGGACGTGCGTAGGATTGTTGAACGTGTCACCTTTCATAATGGTTTGGTTGCGAGCCATACTATCTGCCTATGGCGTGTAGTAGAAGAAATCACGTCAATGAAAAGGAATGTGCCAGCATGGATGGTCCCACGGGCTTGAAGACACACGGCCTCAAGAATGAACTCCCTTGTGTAGTTATGAGTTCTGATAAGGTAGTACTCGGAATCAGAAATGCGTCGAAGTGGAGCAAGTACAGGGGTGTGAATGAAAGCCCAGATTGAAAACATGTAGTTTGATTCACGCATGTACTCTTGAACTATCGGCTGGGGAATTGCGTAGCAGCTTTGCTGCATTGGCGCAGTTTAGAACGCGGAAACATGGAGGTACGAATGCAAAAAGTTCAATTGTACAGATTCCTTTATGATCAACTGCTGCGGGAATGATCACCGTGGGTCTCGTGGAGCGCGAGTCCCTGGCGGCTGGACTCTTTCTCTCGATGTCTTGACTTTAGTGGAAAGCCGGCTATTGATAGATGAAGCAATGGCTGTGTGCGCATCAGTAACAACACTTCGGAGACTGAAAACAGTAGCCGGAGTGGGAAAGTTGAGAGGGGGACAAACAGGGTCCTGCCCCCTCATACGCCTGGCGGCATCGTCTACGGGCGGAAGATGTGCTTTTTTCGATTTTTCGTGCATTGATTCCGCTGCTGCGCCATGTGGTGACAAATGACCCATCTGTTGTTTATTTTATTTTTGAAACAAAGTGGTATCTGTGCGGCGCATTTCGGCTATCACTTCTGGACAAGCGCTCAGCGCAGCCTTCGCGACAGTCTAGCGAAACAGGCTACGTCACTGGCTTCTTCGTGAGCCGTGCTAATTATGCACAACGCGGACTTGGTCATTGTCGGAGGGGGCCTGGTCGGAGCCTCCTTGGCTACTGCTGTCAGCTCACACCCGTCCGCAAAGAGTTTGAACGTTGTGCTGGTTGATCCTGCTCCGCCTTCGATTGATTCATGGCCTTTGACATCGCTGCGAACCTCAACGATCACACCGTCATCCAAGACATTCTTGGATGATATCGGTATATGGCCTCGCATTCCTGTCACCCGCATCGCTGTTTTTGACAAGATGTTTGTTTGGGATCATCCACCACCTTTGCCTTTGGCAGAAGCGCCCGCAAAGCTTTCTGGCACTCCCGCGGGCACTCTTGTGTTTCACGCTTCAGATATTGAACAGGATTGTTTGGGATACGTTTTGGATAATGATACCTTGCGGAATGCCATGTATCGTCGCATGAATGACCTGCTTGACGGAAATTCAGGACTGCGAATCATATCAGGAAGCGTTAAAAGTATAGGATTCACGGATCAGGAATCTCCCCTCGACGGTGTCTCACAAGATAAGGATGTTTCTATTGATGTGGGCGACTCCGTCCCGTGGCCTGTTGTACAACTGGATTCCGGTGAGCTCATTCGTTGCCGGCTCATCGCCGCATGCGACGGCTCTCAGTCACGCGTTCGAGCTATGTGTGAAGCAGATTGGTTTCAGTATGGTTATGGGCAAAGTGCTGTTGTGGCCAATGTTCAAATGAAGGACGTCATTACCACCGCATATCAACGATTTGTCTCCACAGGTCCTGTTGCCGTATTGCCCGTTGCAACCGAAGATACCGTTGCACCCGTCGGCAACGTCATTTGGACGACAACCCCAACCGAGGCAAGAGCCCTCGTTGAGGCTAATGAAGCTGACTTTATCAACGAGCTGAATATTGTTCTCGCAGGACATGAAAACGGCGAGTTCGTCACCGCGAGCTCTTTTTATCCAACTGAGGAAGAACAAAGCCAGACCCCATGGCATTTGATTTCCAATGCAATGCAAGCAGCGTTCCCGAACGCTGGTGAGAAGGGAAATGCACAAAGTTTTATGCCGCCGCCGGAGGTTGCAGGAATTATAGGCCGTCGTGCAAGCTTTCCATTGACGCTTGGACACTCGCCGCAATACGTTTATAATAAGAAGCGTACTGTGTTGGTGGGTGATGCCGCCCATAGCGTGCACCCGCTGGCTGGACAAGGAGTGAACTTGGGTTTCGCGGATGCGCAATGTTTGTCTGATTGCATCACGAGCGCTGCAAGCACTGGACGGGATGTAGGGGGAGAGATGGGCGCTCCCTTAATGCGGTATCAATCAGAGAGACTGGTTGCGAATCTTGGTATGATGGGAGTCTTACACGGGCTTCAACGGGTTTTCGGAGTCGATAACCCGTTGTTCAGGGACTGGAGACGAGCAGGTATTTCTGCGTTGAACTTTTCAAATCCGTTGAAGAAAGTTATCCTCAGGGCTATGCGATAGGTACGTAACATCAGCTTTTATGTCCATTGAGAGTTCTGTGAAACACGCTGGACAAGACTGGGTGAGGTCTCCGTCGTGTTCGGTCTTCTGAGAGCCATGTAGATGGCTGAGGGTATGCGATACATGTCGCATCACTCTCAGTTGCGGTGTGGAACTGTTAGTTTCACAAGAACAGTACCTATAGTGTTATCGTTTGCTCACAAACAACGAATTGTGAGCGAAAGCAGCTTCCATATCAACTTTTCAAGGACGACGGCCCAGTATCTTTTTTTTCACTTTGCTGACTTCGTGTAGGGCCCATTTGAAGGGTTTCGGGCTAAAACCGCTATCATACAGAGCAATGACTTTACGTATCGAGGGTAATGATGGTAACCTTACAAGTTGCGAGTTTCAGTAAGAGGTCGGGACATCCGTAACGAAGCGAGATTTCCACAAACCTCTCTCGCTTGACCGGCACTTGCGCGACGCACAGAGTTACATTGTTCTACGGCTCCTGACTGCCTCCTGTGGATGCAGATCGCAGATGTCAAACTGGTAGAATTTGTATTACTTCGCATCATGGATGTTTCGATGCGAGCAATGCAAATTCTGCAGATCTCGCCACCAATGGCCACCAGTCAAACAGTAGGGATACCAGTGTTATCCCTCTTGTTGGGCAGGGGAATTTGCAAATCCATGGTAGCTTTCACTCAGAGTCTTGGTTGTTATCTATCATTGACACAGAATTTTGTGAAAGACATGAGGGTCACTGCAGAAGTGTGATACGTGTTGTAGAAGTCCCACTGATCTCACTTTCGCCGAAACCTCATCTCAGAGAGGGTTACTGATATCACTCCAAGAGGGTTGATGATGTCGGAACGGTCCACCGTTCGAACGCAAATAGGACTTGTTTTCGACCAGCAATGAGAGAAGTCAGTGCTTTTGACAAGAACGTGTAGATCTCGGGCACCTGACCAAAAAATGGAACCTGACCCGATGGGAAATACAAAGGGTAGATAGACGTGCCAGGCAGTTCGCCTTGAGTCCTTTGATCTCTGTAGACAGTTTCCGAAGGGGTAATTGATTTTTTATATCTCTAACACTTTCCATAACCACAGGTCATGGACGGTCACTACACCCCATGCTCTGCTTTAGCTTCTTATCCGCTCAGGACTCACAGAACTCTCCGGTAGATATCGCGCCTTGCCCTAGAAGTTGAAGGCATTGAATGGAGCCCTCTGGTTTTTGGCTGCAAATTGCAGTGGGACATTTCTCTCTCTTTCTATAGAACTGTTTGCGTTCTTAGTTTGCCAGCAAAAGGCCCTGCCGAGAGCCCCATCAACCTATAACTCTTACCAATACACATTGGTCGTGCTGCACTTACTAGGTCCATTGTAGTGATAAGCAAGAATTAGATAACATTGGTCTTCAAACCACAGAAGCTTTTCGTTTCCGACAAGAGTGACCTTCTTCTTCCCTGCGACTTAAAGGCCAAAAATTTGACATCAGATTGTATCGTGGACTTGAATCAAAGCAATTGAAGCCGAAGAAACAACAGTAAAATAACTCTTGAAAACTACTCCTTCACCAAGATTGTCAGGAGGTTCATGCTGCATATAAAGTCGAGACATGAACTTAAGTCGATCTCACTCACTTGTACTGCAAATGAATAATACCGCCAGTGGGCGAATGGGGTGTTCCTGCGCTCCAGAGCGTTCAAATCTGACACAACTTGTAGGTGTCGCCGCATTCTCTTTAGGTTTATCAATAGTGGTGATTCCATTTTGCTCAATCTTTGTTTCTTGTGCTCTTTCAATATCGATTTGTGCCATAGTTGACTTTCAGCATACTTTAGCTGTCTCCAGCACACGCCTGAAAAAGCACTCTGTTCGAGCTGCTCGCCCTCATCTCATGGCTCTCGCATACGTTGCCGTGGTTTTCCAAATCATGCAGAGGAAGCTACAGTATTCATTATCTATCTGGACGTTTGCACTGTTATGAGTATGAATGGTGTAGTGAATTCGGCTGAAACGAATGCCAAATGCTTCATCTGATGTGCAAAAGAAAAATTTCAGGTTTGTAGTTTCTTTTGAGTGGTTTCCTGTTGTTCAACGAACCTTTTCTCTAAGAAGGTCATCATCAGCTCACACACCCTTGGGACGGTTGACCTTTTTAGCTCTTCTGAAACAATGATGTGGCGCGCAGAAGCCTTAACGGCTCGCAGTTCGATTTGTCGCTCCTACTTTACTACAATCAGAGGCCGTCTGGACCCACACCTTCAGGGGTGCAGCCCACTACCGGCACGAAGTCCGCACGGAATACACTGCAGATTCAGCGTTAGCCCTCTCCCAAAAGAACGGGAGATTGCAGTTCCAAATAATGCGCTAAGACAAGCTCTAAATGCCTAGTTTGTCATGTATCATTATGACCATCAACCCCTTCCTCACCCCTACCTCACCGCGCTAGACACACGGTCCATGCATTCCCCGTCTCTCTATGTAACACCAAAAAATGACTGGACCACTCGCTGCAAGCACCCGCTCACCACTGAAGTTGCATCTTCCATGGAAAACCAGATGACATTGACGTAGTTAATATATATTGTACAGCTGCAGGATGGGTGGGAGAGGTGGCTGTAAGAATACGCTTCGAGATGTCAATTCACTTGGCGAGCTGAGAGTTGGACACAATTAATGAAGCCACCTTGAAGCGGGAGACAAGTACAAGCGTTTTTCATATTTGAGTGGCTGGAATAGTCGGTGGTCCTTCGAAGTTGTTGCCTGTGAATACTGTCAGCCGACTACGTATGCCACGTCCTTAGGCAATTGTTCATGCTTCAAATGCGATACAAACCTGGCTTCATGATATTCGTTGTAGGCGACATCAAAATCATGAGCGTAGCATCTGTGATAAATACTGAAACTGGAGCGAATCCGAAGTTTCGAAAAAGAGCTCAAGCAGTTAAGATATATTTAAATGACGTAAGCATCGAAGGACGTTGGTGAACGAACCAGGTTTTTTGGTGAAAGGCAGGATAGAGATGCTGCGCACTGTCACGCCCGTGCATGTCTGGTCAAGCTTTCTGAAAGGCGTCATGAAGTTGTTCATATCAATACTCCAGAGAAGGTTACACAAAGAACAAACAAGGCAAATGAGCTTAAATATAGAACTGTAAACACAACCGAAGATGCCAGGGTGGGTGTTACTGTACTATGAGTACACGCGCGAAGTTGTCACCTGTTTTGTAACGGGATGGAAGCAAAACTCTAATAAAGTAATCGCAACTTAATAATGGGGCAATTCTGGTTATGCCGATAATATTTTCTCAAGCAGAGGCTAAAAACCCGGAACTATAGCATTCTTGAAAGTTTCCAGCGTCGTAGAAGTTGATTCCGCAGCCATGGGCACTGGACCAGGAATCGCTGAACGTGATGTTGTGCTGAACGACCGTGAAGTATAGGCGATATTTACCAGTTCGAGATTGTCAAAGCCTTTGGGTCGGAAGCGGAATATGGTACTAAACACTTTGGCCGAAATCAAGACATTTTCCACATCATAGGAGAAGCCATCGCTATTGATCATCCACATGGAATAAAAGGGCCCTCTCATCAGTGCCCGTGATACACGTGCTACGCTGAAGAAATGGAACATATGTTGTGGTCTCCTTGTGTAATGGTTCTCGGATGGGAGCAGCCGCGGTTGATAAAATCCAACGAACCGGGAATCCGTACAAGTTGTAATGGATGCGTTGTTATTTTATCGAAGGAATCTAGATTTCAGTTCCTAAGAAGAAGAATGGCATTTGTAGTTGATCCATTTCGTTTCGGGTGTTTGTCGTGAACTGGCTATACGACGTGTACAACATTAGAATTGACGTCGATCTGTGTCTACTCTGAAAATTGATCATACCTCAGAGTGGAAAACCGGGGCGTTGTTGGACACTATCCGCATGCGACCCGATATATCTCTACATTTAAATTTCTTTACATTTCACCCGCATCCTCGGCAGCTTTTGTCCGTGTTCAACGAAGGAGAGTCATCAACGTTGTTTTCTACCTTGTGCACGTCTGAATCTAAAAAGGACGTGGTGAAATGCTCCCGACAACAGCATACGTGGATTTAAGGGTTGTTCTTATTCTTACATATAGCAACAAACAACTGGCGATCAGAAGATGTTTTACCGTGTGGAGCTAACGAGAACCTAGTTTGCAACAGGTGGTTTAGCCATCACCCGACAGCGCTTGAAGTTCGACCTGATACGTAACCTGTAAAAGTTGAAGAGACATTTAGGTTTTGGCGCCTAGTTCTCCTCACTGTGGGATATGCGCGACTTTTTATCAGACTGCGCGCAAAGAAAACACATCTTAGGCATCAGTGAAACGGAATTGTTCATGTTTGGGTGTTTTGAGGAGTGGCAACTAGCCGATTTCGTGTTGTTTGGACACTGCTTTCAAGTGAGCAGACACGTTGCTGGCCACTTTTTGGTCTTGATCTTGTCTGATGTCAGAGTGTTAAGGGAACGCACGCACCGGCAACATTTGGTTTCATGTGAAACAAACAGATCACATAGTTTTGTTGCCGATGTTTGACGAGAGAGACTCCAAGCAAAGCTAAAGTAACGTCTCACAAAGAAAAAGGTGGCTTGGTTTTACAAATATTGAGGTATTACTTTTTATGACAATGGGCGCAGAGCCACGATGCAATCCAGCGCGCATACGCCCTCTGTGCTCTGCTTGCAACATGAGCGCATTTCAACCCACAGACTTCATTGGTCTTGCGTGCCAAGCTCTTGATACTTTCCTTGAACCTTTACTCATTTCGCAGACCGAAGGTTACGGATGCTGCGCTTCACAAAACGGAAAGAACCGTTGACATCTGCGCAGTGCTCCCGCGAAAAAAGGACTCTAAAGGGCCCAGTTTTGGGTATCAGCCAAACTCCAATCACATCTGTGATCTAGCTATTTTCTCCTTGTCATCACATCGAAATCCAAATGATTCTTCACTCGTGTTTTCTAACCCGAACTTCTCTGCTTGGGGTACGTTGGGTCCCCTGTCGTAGCGCTTCTCAATTAAGAATGACCAGTACAGAAACAAAAGGCTCGTTCAAACCGTCCCGTTCAACTCCTACTTTGGAGTTAAAAGACCCGACGCTACTACCAGCGGCTTCGTTCATTAACAACCTGCAAGCGCCCATAAGGACATCCCAAGACCTTCGCGTGTGCAATCCGTTCAACGGTGCCATCGTCAGTAGAGTAACGCAGGCGTCAAACTCGGATGTCGTTCTTGCCATTGAATCGTCTGACATTGCCCAAAGAAGCTGGGGAAATTCAGCAGTACAAACGCGCTCACAGCTCCTCCGTGGTTGGTACCAACTCATCAACGAGGCTCGCGACGATCTTGCGCACATTATCACTCTTGAGAACGGAAAGCCTCTCGCGGAGGCACGGGCCGAAGTGGACTATTCGGCAAGCTTTTTCCTCTGGAATTCGCAAGAAGCTCTTCATTCACTGCATACCTCGGCAACGCAAACCCCCGAGTGTCAAATCCAAGTAACCCACGAGCCTATAGGGACCGTTCTGGCCGTAACGCCATGGAACTTTCCCCTAGCCATGCTGGCGAGGAAGTTGGCGCCGGCGATCGCGGCAGGCTGTTCGATGATTGCAAAGCCATCTGAAGAGACGCCCCTATCTGCTCTGGCCCTTGCGGAGCTCGGGCGTCGCGCAGGAGCTCCAGCAGGCCTTTTTAACGTCCTGGTCACCTCAGAGAGCGAACAAGTAGTGGATCAGGTTCTCAGCGCAAACTGCGTGCGAATGGTGACATTCACGGGCTCGACCGCCGTGGGGAAGGCCATCGCAGCTAAAGCTGCGCAACGTGTTCTTCGAGTTGCTCTCGAACTTGGAGGAAACGCTCCGTTTGTCATTTTCGACGATGCCGATATTAAAGAAGCAATCAATGGTCTTATCAAGAACAAATTTCGAGGCTCTGGACAAACATGTATTGCAGCAAATCGAGTGTTTGTTCAGGACGGTATCCACGACAAGTTTATTGAAGAGGCAAGATATGCTTTTCAAAAACTTGTGGTTGGAAATGGCTTGGATGAAAACGTGCAAATCGGTCCCCTCATCAGTCAAAAGGCATTGCGCAAAGTAGAAACACAAATCAATGACGCGACTTCAAAAGGAGCAAAAGTGGTCATGGGGGGGGAGTCAGAGGGAAATATTTTGCCAGTCACTCTACTTGTCGACGTAACAGACGACATGGAGTGCGCGAAAACTGAAACTTTTGGCCCCATGGTCCCAGTCATGGCCTTTGATAGCGAGAATGAGGCATGGTCAAGAGCGAATTTGGGAGGTGCTGGACTTGCAGCGTATGTTTACACAAAAGACTTAGGAACGGCTATGAGGGCAACTCGTGAATTGAAGTATGGGATGATTGGAGTGAACAGTACTGCCATTAGTGCCCCGTCCACCACTTTTGGTGGACTCCGGGAAAGTGGACTTGGACGTGAAGGTGGGCTGTCAAGTATTCATGAGTTTCTTGAAAGCAAGTATTCCATGATTAATTTTGGGCCATGAAGACAAGTTGAAGAAACGGGGCCAAAAGGACTTTGGGGAGGTGAAGTTCCCAGAAGTTATTTTTTTCATGTTCTTCTTTATCATGGTGTGCCGCCCCAGATTTCAAGATGGGAGGAATTGTACCCCTGTTAGTGATTCTCCCGCTCCACGACGGCTAAAAACCGTAAGATGCATTTCTTAATCCTGTCTATCAACCACTTGTTCTCCCTACGTGATGCTGTGAGAAGCTTTCCCGACGAGCGGCATTCGTCAGCGCTTAACGGAAGAGAATATGTTGAACGTCTTTCAATGATGCAGATCCACACTCACAGCGTGTTAATTTTTGTTTCAAAGAGAAACACGCTGGATGCTGTAATCGTACATGGCCAGTTGCAAACTGCATAAGCTTTACCATAGCTCCCCTAGCACAGAAGCCACCCTTTCGCAATGCTTCCCGGGACGTACGCCAACGTTGCCGCCAGCTGCCCGCTGTATGAATCAGAAAAAGCTGCGTTACGAGTGCGTGCTAAGGGTCAGGAAAGGCAGTGATGATGTAATGATGCGTTTCTCCAAGACAAGTGCGAGTGATGGACAAATTCTGCGCGGCCACCAGAGCAGCAGTGGCAACTCGGTTGAACAGCCGTTCAGAGAAACGGCCCAAAGGGGTTTGGTCTTTTAGGGGGACGAGAAATGTATATAGGACAAGTTTCTGCCGTGCTAACAAATTGATCACAGCGTGCACAGTAAAAAAGAAACGGTCTACTTTTGTTCACCGTGTTTGTTTATCACGCAGAAAGCATCGCACGTATTAGTTGAGCAATGAACAAGTGCACCGCGTTTAAGCACCAAACGCTTCCCTGTGATGCGGAAAAGTACAAAACATTCTCAGCAACCAGCTTGGAGCTGCAAAAAGCTGTTTCAGAGACTTTTTCTGTCTTTGGACAGCGATCTAGTCCTCCGCAAACGTGACATCGATTGAAGCTTGAACCCGGGGTTTTCGTCGTCGTAGAGAAGCCATAGATTTTGGGGGTCGTTAGCAAACCTCTGGCGGCAGGGGCTTCTCAGAAGAAAATGAAACGGGGAAGGCACGAGAAACACCGCTGTTATATGACGACCACGTCGTTCCATTCGGCGTTCGGAGTCCGGGACTTGAGAGGTTGTTTTGAGCTGCCGTGGGGAAATTCAAAAAGTCACCTTGACCATGCGAAGAAAATATGGTCAACACAAAAGCGAGCGCCCATCCACGACGAACATTCACGACGAGAACAAAAAAGGGTCTATTGCTGCCATGGAAGCTTTTCGAGGCTGACGTTGCCACCGCAGAGGACGACGCCCACACGCCGAAAGCGCAGGCTGCGGAACTCGTCAGAGCGCGCCGCGGCGACGCCAACGCCGGAGCTCGGCTCAATGACAATCTTCATGAACTGCCATATCATCTTTGTGCACTGCAAGATGTCCTGCTCGGAAACGGTGATGATGCGGTCAACCAGCCTGGACACGACGTGCCAGCCGAGGGTGCCAATGCCGGTCTTCAGCCCGTCGGCGACTGTTTCGGAGGCGCCCGACACCGGGACGCGCTCGCGCTTCTGAAAGCTCTGAAAGGCGGCGCAGGCCAGTTCGGGCTCGGCGCCGATCACGACAATGCGCGGGTTGAGCGACTTGACGGCGATGGCGACGCCCGAGATGAGGCCGCCGCCCCCCACGGGCACGACGATGGCGTCCAGGTCGCGCGTCTGGTGCACGAACTCGAGGCCGACCGTGCCCTGCCCCGCAACCACGTCGGGGCTCTCGAACGGGTGCACGAGCGTGGCGCCGGTGGCGCTGCGCACCGTCTCGGCCGTGCGCGCGCGGTCGACAGACGTGGGCTTGCAAAACGTGACGCGGCCGCCGTAGCCCTCGACGGCGCGCACCTTGACGGCGGCCGCGTCGCGCGGCATGACGACGTGCGCGCGCACGCCGTGCAGCGCGGCGGCGGCCGCGACGGCCTGCGCGTGGTTGCCGGACGAGTGCGTGACGACGGGCGATGCGCCACCGCCGCCACCGTCGCCGCCGCTGCGCAGCTGCGATATGGCGTTGTACGCGCCGCGAAACTTGAACGAGCCCGTGCGCTGCAGGTTCTCGCACTTGAAGAAGAACTGGGTGTGGCCGGCGGACAGGGAGCGGTCGACGAGCGCGCTGGTGAGCACGGGCGTGAGGTGGGCGCTGGCTCTGATCTGGCGGGCGGCGCGCTGGATATCGGAGAGCGACACGCGCGCGGCGGCGGCGGCCTCGGCCACGCGGTCGGGGGCTGCGGGCGTGGCGGCGGCGACGGTGCGCTTGCTAGGCGCAAGGTGCTCGCGGTCGCCGATGGCTGCGGGTGCGGAGTTCGGCGTGTTGGTCATGGTGGGATGGAGCTCGTGTGTCATGATGCGATCGAGCTCGTGCGTCATCATGCTATCGAGCTCGTGGGCGGGAGGACGACGTTGCGAGCATGCGGCATATGCGCCAGTGGGGGGTTAAATTTAGCATGTTAAAGCGTGGCGGAGATAGTCGGGGCGCGCTCTGAAGGCAGAAGCGTATGATTCGCGCACTGGCGGGGGCGCGGCACTTGTGGCCGAGGACCCAAAAAGCGCAACGAGTCGGGGACGCGGTCATTTGATGCTCCGGCAGGTGCCGCAGCAGGGTCCGAAGGGGTTGCCCTTTGGCCGGGGCGTTGCGTCCGGCGTTGAAGCGCTCGTCGAGCGGGACGAAGATGGAGAGCGTATTGGCATTTTGCACAAACTGGTTGAGCAGGCCGAAGTCGGCGTCCACGCCCTGCACGGTGGAAACGGCGCGCAGGCGGAAGTCGCCCTCATTGGCCGCGACGTCGATGGCGACTTCGCACCAAAGACCGCGCGGCAGGCGGGCGTCGGGCGCGAACGAGCAGTTGCGGAAGAGGAAAATGCGGTACGAGACGGGAAAGAAGCCATACACTTCGAAGAAGATGGCGGGCGATTGCAGGACGACGGTGAGCAAGACGGACGGGACGCACGGCTGGTGGCAATAGACGCGTAACGCGGTCTCGGAGACACAGCCGTTGAAGCGCGTGGAGGTGAAGACGGTGGCGGCGGCCGGGGCGCAGCACAGCAGCGGCAACAGCAGCAGTAGCAGCAGCGCGGGCGGAGCGGCGGGCGGGCGGGCGGCGGCGGCGGCGGCGGCGGAGACAGTCGTCAAGGGCGACGGGCAGGGAGGGGCGGTTGGGCGGTGGCCTCGGCGCGGGGCGCCATCGCGGGGCGACAGGTGTGCTTGGCGCTTCAGGTGCGCGCGGCGGCTGTGGAGACGACGCGCGGCTCACGACGGCGAGCGCGCGCGTATGCGTTGTGCGGCGTAAGTAGCGAGTGTCACGTACGTACAGAGCGCGAAACCTGAAAAAGGCCACCGGCCTTTTTGTTTCTCTTACAATAGAACTGAAAATAAAAATATATATGACAAATAATAAAGCAAAAATATCAAACATCCAAACATATTTAATGCATTTAACCCTTTTGAACCTGAAAATGCTTATGTATGCAAATAGTATACATAAGCACAAGCCAATCCAAGCGGTACACTTGTAGCAATCGTTGCGCAATCTGCGCGCTAACGCCGCAGAATACATAGTGAGGTAAAGTCTGTTTCAAAAGTATAGGACACCTGGCATTTTGATGCAAATCATCGTTTTTAGTACTGTAGTGCTCCCAAACTTAGTTTTCAAAAAACTTCAAGTTTAAAAACCGTTTCAAAATTGTCGGTTGAACGCGGTTGCTGAGCGTTGCGCTTCGCACGTTGTACGATCAACGTAGTTGGTTCGAGCGCAACGTAGAGAGGACAAACGCGTCTCTTCGCGTTTGGTCAGTAAATTTGTCGAGCGACTTGTTTACTGATTCTATTCCTCTTGCCCCTCGTCCTTTCGCGCAATGCGTAAAGTACACTACACTTATATGCGGCGTTGCGAGCGCGCTGTGCCACAGATTGGCACAGCGCACTGTGTGACTTAAAAATAAATATATTTAATTAAGCCACGCGCATCTCAATTCAAAGCGAGATTACAGCGCTCTCCCCTACGTAAGCACCCCTACAACCTACACTCCCTCCAGTCACACGATCCGCAACGGCGCTTGTCCAGCCACGGCGTGCGTCTCTCTGTCTCCCGTTACTACCAGGCACCTCCTAGACCTCCGG